>CARXXK010000002.1:40522280-41122280 GCA_949089665.1 Macrosiphum euphorbiae | reverse complement strand
ACACTTAAATACTTAAAATAGGTACGTGTTAGTAAAAATTTTGACCCCCCCCCCCCCCGAAAAAAAATTCTAGGCACGCCACTGCTCGACTTGAATGGGTATCCCCCCCCCCATAAATCATCCACTGGCTGTGGGACGAGTAGCTATATTTCCAAAGTCGAAACCATTGACCGACACCAACCGTGACATCGTCGCCGCCAAAACCGTAAAACGAGTTGCGGACTAGGATGGGTCAACTATATACAAAAATAGTTATAGACACAACTATGACAAACACTGGCTGGCCCTTGCTCGCCATTGAAACAGAGCCCGTAAAATGCCAGTACTAGATCAGCACTAAACTACCAGTGCTGGTTTTCCAGTACTGGTGTAGTACTGGATAAAATTATGGCCAGTACTGTACCCGTAAGGGCCAGCCAACTGTTGGCTTCCAGTACAGTCACAGTACTGCGCCCTTCGTGAGTGTCGGCGTAAGTCATAATTTTCCGATTGGGTATTGGTATTGATACAAAATATTATTAAAGCACAATAATATTACTATTGGTAAAAAAAATCAGATCTAACGCCGTGAGACATATTTTGTTGTTTTTTAAAAAATAATTAATTATTGTATTGTATTATATTTGAAATGGTCACTGCAGGTTCTTTGTTTAAACTAAAAAACTACCTAAATTTATGAAAAATTAATTTCCTACCAATCATATATAATTACAGCATATTAATGTGTGATAACAAATTGTTAAAAAAAATGGGATAACTTTAATACCCATAATCGAGTATGCATAACATAGGCATGAGCACGGGATAGCAGGTTATATGCAGGGCATACACTACATAGGGTGTTACCATTTTCTACCAAAGTGACCCTCAACTGTTATCACCGTGTCAGTGTTACTCCAAAAATAAATTAAGATATTGATTTAGATATGTTTTGAGAATCGCTAAACGCCTGAATCCATCAAATAGCAATGGTTACAATACACGAGTATCATCTCACCTCATGTCACATCACCTCGTAGATTTGGGTGGTAAGAATATAACAATTTAGAACAAAATCTATTGATCCTACCGAACTTTTTGTAAGACTCCGTAAAAGTAGAAAATCTTTTTTTTTTGGTTGGTAGTACTATTTTAGTGGAGTTTAGTGTACATAAATTCTCTGTAACTTATAAGTTGTATTATCAATGATCAGTTTAATTTTCTTCAGCACAACCTCTCTTGTCTTTAGATAGGTATCCCGTGTAGGTTAAGTCACCATCAGCACTATAACTATAATAGTCTTAATATATTATGTATATGTTTGATAAAAATTATAAGTGGTCGTGTCCAGTAATTCCGTTTGAATGAAAAATGAATTGATAATATGTTTACAACACACATTAATAAGGTTGGGTACTTATATTAATTAATACATTCATCTGTGGCTCACAACAATGTACGTAAACGATATAGCTGCTAACATAATAGCAGTCATAAGAAAAAAGTACAACATGCGTATTAATAGTAAACACTATATGAACAATGGGGTCATAGAATAATCTATACCTATAGGTGATAAGTTCTTAAAACGAACAAAATGTTATTCTATAGCACTGCAAAGACTAGTGAACAAAATAATTACCCTCCCCCTCCCAAACAAAAACATTTTTCCTTCTACGGCACTGCAAGACAATATAAAAAATAAAATAATATCTCTGTCGCGGAACAAACCGGCTTGGGGACTGGAAAGAAAAAATGAATTTCACGAAAAAAAAAAATACAATCACATCGCCGTCGGATCGTCGTTTATTATTTCCTCAAGTCCTGCCGGACTACCCGTCGACAGCCGACTCCCCTCCAAAATGATGACCTCCACCGATCCGTTAGTGTCGTGCGATACCGCGTCAGGTCGTACATTATAGGCATGTCGTTTTATTATTATTATTATACTTTAAATGCACTCGTGTGTACAAAACGGAGACGAGAAACAGTATCGGCCGCGTAATTAACGACAATGCATCAGCCGCCGACGTGACCTAACCTAAACGCCGCGACGATGTGGAGTAGGTCACTGTACGGCGCTCAGCAAACGCAGTAAAGCGGTTATTTTTTTCGACATGAACAATCGTCGGTTGCCGTTTAAGAGTAAACAACAACAATAATAATATAATACAAATATACGACTATTACAGTAAACAAAAAAAAAGAAGAGGTCCGTGTAAGAACGAGATAACTTCATTTTTCAGAAAAAAAAGGCACGCCCATAGGCAATGGCGTGATAATATTATATTAAGAATCGATACATTGATATCGTACCCATAGGTACCTAACAATATTTCAATGCAACATACGGTTATGGGCTTAGATGAGGATTGTATTTATTTCTGAGAGCTCTAATGCAATGCTTTCTAAGCATAATATTCAATACTCACAATCGTACCTACATCATGAAATTCAAAATTCAATTTTTTAGAGGTTTTTTTATGTTTATTTTCTCATATATTTTTTTTATAGATGATTGGGTAAAATTAGATTAAAATATTGTCTCTTCGAAAAATAAAAATGACAAATGAAAAAGTTTTAAAAAATATTTACTTTGCTTTGGTATATTTTTAATTTTGTATATTACACTTGCCGAGACGCCAGGGGGCAGTCTTATAAATAATACTTTTATTTTGTATTCGAACACGACAACACGTATTCAAATAAATAAGTATTGAAGTGGTCTCAATTAAAAAACTGTGTTCTGAAGTCAGAATATAATATTCACGAAATACTCGAAAAAGTATTCTAATACATATAATACAATATATTCTAATACTATTCGAATGTAATTTTTGATCGCTAATTATTATTGTCAGTCTTAGAATGGTTGGAAATTCACGTGGGGCAATTATGTTTAGTTCAAAGAGAAACACTATTATTCACGTCTTACTATGTGCCGGATTTTTAAAAGAAGCATTTGTTTCGTCACAAATATAAACTATTTTTCGAGTTGAAAAAAGTATTTTTTAAGAAATGAAAAAATACCCAAAAAAATATTCAGAATATGTTTTGGAATAATTTTTTTCAAAAAGTATTTAAAATAGTAGTCGAATAAAAAAAAGTATTTAAATTTGAAATGTATCCTAATACCTATAATTAAACCTTTAAAAGCTGTTTATACTCAGAATATTAAAACAAAACTAAATTTGAACATTTGTCTTTAATAATTAATGATAAAAAAAATATTTTTAAGACATTTTTTAAACACATACTTATTTTTTTTTCATACATATTTTTTGTGTATCATTTTTAATATTAATTTTTTTAGTGCAGTGTGTTTTATTTCTTAAGGCATATTCTTGTTTTTTAGATCATTAAAACTAATGTTCTAATAATGAAGGATGTATAAAGACTGAACGTGGGGGGTTCTGGGGGGTTATACCTCCCTCCTGTAATACTCGTAAGAGTAATATCGACATTATTATGAAACAACGTGGTTGTCCAAAAAGGTTGATTTTGTACCGTAATTGTTAATAAAAACAAAAACGTTTGTATAATGTATTTTTTCGTAAGAAAGTGTTTGCGTAATCCTCCCCCTCCCATTTGATAATTCTGGATACTTCTCTCGGATTATTATAATAATATAGACAAATGGTCTAGTCGTGTTCGGGTATTATTTATTATAATATAGTAGTTGGATTTTCTTGTATCTTTACGGATGACGAAAATACTAATTATTGTTTAAAACTGATCATAACAAGACCAATTATTTTCTACTTGTTGGAATATTTAAAAACATATTTAAATGAATACACACGATTTTTTTTCATTACCTAACATTATTATTATTGAAAGTACCTATACAGACGTATAACTACATAAAAACGATCTGCCGTTCAGGATCAGATGAAAAAATAAATATTACCTCAGGACATAATATTAAGAAATTTCAAATATTAAAACAGCTGCGTTTAACGTATTTCTGGGCCGTTCAAACCACGATCATAATTTTTAATCGTGTAAAAGTTGCCCACTTCGCTCAATGATTCAACTATTATAAAATGATATTATCGGTTTTTAATTTTTTTTTTATTTCATGTGTGTTTTTTTACTGAAGACGATATTGGAACCTGGATTTCAATACGTTTATTTTTATTTTGACACTTAAAATACCATTAAACTAATTTTTGTTAAGACACGCTTCAGACGACCACCGGGTCGTTGTGCCGCAATTATAAATCACTACGACGCGTGACAACTTAATAATTATCTAGTGGCAGTATAGAATAGTACCCAATATCGTCTTCAGCACAAACATAATAATGATTAATAAAAAAAAAAAAATGGAAAATACAATTTAAAGATTATTCATGCTGGACAGAGCTGTCTCACTAAAATAAACACAAATAATACAATTAAAACAAAATTCTACAATTCTTCAATTGCGATAATTTTGCAATATTTATTTCGTTAGTTAAAAAAACATCCAATTTTGTTATTAATACATATATGGATTGAAAATTTGATACAACGTTTCATTCAACTTTTGCTAACAATTATGTAAAATAATGTTGAGTGTTATAATTTCACAAATATTTTTTGTGAACGACTCTATAAAGCTTACAATTTGACAAAATTGATATTCGAGCGTAAAATAACTATTTCTCACAATTGACTTTAGTTAATTTCTTGTATTCTAAATAGTATTTAATCGTAAAACTTTAAACATTCCACTGGAACTTAAATTATCATTTTTATACTCAATGAATTTTCCTAATTATTTAGTGTACATTTAAACTATTTTTAGGCATTTTAATTTGTATTATTGGATATGTTAAGAATAACAAGAATCTTAGTTATTTTGTTGTCATTCAATATATTATTCCTGGTTAGGGTAGGGGCTTGAAACTTTTACTTATATTATTATAGTTTACACTATTATACGCAATTAATTTTTTTAAATATTTCGATTAATTTAAAGGTATTGCCTATGGATACCATTAATTACTTAATCTACCTTGATGCATTAGCCAAATAATGCAGGATGCAGGAGTCACTTAATACAGGGAGCTAAAAAATATGGCGAATGATAGAGAAAGATGGATAAGACATTTACTGTGAAAATGTGTTAAAAACCAATCTTGGGATTGATAAACAAAAACCACCAATTTTTTTATTGGTTAAAACAATAGGTATTTACTGTTCTACTTGATGTCGGTATCGACATAAAATAGTTAAAACCAATAATATACTATATAAATAATATATAATATTATAAACCTAATGCATAATATAATAAATGCGATGTTTTTGCCAAAAAATATTTCAACCTACCGTATTACTAATAATAGTAAAATAAATTACCTACAACTATAATTAATTATAGCTGTATAATATAGGCTGACAAACAGTTTTCGCTCATATTCGTTTTTCGTATGCAATGATTGATTATTAATTCAAATTTAACACACCCACTACAGTAGACAGTGACCCACACATTGACGCAGTACATTTGACACCTACAATACAGTGACTTCTCTGAGGTTTTTTTTTTTATTAAAATGTAATACAAACAATTAATCTGATGCTCACTTTTTTTTACCTAAATAAGATATATTATTTAAATTTATACCTAACATGAATAATAAATATATACATATTATATACTATATATTAATTAATTAAATATTTAAAAACACGATTTTAATTGAAAAAATATATTAGTCTGCACTCCACAATAGATGACACAGCCAGACATGGTATCGATGGCCTACATATTATCATTTATTATAAGACATATATTTGAATTTTTTCCAAAATGTAGCATATAGGTATGTCGTACGTGCATATTTTATAATTTTTTTCTGTTTTTAATCGATATTTATTTATGTAGTTTTCAATACAAAATATCAAAAAAAAAAAAAAAGTAATTAACTATAAAGTTGAATCTATTGTATACTTGTATTTTATTTTTATTATATTATTTTTATTATTGCTTATTTATTGTCGGGAATTCTATATTTCTATTTGGAGATATTATATAATATGCAGATCCAACAGATCCATGTATAGTCGAATATTATTAAAACAAACTAATATTGTTCAATCCACCTCTCTTAATTAAGACATTTATATGTAATTTATAAGTACTTGAAATTATATATTTTTTAAATCCTTTTTTAATAATTTTCGTTAAATAATTTAAATATAAAAATGTTTAAAAGATATTTTTCAATTTTTTTTCATACATATTTAGTTATTTTTTAGTACATAAGTGCATACATATTTTATTTTTATTTATTCAATTTTTAGTGCATAAACATGCCAACCCAAGTAAACTACGATCCATACCTAAACATCAATCAAGCACACAATGCCAAATTAACCATTTAATAGTATACCTACTAATGATATTATGTTGATTCACTGAGCGTTATTTTGTAACGATTAGGTAGGTACCTAAATATATAGCGTGCATAATATATTAATATTTTAATATTGTACAAATAACTATTGTATACAATGAAACCTCTTTCACAATGGATAAAATATTATCCAAGAGTAATGATAATGATAAAAAAGTATCCACTATTTCAATGGAATCCTCGTTACCTATTATTATATCTCGAGGATGAAATGCGTTCAAAACAGGCATAATAAAATATTATATCCATATATTACCTACCTACAATATATATAGTGACCGTTTAAGTGTTCGAAATTGTGGCTATTCGAGTAGAAAGTCCGACTTGCACCGGACTTGGGACCGCGGTATACAGAACATCGATTCTTTGCAAACAGAAATAGTAAAGTAAACCTATGTTCCATTGTTTACGATTTTTTACATTAAAATCCGTCCGGGACCGTTTTCGGCAGTAAATATATAAAATAATAATACGAAAAACCTCTACCCTTAAAATATATTGTGTTCAACGCGCCCCGTCGAATGGTCATATTCAGTGTTCGCGGAATTGATTGATTCCATCGTAAGACATATAATATATTTTACGACGAGCTTTTTTTTTTATTTTTCATCATTTCTGTTGACAACTACTCTGGTCGTCTTATATAGGTAAAACGTCGTGGGCAGAATTTCACGTGTCATTTTTGTTTTCAAACTATTGATCGCACCTCTACGATATTTGGACAATATAATAATATAGTATTATTATAGTTACTTGTTGTTAAGAATATATAATACTGACGTGATAATAATATAGTGGATTCAAGTATGGATAGTCCATTTTTGGAGAACCAGAAAATTTTAATAAGGGCCCATGCGAGAATAAAGCCGCAATTAAAATTTCAAGTACCTACAGTTATTAATTTTCATAATTATAACAAAAAATAATCCGGTTTTCTGTTTTTCCATATTATTTTAAATTATAAGCTGAGTGATGATTGTATTTATATAACAACGATGTGTTTTCTGTGTGTGTGTGTATGTAAGTGAAAAGTCGAACAAATTATCGATTTTGAACTTTGAGGGTGGTTTCTGGTGGAAAATTAAATAAAGTTGGGTCAAGATTGAAGATACCCTGTGTTTTTCAAACGATTTTATTTTTTTGAAAATACTTAAAATAATAAACATAGACATAGGTAGTTAACACTTTTACAAAATGTTTTTACTATACATCCATTTTAGATACAAGATACAATTTTCAAAATATTTCGACTATTTTTGATCTATTTATAGATACTTCAATTTTTCAATTTTTTTTTGTCTATTATAATTTTTAGCTTCGTCAAAAAGTAAACCAATAGTCCCATATTATATCCTCCTAATCCATCCCGTAGTAGGTACATATAGGTAGCTCTATGTTATATCTATATTAAGAGCTTAATATTAGAAATGGTATTTTGCCACAAATTTAGTACTTGTAATAAATTAGTGCCAGCAATAGGTACATTTATAAGTCCTACAAAATATTTAAAAAAAAAAAACTTATTGGATAAATCTAATAACCTGATAAATTAACCGAAGCAGCTCACATCAGTTATAACTATTGCTCGGATTTAAATACTCTAAAACCCGTTATAAAATAATCTAAAAATGGCTAAAAATGTCCATAAAAAATGTATTTTATCCCAATAATGTTTTGATCCAATGTTTTATTAAGTCCACCTACCTAATTTAAAATGTACAATAAATTAAAAATAATTACTAAACATTTAGTAAAAAAAAAAAATTTGATGAAAATGTGATTCTGAGTGTTATGAGTGTTTATAAATTATAATAAAAACAGCCTAAAAATGTTACTATGGATACATGTTTTTCTCTCTGTATGGACCTAAGTGGGTAAATAAAAGTAGAATTTTCGTACCAAAATGATATTGCCCCCCCACCACATAGAACACGAATCAAATCAGCTACTGAAGTCGTATGATATATAAATATGCATTAAAAATAACAAAATTACCAGAAAGTGCTAAAAAATGCAAAATAAAAGTTGGCTGTTGAAGTATAATCTGTTTTATGAAACAAATTATGTACTTGGAAAATAGAAAGCATTGTCTAAGATCACCCAAAAAAGATGCACTTTGAATTTAAATCCGGGCCCTAGTTATAACACATAAAAAGTGAATTGATAACATGTACACACCACAATATGAATTATAATATTTCTGATTTTTACATATTTCATTATTAACTGAAATATGACACATTTATACAAAACGTACGTAGATAAGTATAGATAGATACCTAAAATTATAATTAGCTTACATTTTTTATTTTTTATTTTACTTTATGGACATTTCAATATTTTTCTTTAAATGTAGCTATCTATTAAAACTAACTTGAATGATGAATACAATACATACCTATGAATAATTTAAAAAACAACTACCTATTATTAATTATTTTAAATTGACACAAATTACAATTTTTATAGGTACAAGAGTGTGCAGATTACATGATGGTATAAATGCATAATATACCTACTTTTACCTAATTGTATGTAATGCAAATTACAACCTAAAGGTAGCACATTTTTGGTGTTAATTACATAAGTATAACACAGTAATAACGCCCTTAATATTATTAAACTAAATTAAATGTCTTTTCTAATTTCTATTGTATAATATTAATGTACTCTGATCAAATGCTCGTGTATAGCCGTGTAAGTTTCGTAATTATACTATATGATTCGTACTCCATATTATGTCCATCTACCATCGATTTGTTGTTCCTTCAAATGATGAAAAAAGGGTCCCCATTGCCCAAATACGGAGTAAGCCCACCGGGAAATTCCCGGTTTTCCCTGTAGGCCTATCTGCCTATGAGTGGAATAATATTTATTTTATCGACATTGACTTTTAAAAGTAACCACTTGTGTGGGAAGACAAACAGATAACTTTCGATAGTGTAGGTCATGATTTATGATTGATTGCTCAAAAATTATTACAATATTTCATAATGATCGATACTGAGGCACCTATAGAAGCTGCGAATTTCTATATACGATCTAAGATGCAAACTCGTTAAATCCGATGATGGTGTGATTTGCACCTAAGCCATTTTCTATTTCGTTGCGCGATATTATATTGTCCTCTAGAAATACAATATTCAAATTTTTGTATAATATTGTGTTACGTTCAAAGCCTGCGTGACTGGTGACTATGAAATAACCGAATTTCCCGGGATATTCGGGAAGTGATTGAACCCATTGGGCAAATTTTAAAGTTTTGTACCTACTATTTCTTACTTTGCCAAGCCTTAAGATAGGCTTAACTGTTATGTCTAACTCTGACAGTTTTAATTTCACTTTGCACATGAAGGCAATCCGTGAATCGCACAACTTAAACTGGGCAAAGCAAGAAATAGTATAATAATTTGGGCTTGGCATAAAATATTTTTAATACCATTTAATATTTACTATTTAGATAATTTTTTATAATTTAAACAACATTTTACAAAAAGGGAATCGAAATTCTATACGTAATAGTTATAGAATTACGATTGACATACCAATTTTGGGAGAACTTATGTAATACATAATAATATTTAGACCATCTGACCATCGATATATTAAACAGTTATGACTAATATGAATTATTCGTAGCGCACCATAATATGTTATAAATTATAATGCACAAGAGAAGCGTCGTGACGATCCAAATATATAGTTTTGGGAGGAAATCTGCGGGTTTTTCTTGGGCTTTTACCGATCGTCGGCCTATAATTTGTTAGTGTTCGAGGCACTAGTCTCGACGGGGTTGTCGTCAACTGCAGATATAGGTCGAAATTGTGATTTATGTACATTTCGAGTTGTCAGACAAACGTTTTGTGTACGTAATTCTGCCGCCAAACCGTCGTCGTATATAAAGACATAAACGACGGTGGTAGAGCCGTCTCGTTGTTGGTCAGCAAATGACGCGAACAGTCGAGACAAGAATTTTCAACGGGTCTATAATAGGTAAGTACCTATCTATTGACGTTGACGTGTGTGCACTATCAGATATGGTACCTATCTGAAATGTCAGCATTTCGTTTTCAACCGACTGCACACGCCTGCAGTAATATTATTGTATTATATACGTATCAATGGATATTTTGATTGTTTTCAACCACTATAATATGTAGGTATATAATGTTATACTTTAGGTTTGAAAAAATATGTCCATCGGCGAAGACGTACTTCAATCATTTTGTAATACCTACGTCTAACACAAACCCAAAAAAGCCATAGCTCAGAGTTTTTTGTAAAATATTTTTTTGTTTGACACATTGGATTAAAATATTTAAGTTGAAAATAAAAACCAAAATCAAACCAAATTGTTATGATAACATAAATTAATATGAAAAAAGAGTGAAAAAATAATTATAATTTATATTTTGTTAGCTACGAGTTGTTGAGGCTGAAAGCCTTAAAATTGTACTTTGTTTTGAATTTTCT
The DNA here is from genome assembly GCA_949089665.1 of Macrosiphum euphorbiae. Classification (NCBI taxonomy): domain Eukaryota; kingdom Metazoa; phylum Arthropoda; class Insecta; order Hemiptera; family Aphididae; genus Macrosiphum; species Macrosiphum euphorbiae. Next base: position 41,111,418 of record CARXXK010000002.1, on the reverse strand, counting down.
TACATCAGTATAATAGTAGTATAGTAACACCAAAGAATTAGAATTTTGTATTTTTAATTTAATGAAATTGATTTAGTTGAATTTAGTTTTATTATAGATGTGTTATATTTACACCTAAAATCCATGGATAAAATATGTAGCTACTATTTTTATTTTTATAAACTTAATTAAAGTATAACCGCTTATCAAACCCAATAATATACCTAGTACATTAGTTCATATTATTGTTATATTAGATGATACTAAATGTATTATATTAATCCATTATTCTAGAATACTTGCGTTAGGTTTTCGTTTGGGAAATGCTTAGTGCACAATAATATTGTATACAATTGTCAATTTCCATTACCGACCCTCTACGATCTGAAACCTTATGATATAGGTAACAATATAACCTCGTTCCACTCGTAGGAAACTCAAAACAATAAGCCTCGTACTCCCTGGTCCCCATCCGAGGCCGTATTAAATGTTTATCAGTTATTGGTCGGCCGACTATGTATGTCACTGTGACTTTATGGTTAATAACAATTGTAATGGTATACGACTATAACATCACTGCCTACGTACTTTTGGAAGGTCATTTTCCGGTTTTTCGGTGTTGTTCTTAAGAAAATCATGAAATACCGCAAAAAAAAAAAAAAAAACAAATAAAGTTAAAATTAGTATCCAATCAAACACTCGTTCTTAACGAAATCTTGACTATTATTCGTTAAACTTAGCTCTGATGAAGTGTATATAAATCCAACACATAGGTCCAACCCAATTAGTTGGGTACCGTATTTTTACCAAATTATATAATATATATTATTATGCATATGGGTATGTCGGTATGACACAATTTTACTTATAATAAGTTGCTAGATATATAATATTACTATATGTTGCCCGACATGAAGTAAGTATTTTTATACGACACAGAAATTAGAAACAGCGTTGTAGGTATGTGGACGGTTTGTAGGGGTTGTAAATAACAAACGACGACGAACACGTTAAGTAGGTACTTACGACGTATATTGCACAGGTAATATATAGTTAATATTATTATAATAATATGCGTGCGGCGTTGACAACGGTCCGACGAGAGATGCCACCCGTCGCCACCGCCGCTGGCCGGGCCGGCGGCCGTGCCGCAGGCGGCGGCCAGACCGGTTGTCGGTCGCGATCTCGCGGACGTCGATAGAGACACCGCGGCCGTTGCGATAACGACCGCGACATACTCCCCCCCGAGTCCACGAGACGCGGCCGAACAACCAGACTACTCCGGGTCGGTGTGCGGGGCCTCGGACGTCACCTCCATGGACTCAATCCATTGCTCCACGATGGCCAGCTGTCGCTCCTGGGAGTCGGCTGGCGGAGCTAACGGTTGCGGCGTGGGTGACGGCTGGGTCGGCTGCTGCACCGGTGGTTCTGCAGGCTGTGGCTGCACTACTGGCTGCTGGGCCGGCTGCGGAGCTGGCGGTTGCACTGCGGGCTGAGGCTGAAACCGCCCCCGCCTATCCCGCACATCGTGGCGTTGGTACGCCGGCGCCGCTCGGCGCGGTGGTGCCCTCGCGGGAGGTCCTGCCCGAGTCCTGGCAACTTCTGGCTGCGGGGTGTTAGCCCGCGCGTTCAGCCGACCAACCGCTCACCGTGTCCTCCGGTCCATCCCCGGAAAGCCTCCTGGCTTCTCGGAGTAGCTGCCCGGCCATGGCTCGCAGCTTCTCCACGTGGACGGCAATCATGCCGCGGGATGGCCGGTGGTTGCGGTTTGGTGGTGGAGGGTTTAATCGTTCTGCCATCTGAAACAATGTATGATTAGTTAGTGTTCTCTGACGGCCCTACAGCTAGCTTCATCGCTGAGACATGTAACTTAGTAGGGTGTTTACCCTCCGTCAAGAACACTCCGGTTCCTAGTGGCTTACCCAACTTAACCGGACCTAACCATTTCGGGGCGAACCCCGCGTGAAAACGCTTCTCCGCACTTGACTGCGGATGCGCTTTGTAGTATACCCAATCCCCGACTGTCAGATTACTTCTTCCCGGGGATTCTAGGGGTATATGGGTACTGGGAGCTTTGGGGCCTGAGACCACCGGGTTACCCCCCTCTACCACAGTAGCATCATCCGGTTCCACCGGGGAACCTTCGATTTCTACCGGAGGGTTCCGCACTGCTTCGGACAACTCCGGATCATTTTTCCCCGCGTCCGGAGATCCTTCGGCCAACTCGAGCTGCCAATCTCCGGGGGCCTTGATCTCCCGGCCAAACATCATTTTGGCCGGTGACTGTCCGGTGTTTCGGTTTTCTCTGTTTCTTACGGAGAACAACACGTGCGGCAGGTAGACATCCCACAGATGATGAGGCTTATCAACAAGTAAGGTTCGGAACCCTTTCTTTAGTTCTTGATTTTGCCTTTCTACCGGGTTGGCACGTGGGTGGTATATTGGAGTCGTCCATCCTTCCACTCCCCACCTCTTTAGTGCGTCTCCCATTGCCTTGGACACGAACTGCGGGCCATTATCTGACAATAATGCCCTCGGGTACCCGAACCGTGGGAACAACTCCCGTTCGAATGTATCCACAATCGATTTGGTCGTCGCCTTTCCTAGGGGGTACGCCTCTACCCAGCGACTGTAACAATCAGTTACTACCAAAATCGTTGTCTTACCCCGCTGCGTCCGTGGGTATGGACCCATAAGATCGATGCTCAGCACCTCCCAAGGTTGCCGTGGGACTCTGGTGCATATACGATCTTCTGGTTTGCGATTCAGTGGTTTTACACGTGCACAGACGTCGCACGCCCGCACGTAGTTACGCACTGCTTCACGCATACCGGCCCAAAAGAAACGACTCTTTATACTTCGGTACGTTTCTTTCCACCCTGGGTGATTCGCTGCTTCGTGGTCGTGAAACCTTTGTAGCAGAATCTGGGCCTTGTCTACCGGGACGACCACCCCCTCTTCTCCATGCGCGATGGATCGTGGGTGGCGGTGCAACACCTTGTCCCGGATGACGTACAACTTCCGAAGCCGACCGAACCTTGCACCATCTCCGGAGAGTTTAGTAACTATCTCCCTTATGTTCGGGTCGTTTTGTTGCCACTCTCGGACAGCTTGCAATGTGACGTTTCCGTCATTTCTCTTCGGCTGGATCGCTCCACACTGGGTGACACCCACACCGGATCCTCCGGACACGCCGGACAGATCACCGAAGACTCCGGAAGTTCCTCCGGACACTCCGGGCCGAATCACTGGGGGATCGTGGATATTGTTCTCCAACGATTCTTCGTCCACTGTATTCGGTCCCACCGGACAACGGGATAGCGCGTCGGCTGCTTCATTTTCTACTCCGGGTACGTGCCGGATTTCAAAATCGAAAGCCCCGAGTTGTAGCGCCCATCGCGTTAGTTTGCTGTTGGTACAGCGAGCTTGCTGTAACCATCGGAGTGCCGCGTTATCTGTGAATAACATAAACTTACCAGACTCAAGATACGGCCTGAACCTGTCAACCGCCCAAACTATGGCTAGACATTCACGTTCGACTGCCGAGTATCTTCCCTGTGCTGGATTGAGTTTCTTGCTGGCGTAGGAAATGATTTTCCTGTCACCACTCTCCCCCCGCTGGAAGAGCACGGCACCAACTCCGACTTCGCTTGCGTCGGTCTGTAGATTGAATGGCTTACCCGGAAGAGGAGGGCAGAGCCGTGGTGCGGACACCAAAGACTCCTTCAACTTCCGGAACGCCTCTTGCTCAATTTCTGACCAACGCCATTTGGTCCCTTTTGCCAACAGACTCGTGAGTGGTGCTGTGATCTCGGCGTAGTGTGGCACGAACTGACTGTACCAACCACAAACGCCCAACACCCGTAACACGTCTTTTGTCTTCTTTGGAACCGGTAATTCCTGAATTGCCGTCAGTTTCTCCGGTTCCCGGTCTATTCCTTCACCGTCCACGACGTGACCTAGGAATTTGATGTGTGCCACCCCGAATGTACATTTTTTCGGTTGGCACGTCAGACCGTAAGACTGGAGTCGCTCCAAGACTCTCTGCAAGTGGTTTAGATGTTGTTCGGGACTCTCCGAGTATACCACAATATCATCCAAATAAACCAACACAAATTTACCAACTAACCCACGGAAGACTTCGCTTACCAAGCGACAGAATGTGGCGGGGGCGTTTTTAAGTCCAAAAGGCATTACTCTAAACTGGAATAATCCTCTTTGGGTCCTGAACGCCGTGAGTGGACGTGTCTCTGGTGAGAGACCCACTTGCCAATATCCTGATTTCAAATCCATGGTGCTGTAAATCTTCGCTCCACCCATTCCTCGGACCATGTCATGAAGGTCCGGCATCGGGTGAGCGTCCGACTCCGTCTGCATGTTCAACCGGCGATAGTCCACGCAAAACCTACGTGAGCCATCCTTTTTCTTCACGAGTACAACCGGTGCAGCCCATGGAGATATGCTAGGTTCAACAAAACCCTGTTCCTCCATGTCTCGCACCATTTCGGCAATAACCTCGTTTTTCTCTCGGGAGTACCCGTAAGCGTTTAGAGCCACCGGATTTGGATCCTTGAGACGGATCTGGTGCTCTATCACCCGAGTTCTGCCTACCTCTCCGGAGAAAACCTCCGGATATTGGCAAAGGACTTCTTTGACCCGCATACCGTACTCTCCTTCGGGTAATCCTGCGGTTGTTAAGTCCACTCCTACGGTGACCGGAGTTACTGGATTTCTCCAACTCACGGAAACACGTCTTTCTTTCCCCAGGTGGATTATGCAACCGCTATAGTCCCAAGCGACTTGTTGCTCCACGAGGAAATCATGGCCCAGGAAGACATCTCCAATGAGATCGTCCAAAACTGCTGCCCTGAAGCTTACCTCCAGATCCACTATCCGGGCTCGAAATTCGGAAAACTCCGTAATTTCTCGGGTCCGACCGTCCGCCATCCGGACAATCTCCGGTTCTTCGGTAAAACTCCGGCCAAACTTCTTTGCCACCCACGGTTTGACGTATGTCCTCGCCGCTTGGGAGTCCAGTAGCGCTACTACTGCCCCGAGTGCAAACTCTAGTTCTATGGCCGGTAACGGAACATCCGTTACTGTAGTTTTCCCCGTTGACACCGTTGCAATGGCTGGAGACTCTAACACTCCGGTCCGTAGACCCCAAAAGCGTTCTCTCAACTCGAACTTTGAGTCTGTATCTGAGTTTCTCCTCTTGCACTTTTCCCGTGGATAAGGAATAAACTCCTCGGAAAAATCTTCGGATGTGACCGGACAAATTAACAACTCCTGTGTTAACTCATCTTGTTCCGCATCACTTGAAATGCTGTCCGCGACATTTTTATTGGAAAGATCCCTCACCTCGGTGAGATTTTCACTTTTGTCCGGAACACTTTCAATCCTAAACGATTTTCCCGACCTGTTGTCCCGCTGGTCGAAACCCGTTTCCATCACTGAACCATTTACCCGGTCCATTGTCACGAACTGTGGTTCCTTTACCGGAACGTCGTTTTCAATGGGTTTTCTCGGGCGGCCTCGGCGATTTCTCCGGCGTCTCTCCGGAGGCTCGACGGTTTTCACCGGACAACTCCTCACTCCGGAGGTTTCCTTCGGGTGACCAAAGTTTTCCTCCGGAGGAATTACGTTCTTACCAGATTTTACCGGTTCAGAACTCTTTTGGTCCGATTTCCTCGGGCCCTTTCCCGAGTCTCCGGTCCGTAACGCTCCGAAGTTCCGTTTCTTCGGGTCAGTTCTTGTAATTTGTGGTTCCTGCTCCGGAACGTTACTCACTGCCCGAGTTGAACTTCGTTGCTTACCACTCTTCGGACGACTCGTGACTTTTTCGCCGGTTACTTCCTGGCCGGTCGGGACCCGGCGGTCCCGCCGGTCGTTTTGGCGTTTCCCGACTCCGACTTTCTTTTCGGACATGCAGCTTGCCAGTGGTCATGACTACCACATACTCTGCATCCTGCTCCCGAAGATAGTCGTTGCTTCGGATTTGGCACTTGGGATTTCTCTGCACTCTCAGCTTTTCGTCTATCCAACCATTTTGACTTTGGTGGTACGCTGGTGCTCACTCCCGCCTTATCCGTAATTACGGCCTTGCTACCATCCAGAACATGGGCAAGCGCTCGTAATTCGCTGAACGATTTCAGTCGCTGTATACGTGCATGAATTCTGAATTCATCACGCATGAGTCCAATCACTGTCATTACCACCGCCTCTTCTGTCAGACCAAGGTTTAACCTCCGATACAACTGGTACTTGTGTAGGACGTACTCCCCCAGTGTTTCGGTCTTGGTCTGAGCGGTGCTCAACAATTCTGATTGCAGACTCGACTGCAACTCGTCCCCGTTGAACTTCTCCAATAGTTCGGACCTGAACTCGTGCCATGGTAAGTCCAACGCTCTCATGGTTCCCCACCATGTTCCTGCCTGAGCCTTCAGCTGAGGAGCCAAAACGGTCACCCATCTAGCCTTGTGGATACCAGTTTCTTCAAGTATTGCCTCGGCCTGGAGCAAAAACCGCACTGGGTCTTCCTCCCTCTTACCGGCAAACTCTGGTATCGACGCACGGGCCATATTCAACTCATTTTGAGGAATGAGCAGGCTATCCGGGAAATGCACGCGTTTTACACCGGAAAAACTACTCCGTAACGCCTCCTCATGACTTCTGCCGGAAACTTCACCGGACACTCCGGACAGATTACCGAAGACTCCGGACATTTCACCGGACACTCCGGACTGGTTACCGGAACCTCCGGAAACACTCCGATTTCTCGGGTTTTCCCCGGTCAATCTGCTCCGTATGTTTGCCCATCGGCTCTCAAAACTCATTTTTTGAGTTTTGACCGGACGATTTTGACTTTCGTCCGAGCAACTCTGATTTGCCCCGGATAAGTCGCTGGTTGATGGTTGTTGGGTATTTCCACGGCATGAGCAACTTGCTTGCTCCACCCGTTCGGTCGACTTGAGCTTTTCTTCGGCTAACTCCCGCTCCAAGCGTTCCACGCTCTCGCTGAGAGTAGCGATTGTCAGTTGCTGCTTGTCGACCGTTGCTTCCAACCCCTCCAGCCTATCTAACATCTGCTCCATAAACTGGTTTATCAAACTCTTTTCAGAGTCGACCTCATCCTCCTCAGTTTGAGCCACCGATGTTTTCCCTTCCGGTACCTGGGCTGACGTCTCGTCAGTTTCCCCAAACCGTACTGATCCTGGATCCAAATTTTCCTTAGCCCTAATATACTCTTCTAATGCTAAGAGTTTATCGGCCTTGGACCCCCCGGTCTCAATACCACGCTTATGTAACTCCCGGTTAATCTCAGCAATAGTTAATTCACCAATGTGTTTCGTACCCATTGTGATTATTAAATTTAACTGCTATTATCTACCTAATTAAAGTACGTTAGATATGAGATTACGTAACTCGGGATATCGCTGGTAGAGATATGTACTTTCCAATCTATAAATAGCCTAAACCAAGTTTAGCACTGTAGGAATTACGCTAAATTATGCAAATTTTGCTACAATTTACCACCTTAGATTGGACAAGCCCTTAATATTTTATTTATAATAAAAAATCAGAATAACAAAAAAAAATATTAGGAACCGGTACGATCAGGACACCTATTGTAGGTTCTTTTAACCCGATATGTGCTAATTTACTTTAATTTACGTAAAATTATTTTTATTAAAATTAGCACTTACCTTACTCCTTTTCCGACTGCGCCAATGTAGGTATGTGGACGGTTTGTAGGGGTTGTAAATAACAAACGACGACGAACACGTTAAGTAGGTACTTACGACGTATATTGCACAGGTAATATATAGTTAATATTATTATAATAATATGCGTGCGGCGTTGACAACGGTCCGACGAGAGATGCCACCCGTCGCCACCGCCGCTGGCCGGGCCGGCGGCCGTGCCGCAGGCGGCGGCCAGACCGGTTGTCGGTCGCGATCTCGCGGACGTCGATAGAGACACCGCGGCCGTTGCGATAACGACCGCGACAGCGTGATAACAATTTATTACAGTATACCATTTAGTGCCTGGACGACAATATAGAACATAATTCAAATTTGTAGACATTGAAAACATTTTTATTGAATAAAAAAAAAACTTAAGGCAATTATAAATTATAATAATACCTTCTGATTTATAAAATCAAAGATATCATATTATTTAATTTGTCATATTTAAATTTCCGACCGAAATTGTTTTGTTTTAGTATATATTTTATTCTTAAAAAACTATTATAATGCTAATAAGGATTAAAACGCAATCATTATTTAATATCATACACTGTGCAGGCTACGTACTACTATTCACGAGAGGTAAGAATATTTTATGAATAATTAATGCAAATGTCTATGCTACGAGTATCTATGTAAGATTAAAATTAAATTGTTTTTAATTATTATAATATATATATATATATATATATATATATACATATATCGTTATAATATGCATAATAGCATATTATAACGATTGGATATTATATAATTATTATTTTAAATTCTCAACAGAGTGCGATAGATGTATTGATTCAAGGGTTTCAAACTTTTGCAATCATGTGTATGCGTTTTATTTTTTTTATTTTAGTATTGTTGACACTTTTTGGAGCAGTAAAAATAAAAATGTTTCAATCCTCAACATTGGTTCTGAAAGTGAATTCGATCTAGTTGATAGTCGAGGTTAAAAGTTAAATATGTCCAGTACTTTTCAATAAAATTGAGAAGAACCGACAATAAAACTACGTTAAAACAGAAATATTTATGCAATACCGGTTTTTCACAAAATCGATTTAAGTACTTAAAATTTTCAACAATTATTTATAATCAGATTTTATAGATATGATATAGTTTTCAAAATATTTTGGATCTTTTTGTGATCTTTATAGTTTATAGACATTTTACATTATTTAAATAGTTCCTTTTTGATTTATCTATGATTAAATTGTTGTTAGTAAGCGAAAAAGTTTGAAAAATTAAAATGAGATTTCTAATGAGTTTTCTTCAATGGAATTAAAAAAAAATAGAGCAAAGACGTATACATTTTGTTTGAGAATTATTGAAGTTTGAATTCTAATGAATTTGGATATTTAAATGTAATAAATATATTTTGTTATAACCTACTATATAGAATATTGACTTCTTCGTTTTTTTTTTTTTAAATTTGGTTATGTCAAAGAATAGTGTGGTCTGCAGGTGCCAGGTAGGTATGTACTCCTTTTATCAAATCGAGAATATTATTTTAATTTTCGTAATTATTTTCTTTTAGTCAGTAGTGTTTTACCCAGGTGGGAATGGAAAAATGATTACAAGTTGCAGGGAATCTAGATAAAGTAGGTGTAGATGTACCTATTTATAAAGTGGTGATCGTGTGACATAAACTTAGCACAGTAGGTACTCAATATTTTCCACTTCGAAGAAACTGTATAAATCATATATATGTATTAATAAGTTGGAAACTATTAATTGTGTATATTCCAATTGGGATTTGGTAATTTTTACGTTTTATTCGTTTCTATTATGATAAACAAAGCGTTAAGGAAAGTTGGTAGGAAAATAAAAATATCTGTAGCAGCTCAAAAACATGTTTATGTTAAAAAATGAAATAATTGTAACAGACCTCCGTGGAGCTTACACAATTTATGTAGGTGGGTATTATATATTGTACTTCATGGAATAGGTTTTACACAGTAGCCAACACATTTCCTTGCCTGGGTTTTTTGTTTAACAGCTTATACGTCAACGTCCCTTTACATAGGTAAATAAAATATATATTATAATTTGTATTATATACAATATGTGTGGACAGGTCATGCTTACAAAGGTCCTGACATAGTAGCAAAAGTCTTCGTATTATATCAGTCAGGTAAAATTATTATTAATCAATAAACCAAGCGGGATAGTTGAGCGTATAACATATTATTACTGTGATATTTGTTATATAAGTAATAAAATATTTTTAAACATTTTTTGCACTGTTTGGGACTGAATATATTTTAATTCAATGCCATGACACATCAAAAAAAAAAGTATTTGCAATAAGTTATAATATGTTAGTATACGTAGATATATTTATACAAACTATATACCTAGTATATTATTATAATAACATAATATAATAAGTTAGGTAATTTATTGTTTTAAATCATTTGTTAAACAGACATAAACGTAATGTGAAGTGTTTTTATAATTTTAGTTTTATGTGTTATTTTTTATATCAAGCCTGGGCAAGTTAATCATAATTTTTAATTGAATTTAAGTTTAAGTTGATGGAAAATATTTTAAAATGTTTATAGTTAATAGTTATCCAATTTTTTTTATTAACTCAATAAGTTAAAAGTTATATCGAAACTTACAATTAACCCTTTAAGTCCCGATATTTTTTTTCTTCATTTTCTCATATTATATATTATATAAAAAGGTTACTGTAAAAGTTTCAAATTTTTTGCACAACCCCTTCCCAGAAAATTTTTTAATTTATAAATAGCAAGTCATATTGTTTAAAATAATAAAAGTAAATGTTTACTCAACATGTATCATTAATGATAATTGTATTATATTTAATAAGTTTACAATAAAAGTCAGTTAAGTTAATAAAAATTCAATTTTTACTTTTTAATTCGTTTTTGCCCAGGCTTGTGCTATCTAATATTCTAAATTAATTTTTATTGATTTTGAAGTTGTTATTCATTTACCTTGCCACAAGCTTAGCTTAATGGAGTCAATTAATCAATATACTTTAGTGTATGTAATATAAAAAAAAAATTTCTGCCGTGGCATAGTTTTTTCAAACTGTGGGTCATGTGACCCACTATATAGGTTGTTCCCCAGCCATATATTGGTGGGTCACTAGAAGTTTAAACTTTACAAACTATAAGCTATTAAGTATTATAAATCTCGAAAATTACCCATAAACCATCATACTATTATCATGTCTGTTTGATCGACGGAGATTGTCGGTAAATGCCTTCGTTACTGTAAGATTATAGCTATTAGCCGAAATTAACCAAATATTCTCAACTAGTTTTTTCCAATCACCGCATCTACCTACGACACAACTGAATTCAATATAGTTCAGTAGGCAGTAGTATTTTTAAAACTATTTTTTTGTCCTGTAAAACCATGTGGGTGCCGAGAGATTTTTTAAAGAAAATAATATAGGCTGTTATGCTAAAATAAAGATTGAGTAGTACAACTGGGATACTGTAAGTAAACTAGCATGCTTGTTCTTATAAAGTAAACGACATAATATCAAACATTGATATCGTTCAAGTTTATTCCAATAATATCGTATCTAAAAAATACTATCGAACCTATTGATAATTTTTATAACATTATTTTTTCCATATTTTTTTAATTTCATATAATATAAGTAAATACCCACTTCACGAAAATTGATTCTATATTTGGGATTTAATTTATTTTATCTTGGACATTAAGATAATATTTGATCCCTGGAGACTTTTCAAGTACAGCTCAAATTTAATTTAATCCCATTTCCCAAACCAAAGTTTTTCATTCATCAGATTCAAGGCACCTGCTTGAAGCCACTCTCGATAAAATTGGATTCGTTTTACACAGCTATATTTCTAAAACGATATCGGTATCTATTCATTTGATTTATTTATGTACCGTTTGTCATTACTAGGGCCTATTAAAAGCTTGTAAATATTTATTTTGTTATTTTTGCCAAAATAAGTATTTTTAAAACATATATAACATGAAATACCTATTAAACCAAACATTTTTTTTTATTTTAACATTCATTTTTTAAATGTTAATTTATATACAAAAAAATAAGTATCGAATAGTAGCCAAAATGAAAGAATGACTATAGATGAGAGGACAGCAAGTATTTTCAATTGGAGTCTGGACGATTAAAATAAAATAATAAACGAGGCCCAGAAAAAATCTTTTATCATAATAGCAATTCTTCATTATTGTGTCCAATACTTTTAATAAAAACTTAAATATTAACTTTTTGTTACGAAAATATATTCAAAAAAAGTGGGTAAGTGCATGTAGCTCTGTTGTACAGTAGGTTACAAGTGGTTCAATGTATTAAGGATTGTATTAAACTTGAATTCAATGATATAATATCATTGTATAAGAAAAACGATTCTGAGATGTGACGGTTTGTCAGTCTGGATATTGTTATTATTTATTATATCCTGTAAGTTAAATTTATATTATAATAGGTATTATTATTTTTTATTAGCTTCTATGGTGGTAATTGATAAACAAAGAAATTAAAATCCCATTTTTAGTGATTTTTCGTAATTTATCGGTGGTTTATCCTGTGGCATTAAATAACTATTGAGAAAATCGAAAAATGACCTTTCTAAAGTACCATCTTGATCCAATTTGCTAAAAGATAAGGTACTATATGTTGAAATCGAAGCACTCCTTCTGGTAGATATTTTGTACACAGGATATATAGAAAAAAATAAATTAAATAAAAAGTAAACACCATTGTAAAACCACTAGCTTCCTCGCTCCTTTCAGAAACTAAAAGTTATAATACAGAATTCTTAATAGCAGTGACTCTCACGTGGAATGTTATTTTAAAATAAATGTATCTATCCATGTTTCATAAATTAAATAATATAAATATACATATTACATATATTTTATTATTAATTGTTATAAAAATAATTTAAATTAATAAATTATATTAAAATAATATAATATCAAAGTAAAATATATTGACGGTCCTAGGTTGGACCGTAGTCCACCAGTTAGACTCCAGTCGACCCCTGGACTAGATACTTAACTTAACAAAATATATAATATAAACATAATATTATAATAATATACTGAACATGCATATTGCCACGGTATCCAAAATCGTTACCTACCTATCTAATATTATTTTTTATTATCACGTTCTCTATTAAAATATGCATTTAATATAAAAATACAAAATAAGTATTTATTCAAAAATTATTTAAAACTATACATTAACGTTTTGGAAAATATTAAATAAAACTGTAAAAGTTAATTTATTTTTATTTTTTTCTATAGTTTTGAAGGATGTTCATTGTTGATTAAAATTAAGAAATCTGCATTCAATAAAGTTACGTATTTACATACAAATCTGATCTCTAAAACGTACAGGATTTGTATGAAATTATATTATATATTTTTGGATTTTTTTTTTCAGTAATCAGTACGAATTGCATTAGTTTCAAGGTAATGACAGCAATTTTTTTTACATATTCAAACAGAACTTGATATTTAATGCATAATGAAGTGAAATTAAATTAAATTATACAGGTACTGTTTTCAAAGCTTAGTAATGGTGTAAAATAATATTTTATAGAGTAAAAAATGCTAATAATAATCTTTTTTGACGTGAACCGTTTAACGTTTTTTTGTTAAGAAAATATAAATTGAATCGTTTTTAACAAGTATAGTGATAACTTTCTTGTTCAAAATCTTGACGAGTAATATAATTAAAAATGACTATCTGTTATGCATTTAAGTAGGCACCTACCTACCAAATTAATATATATCAATCATTATTATATAAACGATTTAATTGTGTAGATTTGTTTAGTCATTTTTTCCAGAGAAATTTTTTTATAATATTATAATGAATTTGTGATACTTTTTAGCGTATTCATAATATTATCAATACGACGGGGTATAGTCATCATTGTTAAAATGATTATGTTATATAATATATTTTATGTTGCTGTGTTGTATATGTTACAGTCCTATTCGGCGGCGGAGGCGGTCTCAGTAGGCAACAACACAATGATAATTATTATTATTATTATACGCGTATACATCGTACCAAATAGCTATATAATAACAATAAATATTAATTTACATCACAATATTATCAATAAAATATTCTAAAATTACTGCGTGTTCGACACTTCCTATGGCCGTACAATATAAGTAACACTGAGCTCATCATTTTGTTTTGCAGTCGTCGTCGTCTTCGTCGTCGTCGAATCGACCTCGCTCGCGCATTATGCACACACGCCGTGTGCCGTTTGTCGAGGACGGTTCCGGCGGCGGAGTTTTGGACGAACGCCGTGCGAGGTCATTAAAGTTTTTCCGCCGGTCGACCAAGCCTCAGTGGCGACCGCGATAACGCCACTACGTACAAAACCCTAACGGATTAGTGGGTAAATATCATAATATTATCACAAGTCCTGTTGTAGCCATCAGCGCAAACGGCGGGTGTGGGGGGTTCTTCGAGGGTTCAGACATTCCCGAATTCTGACAGAGACGAGAGAATAATAATATGAACATAATTGTTGTACTATTAAAGAAGTTAAAAATAATATTACGGAGTAGTAAGTACCTACGCAGAAAAAAAATCAAATATATTATTTTGGGCGACATCAGATCATCAGTCGACTAAAATGATAACATGATAATTTAGCCTTACTTAATTGTATTAATTAATAGCCATCCAAAATGTGTCAAAAGATTTAAATAGGTAATGTACCAATTACGGAAACAAAAGATTTCATAAACTTGAAGATTAAAATAATTGCTATAATTGTTTAGGTTTATCACTCTTTGTGATTTTTTGAAAAAATTGTAATGCTTAGTTTTTGTTGTATTTATTAAGTACAAAGTTGAGTTTAAAACATTTTATCATCATTTATAGAAATAAAAAGGAAAAAAAGTTAAATTGTCAAAATAGTAAATACCAAAAAAAATAGTACAAAAGAGCCAAAATATTTTGAAAACTATAAAATGTTTAGAATAGGTATACTATTATGAATACTATTTGGTGAATTTATTGCATTAGTTACCTACTTAATAGTTAATACCTACTTATTTATTTTTGATATAAATAAAAAAAATGTTTTTGCGTAAATATTTCCATTTTTCCGTAATTTTTCTCATCATATTAATAAATATTCGGTATTTTTTACTTTCGACCAATTACATAAAATTGGCTATCCGTAATAACCCTTGAAAATGAATATTGAATTATGTTCACTGTTAAAAACGGCGACGAGTGATGACCGACAGAAAATTAAAATATAAAAATCACAATAATCATTGTAAAAACTAAAAACAATACATTAATCACTTTGATCTATATCTAAAATCGAAAATAATTGCACGGTTATTCAATCATTTGTCATACGCGTATCGTAATATATGGCATATAGGTATATATATCTATTAAATTATTGTAAATACCTACATTAGAACCATTAGGAGGTACCTATTGCCTAATATAAATTATAATAGATTATTTGATGGTTATAATATTATAAGTCCTTGATATTACACATAGGTGCCCGCATTTATTTTATTTTATATTGTAGGTCAGTAGGCGAAACGACGACCGCGACTCGCGAGTTAAGTGCACCGCGAAACAATACGATCGCATAGATTTTCCCGGACTCGTGCGATAATTGTCTCGAAACGAGGAGATATTATAATAATATACACGAAAGGTGTGCGGGGGCGGGCATAATAATAACAGCATATAACACATATTATCATTATTGTAGCACAGGCTGATGTGTATACTGTATACTGCAATACGTATGGCCATTAACGTATACATAACTTTTGTATGAAGAAGGCGGGAGGTCCGGTGGAAAAATACTAATACCTAGGTATGTAGAAAAATATGGATGTTTTAATCTTGGACGCATATTATAAGAACATGGATATTATGTATTATGTAGTCAGCAGTTTTTCAAGGCATTTATAATGCCCCGAAAATAAACAATAAACATATTATTACGCTTATATCAATGAAATTATAAGTGTACATTGTATAAGTTATATAAATAACAAACCTATTGGTAATAATGTCCGAGGAAAAAATACAATTACAATATAAAATTTGTAAATATTTCCTCTCTGTAATATTTTTGGTGAAGTAAAAATAATATAATAAAAAAGTTAGGAAAGCTCAGGTTAATTCCCAGTTTCAAAACGTATACAATGCTATAAACTATAATTTAAAAGACAATTTAAACAGAATTTTGTTGAATTATTACTTATTTATTATATATTTATTATCAAACCGATTTTGTGTAATACTTTGTTTATCACCATAAAAACGAATAAAATGTAAAAATTACCTAATTCCCACTAGGTAGGTATTCATAAAGTTAACAATTACTTACCTGTTTTTATATATTTATGATTAATACATTTTCTTCAGAGTGGAAAACTTCGAGTAGCGTGCTCCGCTACCCTTCTATAGACTCAAGGCTGGGCAAGTTAATGATAATTTTTAACTGAGTTAAGTTAAGTTACTATTTTTTTTTTAAAATCCATATAAAATAGGTACCCAGTAATATGGTTTAAAATAATACAAATCATAAATATTATTGAACACAGGAAATAGCCAATAGCTTTTCTATACATAGAATTAAATTATTAGGTAGGTACTGAATTAATAGAATTATGTAGTAGGTACCAAAAGCATACGTTATTGAAAATGCCGGAATAAATACAATTATTTGATTTATAAATAAATAAATAACTTATTTATGGCGAAAATATTTTATAATAGAGATTTGTACATTTGTGATTTGTATCTATATCAATATAATAAGATGATATCTTATTACTTATTAGTATTTATTAATTATTATTATTATTACAATATACCCGCCGTATTCCGCAGTATTGTATGGTATATCATTAATTTATATATATACCTAAAATCTAAATGGCTATTGCTATAGCCTATAATAATATGTATTTACTATTTATTTAAGTTATATTTCTTGATGAATTCTGATTAATGGAACAAGAAATTACTTTAACTATATTTCTAATTTCCTATTAGTAAATGTAATATTATGCAACATCAATAATAATTTTTATTTTTATTATATTTATTATTTAAATATTTATAAATTAACTTAACTTGAATTTGATTAAATGTAACTCTTTATTTATTTAGTTTATATCAATTAAAACAAGTTAAGCTAAAAATTAAGTTAATGAAATTTAAATTTTAAAAAGATATGTTAAAAAGTTAAAATTAACTTAACTTTTAACTGGACTTTAACTTTTTAACTCGTTTATGCCCAGGTTTGTCTATAGTAAAAGGCACTATCTACAAAAATGAAAATGTTGGGAAAATGGGTTTTTATTTTTTACAATCATTATTTGCACCTCATTATTTGCAGTTACTTACCTAAGAAATCGTTCTGGATAATTTTATTTTTCCTATATCAAATATTTATATCTTTTTTTTTCAACATTAAGTAGATACTGCATTTGTGAGGATTAAAAATTATTACAACTACAAATTCAGTATCAGCCATACACATATATTTTTGAATGTAAGTGATAACGTGATAATGATATACAGTTCCGACTAATCAAAGTTAGGAACAAACTCATTGAAATATGTACACTTTAAGGAATTATAAAATGTTAAGTTAATTTCAAAAGAATTTAAATTTTGGCATTCAATTATAAAGATGTAGATACTGCTTGTTTGCTTACTTTTAGTCTGATAATCTAAGGTAACTATATGGATACATACGCAATATGGATGACGCCAAATTAATTTACTAAATGTACCTATACCTAAGCAGTAACTCCGCAACATATACTGAGATTTTTCTAAGATATATCATTTACTGCTTATATTTTTCTAGTATTCAGTGATAATGTGATATATTTAGGTAGATATTACACATCATATAGGGTCTAAATTATGCTTTACTACATTTTGACCTAGAAAAACTGATGTAAAATGGCCTAATACACAATGTTCTACAATAATTTAATTTACAAAAAATGTTCGGTTACAGCCTTTCATTTAAGCAGGGCAGTACATTTATCACTACACTTTTTTATGGATATGAACAAACATTTTATATTTTTAAGCTTTTTCTAAAAATAATTATTTCATATATCATAAAAAAATCTTCTGAATGATTTTACACTGCATCTCTCCGTGTAACAGTATATACTTCTCTGTTTGTAGCCTTCATACTAATGACATGGATTTTTTTTATTTTTTTTTTTTGACAGTTCAGTCTGGACGTATATTTTTGATTTATATTGTTTTGTTCGAGAAGTTCTAATATATTTTTACAAATTATTATTAACAATTGGTTTTTGGAAATATTAATATTGTATGAGGGCGTGTGTGTCACGCAAAAAAAATTGCCACCTTCAAACTTATAATAATGCACCTTCTAAGTTGTAGTAATATGCATCAACAATTGAGTGCAAAAATTAATAATTGTGATACTTGTATACGACAACGCCATCGAAAGTAGTGTATTCTAACTGCGTTCAGTAGTACTGTTATACTGTTGTCTGTTTAACTAACATACATTATATGAAATACGTTTTTGAGTTTTCTGTCTTTCCCCGGTAACAATAAGAAGCAACAGTTAATATGTCTCTCTGCCATATAACTGCATGTACAACAATACTTTCTGCTCTTCACATTTCTATTTCTATTTAAAATAACAGTTCAAACAAATAAATATAGGTATATTATATACTAAGGCGATGTATACCTTTAATACGTTGTACTTTGTAGTGCCTTAAATATTTAGTTTATACTTTATTTTTATTATTTTTATTTTGTTGAATAGTTATAATATTATAACCAATTGAAACGCATAGTTATGATGTATCTGAAATAAATTTATGTTCATAATATTTAATAAAGTATTGCTATAAACGTTTAAGTATTGGAAATTATCTATAAATATAATAATATAATATTGTTATAAGCAGGCACATAGCCACGATTTCGTTTATTTATTTTTTTGACTGGGGGTAAAAAGTGTTTCATTCTCTTCAGTTACTACCCAAACCGGGCCAAAAATAATAGGTATAGAATATGTATAATAAAATTTTTGTATTACTTAATAATATGTAGGTTGTAGGTACCGATTGTATTAAGTAACACAGATTCTATGGAAAGGGAACAATGGAACATTTTTTTTTTGCGAGGGATTGATCTCCTCCTCATTGCCCATCTAGGTATAGTTTGTAATTACCTAATTCGAACTTTATGGCTATAAAACATGGAATATTTTCCGAAGCTCTTCGACATTTTCCAAGCCAAGCAAGAACTCCATATACACCCACGTTATGTCTGCCCGTTATTCTTACCTTGTTATTTTATTTTAAGATAACAGCACTATAATATAGAGTATAGAGTATAAAGTATACAAATTACGATATACATGCTATATGATTTTATAATTAAAGGAAACTTTAATACCAAAAATACTGGCTTAAAACTCTGGCGAAGTCAAACAATCTAATAGATTATAAACGGAAAATAATGGTAACTAAGTAATTGCATTATAAACAAACGCGTTTTATAATAAGCACAAGACAATTAAATAATTTGAGCGTTGAACCTATTTTTTAGAGTACCTAATAAATACGCATTGATACAACGATATTTTAGAGATTTGAATATAAAACTCTAAAATGAATGACTCAATTTTCAATAAATTCATAAGCAGATCGATGACACATCAGCGGGCTTACATGGCAAAAAAACATTATTCATGCGATGTATGCCACAAGTCGTTTGTTCAAAGTGGCCAATTGACGATACATCGACGGATCCATACTGGTGAAAAACCATACGTATGCAATGTCTGCGACAAGTCATTTTCTAAAAGTGGCAACTTAACAGTTCATCAACGGACACATACTGGTGAAAAACCGTTCGCATGCGATGTAAGCGACAAGTCGTTTGTTCATAGTGGCCAATTGACGATACATCGACGGACCCATACTGGTGAAAAACCATTTGCATGTGACGTATGCGACAAGTCGTTTGTTCAAAGTGGTCAATTGACGATACATCGGCGGACCCATACTGGTGAAAAACCATTTGCATGTGACGTATGCGACAAGTCGTTTGCTGGGAGTGGCACATTGACGATACATCGACGGACCCATACTGGTGAAAAACCGTTCGAATGTGATGTCTGCGACAAGTCGTTTGTTAATAGTAGCCAATTGACGAATCATCGACGAACTCACACGGGCGAGAAACCATTTGCATGTGACGTATGCGACAAGTCGTTTGTTCAAAGTAGCCAATTGACGATACATCAACGGACCCATACAGGTGAAAGACCATTTGCATGTGAAGTATGCGACAAGTCGATTGTTAATAGTAGCCAATTGACGGTTCATCAACGGACCCATACTGGTGAAAAACCATACGTATGCAATGTCTGCGACAAGTCATTTTCTAAAAGTGGCAACTTAACAGTTCATCAACGGACACATACTGGTGAAAAACCGTTCGCATGCGATGTCTGCGACAAGTCGTTTGTTCATAGTGGCCAATTGACGATACATCGACGGACCCATACTGGTGAAAAACCATTTGCATGTGACGTATGCGACAAGTCGTTTGTTCAAAGTGGTCAATTGACGATACATCGGCGGACCCATACTGGTGAAAAACCATTTGCATGCGATGTCTGCGACAAGTCGTTTGTTCATAGTGGCCAATTGACGATACATCGACGGATCCATACTGGTGAAAAACCATACGTATGCAATGTCTGCGACAAGTCGTTTGCTGAGAGTGGCACATTGACGATACATCGGCGGACCCATACTGGTGAAAAACCGTTCGAATGTGATGTCTGCGACAAGTCGTTTGCTGAGAGTGGCACATTGACGATACATCGGCGGACCCATACTGGTGAAAAACCATACGTATGTAATGTCTGCGACAAGTCATTTGCTAAAAGTGGCAACTTAACGGTTCATCAACGGACCCATACTGGTGAAAAACCATTTGCATGTGACGTATGCGACAAGTCGTTTGCTGCGAGTGGCACATTGACGAAACATCAATGGACCCATACGGGTGAAAGACCATTTGTATGTGACGTATGTGACAAGTAGTTTGCTGAATGTGACTCTGTAATGTAAATACCCAGACAAACTCCAGCGAGTTCAAGAAGCTTCTATATAGTGTTATCAATAATACAGATTTAATATATTTTATATAAAAAATAACATACATACAAATTATCAAAATATTAATAAAACTAAAAATTGGGGAAGTGTGTAACGCAGTGCTGTACACCTGTACATTAGGTGTCTAGAGATTCACTCTAATATATGTGTATAAATTGAATTATATTATATAATAAAAATATTTTGAAAAAGAATTTTATTTTACTTTTAGCCATTAGTACTACAGTTAAATTTATTTTAGCCATAAATGTGCATTTAAAAATACCATTGTTGGAATAAAATATAATAATTCACTTTGAAAGTTTAAAGTAAGAATAATATTTTTAAATTAGGTACAAAAAAATTCCTATAATCATTGTTCTTGGCAACTTGAACTTAAATGTCTTTTAATAAATAGTATTTATGTATTTTTTTTAGAGTATCTGATTACAGTATGAAGTTATCATGAATAAAATACATCACACTAGAATGGCCCAAGTTCAACAGCTGAAAACATAAATACTCGGAAACCCATCAATGATGCAACTAGTACTTGGCGAAGAGAACTTCAAAAACATATATAATTTTTCCACAATCACAAATATAGCTTAGCAAAATTATTTAAAACAAAGTTGTTCTACTGTACAATAAGTTACAAGTGGGTCATCAGTATATAATGGATGGTGTTAAATTTTAATATCATTGTATAAGAAAAGAGATTCTGAGCGGAGTCTTTATGTCATTCTAGGTATTAGACATATTATATACATATCTATGGTATTAAAAATAAAAAATTACCTATAATAAATTCCAAGTTAATCATATCACAATATCCATTAGGTACTTATAACGCGTTATACAAACAACAAACCAAGATACTATCATAGATATATAATAGTACACTTTGAACTTTCAAGTAAACAGGAATAATATTATACAATCACATCAAAAAAACTAGAATAGTTATTCTAGGATTTTTATTATGTAATTTGGTCCAAATTTGAACTCTAAATGACTATAAATATAAACTGTCCTTCTGCATTTTTTAGATTTTTTTTGTAACAGATTTAAATACTTACGTGGAATCTTGTTTCACATTTTCAATCCTTAGATATAAAAGTTGAACAATTTATAAATTATTAACTACAAAATAATTATTAAATTTTAAATTTGATACTTTTTGTCATAATTCGATCTTTAAATGCTTATAAACAAAATTGTGCCTATGTATTTTAAATATTTTAAAACTGATATTTTAACAATATTTAAGGAACATTGTATTACATTTTTACACTTTTGAAAATGTCCTTAAACAGCTCAAAATGAGTCAAAATATTTTCAAAATTGTATTTTGTATAGGAAATGCTAATATAAACATTCAGAGAAATTTTCAAGTATCTACAGTCATTCGTTTTTAATTACAATTAAATAAGGAAATCGTTACATGTGAAATCGAATGAATAAAAATGTAGTAATAATATGAATTTCAAATGCTCATAAAAATTTAATTTGGGTTTCTTGTAGACATTTCTTTTTTGATATAGGTAGACAAACTTATGAGGAATCTTGTATTACATTTTCAAATCTTAGATTTAAGAAGAAAATTATTTATGAATTTCTAACTCGAAATAATTTTGAAATTTTCGTCATTTTGACGTATTTTGTCAATATATGAACTTTAAATGCTTACAAAAAAAAATATGATTTTTAATTTTTTTATCTGCCTTTGAAACAATATACTAGGAGCCTTCTATTAAATTTTCAAGGTTTTTTAACCAACAAATAACATTTTATTAATATTTTTAGAAAAAAAACTAAAAAAAAATGGAAAATGAAAATGTTCCTAAACAAATAAATATAGGTATATTATATACTAAGGCGATGTATACCTTTAATACGTTGTACTTTGTAGTGCCTTAAATATTTAGTTTATACTTTATTTTTATTATTTTTATTTTGTTAAATAGTTATAATATTATAACCAATTGAAACGCATAGTTATGATGTATCTGCAGTAAATTTATGTTCATAATATTTTAAGAAAGTATTGGTATAAACGTTTAAGTATTGGAAATTATCTATAAATATAATAATATCATATTGTCATTGCCACGATTTTGTTTATTTATTTTTTTGGCTGGGGGTAAAAAATGTTTCATTCTCTTCAGTTACTACCCAAACCGGGCCGAAAAATAATAGGTATAGAATATTGTATAATAATATTTTTGTATTACTTAATAATATGTAGGTTGTAGGTACCGATTGTATTAAGTAACACTGATTCTATAGAAAGGGAACAATGGAACATTTTTTTTTTGCGAGGGATTGATCTCCTCCTCATTGTACATCTAGGTATAATTCGAACTTTATGGCTATAAAACATGGAATATTTTCCGAAGCTCTTCGACATTTTCCAAGCATACGTTGAGAACTCCTTGTATACCCACCATATGTCTGCCCGTTCATTGGTTATGTACCTGTAGGTACATAGTGTTACGATTGTTGATATTCATTTTCCATTTAATATTAGTATTCATAATTTTAAAAAAAAACAACCTAGAAATATATCTCTTAACTAGAGTATTATTAATATAAGTATTTCAATACTACAGTTGAACAAATAATTAATAAATAGTTTATTAACGATTCTATTCAAAGTAAATCCTTACTAGACAGTATTAAAAATATAAAATTGTGAGTATTTCAAATAGATTCATACTAGCTAATATTAAAAAGTAGGTATACAACAATATAAAGGTCATTGAATTGTGTATGGAATTATTGTAGTTATATACTATTAAAATACACTTATAATCTGGGATTTTAGGTAGTTTTCAGAGTGAATTTTTCGAACTTGTTTTATATGTACAATTACATAATAATGTGTCATATTTGATACAGAAAACAAATTTTTAGATGATTGATTACATCCACTTGTGCATCATGTAACATTAAATTGTTATACTCAGAACCAAAAAAAGTATTTTAAATGACCATTGATGAAGTAAAAAGTTCATTTTTGTATTTTATCAAATAGGATTTTGGTTGATCGCTCAGATCAGTGGAATGCCGAATCCCGGAAGATGAAAATTATATTATTAAGATGGGTACCTTGTTGCCTTTAAGTCCATAATATTATAGCCAGTAATTATGATCATAATGGTACAAATAACGTGGCACAAGAGGCCGAAGGCTATGTGCGTTATTTCTACCGTCACTGAAAAAAAAAACCTCGAAATTAAAACACCCGCGTGTTATAGATAATACTGACCGTTATATTTATATATTATATTATTATTCTACACATCTTCCGACGACAATGGGTCTCGTACCAATATAATATTGTAATTTGTAATAATAGGTGCCTATAATGTTATAATAACACTACGATGACGATAATATCACACTATAATAACTAAATAACATTATTATATTATTATTAAGAATTTTGACGCGACGGAACACCACATTGACCGAAAACCGAAGGCCCTTGAACAATATTATTATAGGTAGGTATACACGTCGCCAAAATAACGGCTATTAGGTGTAAACTGGACGTTTTCGTTTTTCGTACGATGTTTTCAGACTGCGAGAAATATTATCATTGTGCGCACACGGCCGCTGAAGTTTGTCTCTTCACCACCACTGATCAACGAGGCCTTCCTCGCGGGCCGAGAATTGTCGATAATTTTTTGTTACCACAACTATATACTGCAGTCGTCCCGTTCACCTTTAATCGTGTTGTCATTGGCCACTGAAATCATTGTATCATTTACTAACAAGTAAATAACCAGACAATTTCCAGAGGTGGCCTAGCACCATTTTTGGACACTACTGTTGATTGCAGCACGACAGTAGACATAATATGCTGCAGTGTACCCAGATTTAGATATCGATATTCCATAGTTAGGTGGTAGATAATTATGTACTTATTGGGGAGCACATATTGAGTTGCGCCCCATGAAAAAGGTGCACGATCCTAAATTCCGGAAAGCAATTCATGTATTTTAATCAGGAGTTCTAAAAAAGCTAACAATTAAATAAATAACAATTGCTTTGTTGAATGTATAATAAATTATGATAATAATATACATTGATTCTAACCAAGTCGTATCAAGGTAATGAATAAATAAATAATACAAATATAATCATAAATCAATCAAACATATATTAGTCGGGAGTTAAGTTTATATTTTTTTTGATACCTAAGCTTTTTACAAATTCTTACCTTGTTATTTTATTTTAATTTTAATTATTTAAAATATGATTTCATCAAACATTTGGTTGTTTTCATCTTTGAGCTGGATATAACTTATTTGGGAATTAAGTTCATATATTATGTTTATCATAATTTATAATATAATTTATATGGGAACATAATATTAGAGCCTAAAGTATATTGCCAAGTAAGGGTGCCAGATAACAGCAGTGCACCATATAGAAAATAGAGCATAAAGTATACAAATTACGATATACATGCTATATGATTTTATAATTAAAGGAAACTTTAATACCAAAAATACTGGCTTAAAACTCTGGCAAGTCAAACAATCTAATAGATTATAAACGGAAAATAATGGTAACTAAGTAATTGCATTATAAACAAACGCGTCATAATATAATAAGCACAAAACAATTAAATAATTTGAACGTTGAACCTATTTTTTAGAGTAACTAATAAATACGCATTGATACAACGACATTTTAGAGATTTGAATATAAAACTCTAAAATGAATGACTCAATTTTCAATAAATTCAGAAGCAGCTCGACGACACATCAGCGGGCTTACATGACAAAAAAACATTACTCATGCGATGTATGCCACAAGTCGTTTGCTAAAGGTAACCATTTGATGAATCATCGACGAACTCACACTGGTGAAAAACCATTTGCATGTGACGTATGCGACAAGTCGTTTGCTGGGAGTGGCACATTGACGATACATCGACGGACCCATACTGGTGAAAAACCGTTCGAATGTGATGTCTGCGACAAGTCGTTTGTTAATAGTAGCCAATTGACGAATCATCGAAGAACTCACACGGGCGAGAAACCATTTGCATGTGACGTATGCGACAAGTCGTTTGTTCAAAGTGGCCAATTGACGATACATCAACGGACCCATACTGGTGATAGACCATTTGCATGTGACGTATGCGACAAGTCGTTTGTTCAAAGTGGCCAATTGACGATACATCAACGGACCCATACTGGTGATAGACCATTTGCATGTGACGTATGCGACAAGTCGTTTGTTCAAAGTGGCCAATTGACAATACATCAACGGACCCATACTGGTGATAGACCATTTGCATGTGACGTATGCGACAAGTCGTTTGTTCAAAGTGGCCAATTGACGATACATCAACGGACCCATACTGGTTATAGACCATTTGCATGTGACGTATGCGACAAGTCGTTTGTTCAAAGTGGCCAATTGACGATACATCAACGGACCCATACTGGTGATAGACCATTTGCATGTGACGTATGCGACAAGTCGTTTGTTCAAAGTGGCACATTGACGGAACATCGACGAACTCACACGGGCGAGAAACCATTTGCATGTGACGTATGCGACAAGTCGTTTGCTGCGAGTGGCACATTGACGGAACATCGACGGACCCATACCGGTGAAAAACCGTTCGAATGTGATGTCTGCGACAAGTCGTTTGTTAATAGTAGCCAATTGACGAATCATCGACGAACTCACACGGGCGAGAAACCATTTGCATGTGACGTATGCGACAAGTCGTTTGTTCGAAGTGGCACATTGACGGAACATCGACGGACCCATACTGGTGAAAAACCATTTGCATGTGACGTATGCGACAAGTCGTTTGTTCGAAGTGGCACATTGACGGAACATCGACGGACCCATACTGGTGAAAAACCATTTGCATGTGACGTATGCGACAAGTCGTTTGCTGCGAGTGGCACATTGACGAAACATCGACGAACTCACACGGGCGCGAAACCATTTGCATGTGACGTATGCGACAAGTCGTTTGTTCAAAGTAGCACATTGAAGGAACATCGACGGACCCATACTGGTGAAAAACCATTTGCATGTGACGTATGCGACAAGTCGTTTGCTGCGAGTGGCACATTGACGAAACATCAATGGACCCATACGGGTGAAAGACCATTTGTATGTGACGTATGTGACAAGTAGTTTGCTGAATGTGACTCTGTAATGTAAATACCCAGACAAACTCCAGCGAGTTCAAGAAGCTTCTATATAGTGTTATCAATAATACAGATTTAATATATTTTATATAAAAAATAACATACATACAAATTATCAAAATATTAATAAAACTAAAAATTGAGGAAGTGTGTAACGCAGTGCTGTACACCTGTACATTTTGTGTCTAAAGATTCACTCTAATAGATGTGTTTAAATTGAATTATATTGTATAATTATAATATTTTGATAAAGAATTTTATTTTACTTTTAGCCATGTACTACAGTTAAATTTATTTTAGCCATAAATGTGCATTGAAAAATACCATTGTTGGTATAAAAATATATAATAATTCACTCTGAAGGTTTAAAGTAAGAATAATATTTTTAAATTAGGTGCAAAAAATATCCTAAAATCATTGTTCTTGGTTTTAATTTGTTATTACCAACTTGAACTTAAATGTCTTTTAATAAATAGTATTTATGTATTTTTTTAGAGTATCTGAAGTTATGAAGTTATGAAGTTATGAAGTTATCATTAATAAAATACATCACACTAGAATGGCTCAAGTTCAACAGCTGAAAACATAAATTCTCGGAAACCCATCAATGATGCAACTAGTACTTGGCGAAGAGAACTTCAAAAACATATATAATTTTTCCACAATTACAAATATAGCTTAGCAAAATTATTTAAAACAAAGTTGTTCTGCTGTACAATAAATTACAAGTGGGTCAGTATATAATGGATGGTGTTAAATTTTAATATCATTGTATAAGAAAAGCGATTCTGTGCGGAGTCTTTATGTCATTCTAGGTATAAGACATATTATATATACATATCTATGGTATTAAAAAAAAAAATTATCTATAATAAATTCCAAGTTAATCATATCACAATATCCATTAGGTACTTATAATGCGTTATACATCAGCAACAAACCAAGATACTATCATAGATATATAATAGTACACTTTGAAGTTTCAAGTACCCAGGAATAATATTATACAATCACAACAAAATAACTAAAATAGTTATTCTTGGGTTTTTATTATGTAATTTCGTCCATATTTGAACTTAAAATGACTATAAAAATAAACTGCCCTTCTTTAATTTTTAGATTTTTTTTGTAACAGAATTAAATACTTACGTGGAATCTTGTTTCACATTTTCAATCCTTAGATATAAAAGTTGAACAATTTATAAATTATTAACTACAAAATAATTATTAAATTTTAAATTTGATACATTTTGTCAAAATTCGATCTTTAAATGCTTATAAAAAAAATTGTGCCTATGCATTTTAAATATTTTTCAACTGATATTTAACAATATTTAAGGAACATTGTATTACATTTTTACACTTTTGAAAATGTCCTTAAACAGCTCAAAATGAGTCAAAATATTTTCAAAATTGTATTTTGTATAGGAAATGCTAATATAAACATTCAGGGAAATTTTCAAGTATCTACAGTCATTCGTTTTTAATTACAACAAAATAAGAAAATCGTTACATGAGAGATCGAGTGAATATCAAATGTAGTAAAAATATGAATTTCAAATGCTCATAAAAATTTAATTTGAATTTCTTGTAGACATTTCTTTTTTGATAAAGTTAGACAAACTTATGAGGAATCTTGTATTACATTTTCAAATCTTAGATTTTAAAAGAAAATTATTTATGAACTTCTAACTCGAAATAATTTTGAAATTTTCGTCATTTTGACGTATTTTGTCAATATTTGAACTTTAAATACTTATAAAAAAAAATTGTGACTAAGGATTTTTAATATTTTTCATTTGCCTTTGAAACAATATATTAGGAGCCTTCTATTAAATTTTCAAGCTTTTGCAACCAACAAATAAAATTTTATTGATATTTTTAGAAAAAAAACTAAAAAAAAAATGGAAAATGAAAATGTCCCTAAACAGTTCAAAATAAATCAAAATATTTTGAAAATATTATCGTGTATAGAAAATGCAAATATTAACAACCAGTGAAAATTTCATGTATATACATTAATTTGTTTTAGAGTTACACCAAAAACCAAGATCGATTTTGTGGAAAACCGATTTTGCTTAAAAATTCCCGTTTTTCTTTACTTTGTATGTTGTTTTACCCTTCGTTTGTTAAAACTATTGGGAATTTTAGAATTTAACCTCCAGAATGCACCAACTAGATTCACTTTCCCATCGAACAAGATACTGTTGAAGAAAATTGAAACAGTTTTACTGCCCCAAACCGTGATGACAGACACAAAAAAAAAAAATTAAAGATTAAAAATTTAAAAAAAAACACATATCATTGTAAAATCAACATAATCATCGTTTCACTCAGAATCTAAAAATAATACATTTATATATATTTCAGTTCGCGTTCGGCATCCGTCGCGCACACTGCTTGCGCTCCGTCCTGTGATTTTATTTATTCCGTATATTGGTCTCATGTATCAATTTATACTTAATTACACTTAAAACATCTGCGTTAAATTAATATAGTAATGTAAAAGATTATATTGAAAATCATTCTTATAATCGATATAAATAACAAAATTAATAATCTCATCGTCGATTACCTACGTATTAACTATATTATTTACAACAACTTGTGTGCTGTCTTATCGCACGCCGCTGCGGCGGCAGCGACTTCGACTTTATCGCAATAATAATTATGCCGCAATCTACATCCAAAAATATAAACACAAACACAGCCAGCACTAAATCTAACGATACTACCAAACTACAGCCTGCTCGCCTAAACAAAGTTTCAACTTCTGTCAACACTAATCACTTTGTCGGTAATCAAGACGTTACCATGGAAAATTCTTCGTCAGGAAATTGGTCCGTGCCACAGTCAAAAAAAAAAAAAAAAAAGAAATAATAAAAGAAATCTCTCTTCCTCTTCTTCCGAACAAAATTCGCCAAAAATACAAAACAACAAAAAATTATTTTTTACGTCAAACCGCTTTGAAGTGCTCTCACAAGATGAACCACATCCCACCACTCCAACAAAACCTACTCCATCGATTTCTAATGAGTCAATTTCAAATAACAACATCAATGTCGGAATTAAACCAACTCTCCCACCTCCAATTTTTGTAAAAGGTGTAATCTGTTTTACCGATCTTTGTTCAGAACTTATTGAACAAATCGGAGTAGATAATTTCTCCTGCAAATCCTCAACTGACCGCTTAAAAATTATGACAAGTAACCCAGCTTCCTATAGAACGCTGATTCATTTCCTCAAAGAGAAAAAAGCTGAATACCACATGTACCAGCTCAAAGAGGATAAACCAACGCGAGTGGTCATCCGTAATTCCGTAATCTCCATCCGTCCACGTCCACAGAACTTATCAAATTGGAGCTTGAGTTGCGGTTATTTGAGGTTCGTCAAGTAACAAATGTATTACATAAAATCAATAAACACCTATTACCGTTATTTTTCGTCGACCTCGAACCGACAATTCAATCCAACGATATTTATAAGCTGGCATCTCTTATTCACACCAAAATAAAAGTGGAAGAACCATACAAAACAAAAACTATAAGCCAGTGTATCAACTGCCAGGATTATGGTCATACCAAATCGTACTGTGGCTATCCAGCTCGCTGTGTCCGCTGCGGTGCACTCCACTCCTCATCAGACTGTCCCAATCCACGAGATGCTACTCCAAAATGTGCCCTCTGCTCCGGTGATCACCCCTCAAATTATAAAGGCTGCTCTGTTTACAAGGATCTACAACATCGCAACAAACCAAAAAAAAAGCAATCTTATTCTGTCGGATAATATAAGTCGTAAGAAAAATGTACAGGTTAGTCATCCAGCGGTTACCCCCTCAACAAATCCACCAGACTCGTCCCAAACCTACGCACAAGCTACCTCCGGTTCCTGCTCTAATAACATAATCCCTCCTCCTGTATCAGATATAAACAAGTTCCCTGACGAGTTTAAATTACTAATAAATCCACTAATCGCCCTTCTCACCCAAGTTATCTCAAAACTTCTTTATAAAAATTAATGTCTTCATACACAAGTAACTCCCTTCTTATCCTTCTATTCAACTCAAATGGTCTTAAAAATCACTCAAATGAACTCCAGGTAGTACTCCAGGAGAAGCGTATCGATATTGCCTTGATATCCGAAACGCACTTTACAAAATACTCTCACATCGCTATACCTGGTTATCATCTCCTAAAAACAAATCACCCAGATAACTCTGCTCGTGGTGGTGCTGCAATTTATATTAAATCTTCCTTGTCCTTTCAATCCCTTCCAAATTTTTGTCAGCCCCGTTTACAGTCTTGTGCTATCTTACTACACCTCAACAATATTCCAACAACTTTAGCAGCAATATATTCCACTCCGAGACATAATATTAATATTCAAAACTATGAATGTATTGATTTTACAATGATGTGTGTTTTTTTTTTTTTTTTATTTTTTATTTATTTTTTTTGTGTCTGTGTACACGATAAGTAGTCAAAATAATGCTTCGATTTTCGACTTCAGTATCTTGTTCGATTGGAAAGTGAATATCGTTGGTGCATTGGGGAGGTCAAAATTTAAATTTCCCAGTAGTTTTCAAGAGCGCCGGGAAAAAACAACATAAAAATTAAGGAAAAACGGGAATTTTTACGCAAAATCGGTTTTCCAAAAAATCGATTTTGGTTTTTGGTGTAACTTTAAAACAAATAACCGTAGATACATGAAATTTTCAGTGGTTGTTTATATTTGCATTTTCTATACACGATAACATTTTCAAAATATTTTGATTTATTTTGAACTGTTTAGGGACATTTTCAGTTTCCAATTTTATTAGTTTTTTTTTTTATGAATATCAATAAAAATTTATTTGTTGAGTAAAAATACTTGAAAATTTAATACAAGGCTCCTACTATATTGTTTCAAAGACAGATGAAAAATATTAAAAATCGTTAGTCACATTTTTTTTTTTTAAGCATTTAAAGTTCAAAAAATGACAAAATATGGAAAAATCACGGAAATTTGCAAATTATTTCGAGTTAGAAATTCATAAAAATTTTTCTTTTTAAATCTAAGATATGAAAATGTAATACAAGATTCCTTATAAGATTTCCTACATTTATCAAAAAAAAAAATTCTATAAGAAAGTCAAATTAAATTTTTATGAGCGTTTGAAATTCAAATTTTTACGACATTGGATGTTCACTCGATTTCTCATGTAGCGATTTCCTTATTTTGTTGTAATTCAAAAACGAATAACTGTAGACACATGAAAATTTCACTGAATGATTATATTAGCATTTCCTATACACCATAGAATTTTGAAAATATTTTGACTCTTTTTGAGCTGTTTATGGACATTTACAGCTTTCAATTTTTTTTAGTTTTTTTTTCTATAAATATCAATAAAGTTTTATCTGTTGGGCCAAAAAGTGTAAAAATTTAATACAAGGCTCCTGATATATTGTTACAATAACAGTTGAAAAATATTAAAAATACACAGGCACAATTTTTTTTTATAAGCATTTAAACATCGAATTTTGACAAAATTTATCAAAATCTCGAAAATTATCAATCGTTGGAATTAAAAAATTATAAAATGTTCAGTTTTTATAACTAAGAGTTGAAAATTTAAAACAAAGATTCTCTTAAATAATTCATACTGTAACCAAAAAATCTAAAAAATATATAAACACACTTATTTTTTACAGACATTTTAATTTCAAATTTAGACAAAATTTGATATTTAAACCAAGAATTACGATTTTAGTTATTTTGTTGTGATTGAATAATATTATTCGTGGGTACTTGAAACTTCTAAAGTGTACTATTATATTATATCTATGATAGTATCACGGTTTTTGTTGATGTATAACGCGTTATAAGTATCTAATGGATATTGTGATATGATTAATTTGGAATTTATTATAGGTACCTATACCCTGTTCAAAATAAGAAGCGACCTGATTTACGCTTGAAAACCGGTTTTACTAGTGGCCGCCTGAATCGCTTCTTAAAATGAACAGACTATATTATAGGTCAATTTTTTGTTTAATACCATAGATATGTATATAATTTGTATTAAACCTAGACTGACATACCGTCTTCGCTCAGAATCGTTTTTCTTATACAATGATATTTTATCATTGAATTCAAATTTAATAGCATCCATTATACAGTGACCCACTTGTAACCTACTGTACAGCAGAGCGGCATCCACTTACCCACCTTTTTTTTTTTTCTTACTTTCCTGGATTTCACTTTTCTACCAGAAATCGAATAATTTTTACTGCTCTAAAAGGTGGTGACCAGTACAAAAAAAAATAATATTAAAAAAAAAAAACACAACAATGTAAAATCAATACATTCATCGCTCCGCTCAGAACCTAAAATTATATGAAGTGAACCACTTCTATAGTGGTAGTTACTCCTTATGTTGTTTAGTTTATAACGGTCAATGGAGGATCAAATAAAATAGAGGTTTTAAATTATCTTAAATTATTTAACTTAATTAATTTTAAATTGAATTACTTAATAATTATTATAATGTTTTAAAGTGATAATTCAATAAAGTTTAAAAACTAAAGATACTAATATAAATTATAATATACAGTGTTAAATACTATTAAATTGATTACATATCCATATTCAATTTTTTTTATAATTTTTGATATAGCTTATTGTTTATTAAAATGTATTGTTTTTTTCACCCCTTGATACCTTTATAAACCAATTAAATCTAACTGATTGGTACTGATTGTACCTATTATCAATAATAGGCTTCGATATTTGATCAATATCAGAAGAAAAATTAAATAATATATTATTCGCTTTTAGTTCCGTAAAAACAAAATATACTCGAACATAATAATATTATGATACACAGTCATTATTGGAGACTGTTCGTATTGCTTTATAGCATATTATTATGATCGTTGTGGTTCGTCAAAGACTTCAACGCTGGTTGATATTTTTTTTTTATTGTTTATACTATAGTAATAGTATGACAATGCAATGCGTTTTGTATTTAGTAATAATTTTTTACTTTAGTGATTTCTCGACGTGTCTGTGTTGCATTGTCGGTCTTCAGTTTACAGCCACGATAAGTCGCGCACGTCCAGGCTGTTAATTGTGCGTCTGCATATTACGAGCAATCGTGGATCATGCGTTTGTGACCACAAACACCAAAGGGTTTTGTTTAAAAATGTTTTCGCCATAGACTGTAGGATATCCCTTAGGTGATTATAAAGCAGGAGAATTTATTTTTAAACACCTTTTCTATTTGAACTCCTAAATTTGTGTTTAAAAAAAACTACAAACATTTTTGGAACAATTTATGAAGAAAAATTTATTTCCAATGTATACTTTGTACTGGCATCATAATTGATCTTGCTTCTCCATAATTTATTTGTGTTCATATATGGACTTACGGGTACATTATTTTTCTCAAGATTATCAATTTTTATAAATAAATGGTGACCTGAATGGAATTGACATTAGTCACGGTTTTCTTCATTGTAATTCACTCGTAAATGTATTAATATTTAGTAAGTCCGCGAACTAAAATATAAAACCAACAAATAAATTGCTCACGATTGAAAGGTTGTCCCCTCGAATATGCCAGTGCCCAATATTTATTTTTATCAATTTAAAATACTAACAATTAATTCCCAATCATGAATAGAACAGAATTAAAAATATAGTTTTGCTAAATTACGTTGCAATCGAATACACGAGGTAAAATAATCTTCATCTTGTAACTAATGATTAATATTTAACTATGATAAACTGGAAAGCTTTGCACAGTGAAGTCATAATTGTCATTATTTTTAGTTGACATAGCATTTATCTATAATATTTGCTGACATAAAAGTTGTAATACTATTTTATATATTCATAGTTAAAAACAGACATTTATTATACTAGAAGACAATTAAACGTATTAGTTTTCGGATATCATCATTTTATATAATAGTTATATTTTTTTCTTTTCTTTTATTCTTCAAGAAGATAATGGGCCCCTGCCTAAAATTCTCGTGTAGTCTACGAGTTCACAATTTTAAAAACAAATTCGTTAAGTTAATTAGTTCATACAGTTAAATAATAAATTACTATATACTTTTCTCGCATACCTCTCTAAGATATTGTAACGATTGTCGTCATCGTTACAATATCAATATAAATGGATACACATTTTTAGATTCTGAGCGGAGTGAGGAAGCTAGTGGGGTTTTACAATGGTGTTTATTTTTTATATCCTGTATACAAAATTTCTACCAGAAGGAGTGCTTCGATTTCAAAATAATATATAGTACCTATTATATTTTAGCAAATTGTATCAATATGGTACTTAAGAGAGGTCATTTTTCGATTTTCTCAAAAGTTATTTAATGAAAAACTACTCAACAATTACGAAAAACCGCTTAAAAGGGGATTTTAATTTCTAAAGATTTGATTATCAGCATAGCAATGCAATGAATAAAAAATTATAACATTATAATATTAATTCAACTTTAAGAATATAATAAGTAATAAAAATTAAAAAAATCCAGACTGATAAACCGTCTCCACTCAGAATCGTTTTTCTTATACAATGATATTAATATATTATATCATTGAATTCATGTTTATGCAATCCATTATACATTTACCCACTTGTAATCTACTGTACAGCAGAGCGACATTCACTCACCCGCTTTTTTACTTATTGGATGTGTATTTTTTTTTTTAAATATAACATGAAATTTTGTATTTTTTCTTTGTTAATATAACATAATATATTATAGTGTTAAGTAAAAACTGTGTAGTACAGATAAACTATACAATAAATTATAGCTATATACAACTAGAATTATCAATAATTAATCAAATCATCATCTAATTATTGTAATAAGTAATGCGATATTTCTATAAATTTAAGCATTTAAGGTTTATAAACATGTCTATATTTTGCTCTTGTACTAGGTAGCCAATAAGTATAATTTTTTTTTATGAATCTTGAAAGAGATACTATGTTTAATTTCTAATGATAATAATATAGTGTACATTTTGTATAAATAATAATTATGTTTAGTTGTATACTTGTATCCCCATTTGGCCATATCTACCAATATAATACGTATTTTAGGTGTACCGTGTTGTTATTTCTGTACATCACCCTCGTCAACGCCCCTGCACTGGTTAATTTCATATGTTCCTGATACAGTCAGAAAACCATTACAAAATTATGCATTGGGACATTTGAGTCTGTAGGCTGACGAGCACATAAACTGCAGAATTACGATGCCATCAGCTAAATAATTTAGATACATAACAACCATACCAAATCTTTCCGTAATTTTTCCAAATTAAATCTCTCTCGTCAAGTAGGTAGGTACATATTATTTATCATAATATTAGTCTGCAATTTTTAATACAAGGGCAATCATGATTATTAAATTACTTTTTTAGGTCTGTTCTATATATCTATCTTAATATAAGTGATAGGTACTTAAAAACAAGGAGCATCGAAAGACAATACATATTATAATATGCTCTATAACACGGAGTCATGGACGAGTCATGGACTACGATAAATTCTAAACAATTATCTAGATAAGATAATTTTAACAAAATATTATCTAGATAAAGATAAATACAACAATACATTTGTCTATATAAATTTCTAGATAAATATAATTTTTTTACACTTATTTTTATTGTTTTTTAGTATTTTTGTAATATTAGATTTATATCAATATAATGACATAATATTTATAATAACAACGGATTGAGTCTTTGAAATACAGTTATACGAAGTTAATTTTAATTTATTTTTAAAATGGATGGGGAAATAAACCTATACGGCTATACCTAATTAATTTTAATATGCCTATTTTGGCTAGTAGAGTACGATGGATAGTTCAAGCCCACATTCAGGTTCTCGTATTATCGTAATACCATCGTTGGCAATAATAACAAGAAATATATTAGAATTTTATTAACATTGGTTTTATAATTTTGTAGTGGCACTATAATATTTATCTAGATAAGCCCATTTTTTATCTAAGCTAAACATTAGATAAATCGTATCCTGATTATCTAGATACTTAAAAAGATAATTTATTTCGAAAAATCTTATCTAGATAATTTTATCTAGGTTATTCCCAACACTGTGCATCTATCTACAGTCTACACACATACACAGATATTAAATTGAAATTTGAACTGCAGAAAACTATAATAATACGTATCTACCACTAGTGGCGTAACTATCGTATTTACAATAAACGTGGCAAAAATAAGCCATTGGAGCCATTGGTTATTATAAAAAAGCTCTGAACCAATTTTGTTAAAAAAATAAAATAATAATGTTCCTATGCATCTTCCTAATTAAATTAAATTGTCAAAATAGGACAATCACTGTTGACTTAATTTCTTCAGCCATCATGTTTTTATAATAATATTATTTTTTCAAACGTAACAAAAAATAAAGCTAAGAAATAACCGTATAAAATAAAATCATATTTTTTTTTAATAATATCTATAAAAACTTAGACTGTCAATATTCAGTGATGAAACATCAGACCCTATCTGTATTCGTTGGACCGTGGCCAAAGCCGCAATGTCACCCTATCAGTCGCCTCTGGTTATACAGGGTGATCCACAAAGCATGCTCAGTGCTCGCTTTAATTTTTTCCTTTAATAATGTATTTATTCAAATTCAGGTTTTTCGTAGGTACTTAAGGACCATACTTCCAAATACTTAGATTTTTATTTATACCTACCAAGGAGTGTCAAGTGTCTTGTAGCGATACTGCAAATTCTTTTTTTCAAATTAAAATAATATTTTTCCTGTAAATTATTAAGCAAATTACTTTTGAAAATTTTAGATTTTAATGTATTTAAATCAAAAAACAAACTGGTGGAATTTGAGCGTATATAATTTATACAATATAATATAATATAATATAATATATAATATATATAATTTATTTATTTATTTATTTATATTTGTTCATTTAAGATAATATATTATATTACTATTATTATTTAACTATTTCTTAGACAAAAGAATACTGGGCCCAACTGAGCCTCTCGCATGGGGGCATAGGAAATATAATAATAGGTTTTGAAGATGAGGGTTCTACAATGATTTAAAATGTGTTGTAATAACTAATTAACATTGGTATATTATAACATTTTATCATTTATAAGAATTTTTCGAGTATAATAAGTAGTTACTAGATTAAAAACCACTAACATTTAACTAATATATTACACAATTATTGTT
This sequence comes from Macrosiphum euphorbiae, assembly GCA_949089665.1. NCBI lineage: Eukaryota > Metazoa > Arthropoda > Insecta > Hemiptera > Aphididae > Macrosiphum > Macrosiphum euphorbiae. Next base: position 41,073,061 of record CARXXK010000002.1, on the reverse strand, counting down.
AAAGATTCAATATAATATGTATAATATTAGAATCAAGGGCAACGATTGAATTTTGATTTTAATTTTATCAAAGTATAGTTATCTGCTTAAAAATTTACAGTGTATAAAGTTCGTTCTTATTTTTAAGAAATAATGAGTTATTGTATCTTCAAAGGACACTCCTTATAATATAGGATGACAATCATAATATTATACTTAAAAATTCCAAAAAAAAAAAGGATTTGAATAAATTCACAATCAATAGAAAAAAATATAGAGGTAACCATGGTTGATGAATCACTCTGTATATTAAAATTCCAACTTACTATAATAATCTTACACACTAACACACTTGTACGTAGTTGCACATTTCATACGCGACGTGATTGACACCCGACCGCGATTTGTGAGAAAAAAATATATGTAGAATTTTTTACTTAAATTTTTTTTTCTTCCGATCACTCGACCTTCGTGATGTTTTCGAATCGTTCGATCGTATAATAATAATGCATAACACTATTGTACATTATACACTACCTATACATAATATTAATATGTTTATGTATAATAATAGAGGTACGCCTAGGCAGTCATAATATAGTATACCTATTGGCTATTGTGATGTCACACTATAGTTTTTTTTTTTATTTGTTCACCTATAATACGTGCGTAGTGTATATATGCGACGGCTATCAGATCGGTCTTGGACGTGGATTATATAGATATATTATAAATTATTGAAATCTACGAACAGATCTTCAGTCTTTAATTCGTATATAATATATTTGTATGTTGCATAATAATACATTCAATCTTCTTACCTAGTGCTTTACTGTTTTAGATTTCGAGCGAAGATGTTTTACAATGACAATGCTAGTAATTTTTTTCTAATATAGTAGATTTGTGTGATAAACAAAGACTATATAGTAACTTCATAATATATTGACGTTTTGATTAACCATACAACAATTTTCTATTGTAGTATACTGTACATATAGTAATAATAATTACAGATGCCAACTACATACATTTTAAGGCTAAAAGTAAATGTACGTAAATTGTATACCGATGTTTGTTTTCCAAAGGTTGTTGAAATCGAGACATCGAATGACCGTCAATTTAAATGTTTCTTCCAGCGTAATAACATTTATTTATGTAAGTAGGTACTAATTATTGAAATATTAAAAATCTATTTAGTCTATTTTACTATAACTATAAACATATTCTATATTGTAAACATTTGTTTAAGGTTTCCAATCAAAATATTATATTTAGTACAAATGAGAAATTATTAATATTTCCATGTCAGCACACACATTAATACAATTATATTAAAACATTTGGAAAAGGATGTTATATACCTAACTAAATTAAAAATGTACCGCACTTTATTTGACAATTTTTAGAAAAATAATAATACCTAAAAAATTTAGTTACCGATTTACCAAATTGCACCTAAGTACATATTATACTTATACCTACATTTTATACTAAACATTTTCACTTGTAAATTCCACATCCTCAATAATAATATTATGTCTAAAGGTACATGCAATTTTATTTAATATTTTATTGTCAAATATAAGATTATTATATGGTCACGCGTTCGTAATAATATAATTTCTTGTAAACTTTCCGGTGTCGTTTTACGACCATATACCTAAGCATAATGCTTAATATGCATATAATATATATACAGGGTGATTCACCAAGCAAATTCAAATTTTGTACTACCTAAAAAGTTTCCTGTGGAGACACAAACTTTGAAAAACAAAAGTTCGACTATAGATCTATAGTAGACTATAGTTCTACTACCTATAGATTATTTGGCGGATAATTTTTCTGAAAACTTTGACGTATCAAAATCAATATTAGAAAGATTAGTTTTTCAGTTATCTAACTTTGTTTTGGTACTAAGGATAATCGGTCAAAATAATATAGGCTATGAAAGATAGGGGGGTATTGGAAATTTTAAAATTTTAGTAATAAATATTATTCTATTAATATGAATAATTTATGAATAAATACTAGATCTGATGTTACATAGATATGTTATGTGATCGCCGCTTATTATAATCACGGTTAATGTAATCAACGTACATAATATAAAATTATGTACTTTAATTTTCGTTTAATGTTATTAGTCGGTTTATGTTATTTTGTCCAGTACTAAGGTGATTACTTTAAGCGGCGACCACTATATTTTAAATTTTTGTGAATTATTTTTAACTTTTAAGGTATATTATCTTTAGTATAAATATTTTAATAACTAAGAAACCACTCATTCAAATTTTGAATAAATTGAGTAAATTAACATACTTCAAAAAATTCAGAGAAATGATCCACGGAAAAAATGTACAGTAAAAAGAGGGATTCGCATTTAAAAAATAGAAGTTTGAATCGCCACAGAAAACTTCAAGTAGTACAATATAATCTCAAGAATATGAAATTTCGGTCTTTAAGTGTATTTAAAAATCAAAAAATCAGAATTTTAATAAATGGTGGCGAATCACCCTGTATAAACACTGTGAGCCTGCACTATTTTCCGTTTTCCCGTTTTAGTTGAATTGGTGAAAACAAGAAAACACGGTAGGCCTACTGCAACCTACGTACTAACATATCCATAATATTATATGGGTAGAAATAATATAACATAGAAAGTCGTGTTGCAAATATTCGTTGCTATCTGCTTATATATTATATACTTTTGAATTTGGATTTGATAATAATATGGTCTTAAAGAACCTATATTTAAAAATTCCAACTGTTGGAATTTGAATAAATTCATTATTCATTGAAAAAGTGATATACACACTATGATGGGCAGGCACGATTTTCCGTTTTCCCGTTTTAGTTGAATCAGTGAAAACGAGAAAACACGGTGGGCCACCTGTGCGTACATAATATTATGTCGGTAGATATAATTTGATATTATAGAAAGTCGTATTGCAAATATTCGTTGCTAATAATATATTATATATTTTTTTGCTATGGCGTGTGGATGATACCTACTTACATATTATTCTAATATAATACTGCAAATGTTGCATGCACTCGATTATACATAATATCATTATGATGCGTATGATATATACGTTTTTGATTTTTCTTGTTCCGGTGAATACTTCACATAATTAAATGTTAGATACAACATTATATATGTTTATTGTTATATTATGGTCCATAGAACGTGTGGTGCAATTAAATCGTAGAACAAAGCAACTTCCAACTAGTACATATTATTCGCGATTTCGTATAGGTAGGTACTCAAATATATTTTTTTTACTTAAAAATCGGTTTAAGTTTACTTTCACCGTTTGCTTTACAATTTACCCATATTTTTGTATAATATATTATAATATTATGATTTTTCGTTTCCATATCAGCTATAAATTATAATACTATTATGTAGGCACCTACCTCCCTATAATTACCTATTTATAGTATTTTTTACACGTCATAATATAATATTGCTTAATGCTCAAGTGAGATACATTTTCCGTTTTTGTCAGTTTATGATATTGATAAAATGTGATATTAGCTATCATAAAGATAATAAGCGAAAACATAAATTTCCTCATGCCAATGGGAGAACACCACCTAATTTGTCTCACTAGGACCAATCAGAAGACAACCTCAACATTTTGATTTTTATTAAACCTGATAAAATATCTACAAAAAATTATAAATTAAAAGTGTAGCTTATGGCTGTATTATAATAGTAGTTCAACTCATAATAATCAGATCGATAATACATTAATACATGATTATATAATAATAGTAATTATAATGAAAACAGAAATTCGATAGTAAGTTAATTATATACCTTTGAATATTGCTCGAAGGTGGAAGTAGAACATTATTAATGACTGGTTCAGTTTGTCATTAATTTAATTTAAAAGTGAGTATAAAAATGTAGACTATTATTATTTTTCTTAAAGTGTATCAGAGTTGGAGTATGCGTTATATGTATATTGTACATAGGTAGTTTGGTGTTGAATTTCAAATCTATATCTACCAAATTCAAAACACAAGGAATGAAAAAATAAAATATATTTCTAAGAATATTCGATGAGGTGCAAAAAATATTAGAAAATAATCAAAATTCGTATCCTGTTTAGAATAGCTGCGTCTGTACATTTCACTGTATTTTCCGCACTTTTCAATCTTTGAATGTGGAGCTTTGTGAAACACTGAAACGTTTGTAACAACTATTGCGTTTCGTTCTCGAAGTACAAATACCTATTCATGCTAAACAGGAAAAAAAATACAAAATCAAAAACAACACACCGATGTAAAACCAACGACTGCTGTTCCTCGCTTCGGTTATATAGCAATAATAATAATAATATTCATGCAATGTGAAGACGATGCTTGCGTGCATAAAACTACCTGCAAACAAGACAAAAAAAAAAAAAAAACCTGCGACACGTGTCGTTTCGATTTGTTACTGCTGCGCTGTACATATTATATTATATTATATTCTTACGCAGAAGTAGGCTTTTTTTGTTTTGTTCATTTCGATTAAACTAAAGGTATAAGTGATATTGTACATAATATTATAATATAATATACGTATAGTAGTATCCTAAAACGGGTTTAGAAATGTGAAAAAGTGGGAGGGGGTGGGAGGAGGTGTGCTAAATTATTTTTATAAGCAAATACAATTATAATTTTAGTACATCATAACAGAGTAACTATATATAGATAGCATTATAGTCAACATTTTTATTTTTATTTTAAATATATGGATTTTTACTTTTTAGACGTATAAGTATAAATAAATACATAATTGTATATAAAAATTCTTAAGTCCTTTACACTTAAGAATTTTTATGACATGTATAAGTCTATAATGAATTTGTGTTTTTTTAATAATTTTACATTATTTTATGACAGCATCCATTTCTGATGGAAAATATATATTTATAATATATCTATAATTTATCTTAAAATATAAAAACTTAATATCGATCCATATAATTAATGATAATTATTCAGCAAACATATTGGTGCACTATCACTAATCACCTCATCTAAATCTTAAATTGAAAAAAAATAGTTATAGGTTATAAGTAACTAACAACGATATTGGTTAGTAATGTATCAAATATAAGAAAAAAACATTCCTATGATGAATTATAACGTGTCATGATGATACATTTTGCTTGAATATGAAATCAAAAAAATATAATGTAGTAATTTAAAAAGAGTAAAAAACTTGAATAATTACAACGACACAAAAGATTAAAATGTATGTAAGCATAGATACGAAAAAGTGCATACCTATGTATTTATTTAAAAATTCTCATCAAGAAAATTGTGAAAACATTTTTTTTTTTTTTTTTTTTTTTTTTTTTCGCTTTAACGAGTGTTTACCGTCAAAAGAATCGCCCTGTATACACGATCAAAGCATTTTAACGAATTCGTATTGTTTCTTGTACCGAGAAGAAAGCGAGAGAAAAACCTACCCACACCGTTTGTCGTCAAACTATCGAGCAACCTACGTACAGTTATTATGTCGAATGATCTCAAGCGCGGTACCCAGTGAAAATCTGACTGGGCAAAATTAATGTTGAAAAAAAATAATAAATAGTGAACGAGTCACGTGCACTGCAACGACTTGCGCGTATGACAACTGTAGTTGTAGTTACGACTAAACTGTAACAAAATATAATAATAATATGATCGGTGGTGGGCAACATTTTAAGTGCAACACGAGTGTAATTTAAATTCGAGTTAATTATAATATTATTTTAAAACGATATTATGGTCTATACGTTGATAGTTTTTCAGCTGTCTTGTGAAATAAATGTATATTATATGGTGTAGAATATAATATGTGTTTTGTCGGAGACTACTCCAAAATATGCGATTATCGTATGTTGTCTTCGGCCTTTGTGTATTTTCTGAGTAACAAAATAATAACAATATTATATGTATAATAATTGTATCGTTTTAAAACCCATCCCATCTCGGAAAATACATTTATAATATGGTTTTCACGACTGTGCCGCTATGATATTATGATTCTGACAGTTTTCACTCAACACCGCCATTATAATAAATATAATACATATTATTATAATATTATACAATGACGATTCCGATTCTCTAGTGGCTTCGATATTTGGTAAACAATAAAAAATATAAATTTTAAATAATAAACTGTTATTTACTAGAATCATACAGACATTGCGGGTACAAACTATGGTTCTTGCGTCATAGGGCTAAATAATGATGTAGTTAATTTAAATATTCAATTTAGATTTCCTATAATGTATTTAAAAATAAAAAAAAAACAAAAAATTATGTTTCATTTGGGTTATGTATATAGGTCGTATCTATCTGGTGGAATCGATATGCTGTGTATATTGGTGACATCACTAATGTCTTAGGTCTCATTACCATTCTCTGATATTTTTACTTCGTTAATGCAAAAAATAATGAAAAACAAACAATAAATAATTATTATACTAAACAACGATTTCATCCAACAAATCCTTTATAACTGTTAATAATAATATTAAATTTAAATTTAATCAAATAAATATTTATAAAAAAAATCAGCTTTTCTTATTTGTTTGATTAATATTTTAAACTATTTTAATCACTCAAAATCTCACTTATAAATAAATAGGCATGATGATAATAGATAATGATAATGGCATGATAGATACCGCAGAAAGGTTAAATAAATAAATAAGCAAATATTATTCTACACGAATTTATTATAATAAATACCTATATATTATACTTTGGGACACATTTTTGTCCATATTATAGCTTTTAACTTGTATTACAGAACAGAAAATATAAATTGAGAGCTATTATAATGCCATATCATAATACTATATAGATTATAGGTTGTAGGTATATATCATTTATGAATCTGTGGTTGGCGTTCCTATTCCTAATGTTACAATAACAATGAATAATCAACAAAACGTTTGTGTACATTTTTTTATATTTTCCTAATTTTTCTCAAAATCTAAAAACTTTTTAAAAAACTTATAATCAGTACCTATAGTTGAGTAATATCATTGATTATAAAATCAATGGCAGTATATTATAATATAACTATATAGTACCTACCTATGCTTACGTCTTTGAAAATGATCACATTTTTTTCTACTAACAATATTAACTTTGCCTATTGATGAATAACTCTCTTGTGCTCTTGTATATATAGTAGAATTTTATAATACATTTTGAAATTAATAAAATATATAAAATAATATAATCATAAACACATAAAAAAAAAATCATAAATCAAGAGACTATTGACTATCTAAAACAAAAAAAAAATCACTGAACAATTTATAATTTTGGACAGTTTTGGGTATTTCAGAGAATTGTTGATAGTGTCAACAATATAAATAGTACTGCACTCGATTATTTAAAAAAAAATGTTTACTGTTTATTGTCGTTTACCCATCACTACTATGCTCCCAGGCCCCAGCTGAATAGTCACGTTCTGGTTTTTCTTATATCACGGTGGAATGATTCTTAATATTGCATTGGCTGCACTCATAAAAGCAATAACGTCGTAAAAAATGCATAAAGATTTGAGCATTTATCTTAGGTTACCTACCTATATTATTTTAATCAACACATAAAAAAAAAAAAATAAAAAATATTCAGTGATCTATTTCTTTTCTACGGTTGTCATAACTCATAAGACGCAATTATTATTGTACCTACTCTATCTGGCGATTTAGTAATTATTCCTTGTTATTTAAAACAGATCGTGAGACGTCTATTTCATGTGATTCAACTAAATACATACATATTTATGTATTTATAACTTACTAACCTATATTCTTTTAATCAAAATGCCAAAAAACTAATCCATGTTCTTAAGACTTAATTAGTTCTATATTTTCGTCTCTACGGATGTCCTAATAAGTAGCAATTTTTATATTCGTTCTACAACTTAAAATACGATTTAGCATTTTTTTTTTTTCATTTAATACATGTTGCTTCTCGGTTTAAATCGTTGATTGGGTTCTACTTTACTGTTTTCTATTTCACACGATTTGAGATTGGTATTGTTACGCATTTCGCTAATCTCTGGACGTAATCATAATAATATTATTGTCTTGACGCGTATAAGAACAATCAATGAAGGTAGGTACTATAATATTATTGCATATTATACAACGCACGAGCGTCGTAATGTCTCGTCGTCGTCGAGACCTAAATTTTATTTTGATATTAATAATTTGAAGCGAGGCGAAAAAACAAAAACGTCGAGATTAAAAGAGCTAGTATAATATTATATAATATTTTATATTATGTCGTAAACGTTTCGCGTTTGGGATTGCATCGATCAGGCACGACGAGAATAGCAGTCACCGATGACTTAAACGAGTAACGACGAAACAAAAAAAAACTGTATAATATAATACACAATACATATAACCTATGTCGGTTTGCCCACTATTCATAATGGCTCACATAACCACTTGTACGTAAGATAAAATGACCCAGAAAAAAATTAGATGGGAACTACCTATTTATTGCCGAGACGGCGTACCGTTGACATTAATTACAATTACTGCGTATAACAGTACACGATGTATATAATATAATATATACCTAGGTAACCTATACATATCAAAATGGATGTTGGTCTGTCTGCAATTAATTATAGACTCACAAACTACTGCAGGACTGTTTTCAATAAAAGTTATATCAATAGGTTTCTTGAGACTTGGACCGTCTTCATGAATTTTTTTTTTTATGACATTTAAGGCGTGGCGCCCGGTGGCGGTACAAACTTATGGCCATACAAATATATGGCCCTTAATCTATAAAATATAATATATAAATGAAAGTTTGTCTGTATGTCACTGAACTCCTCCTAAACGGCTCTGCTATTTTGATGAAATTGTTTGTGTGTGTTTGAGTGGTTCCCTGGATAATTTAGATTCACAATTGGAACCGGTAGGTACAACCTGAAAAGAGTTGAACAATCTCAATTTTTTAAGAGTTGACATTTTTTAGGAGGAAACGAAGTGTGCGGGATCACCTAGTATTTTATAAACCAAAGACCAATTTTATATTTTACTAAATATAATTTTATAAACATATTTTACTAGTATATAATTATCTTTATTGGTTTTGAAATTATAGTTATTCATATTAATTTGTTGTTACCTATGTTATATGTATAAGTTGTTAAGATTTTCCGAGTATAATAAAATATATCTGACTAAATGTCCCATATTTATATTATATACTGGGTGATTCTTTTATCAAACAACACTCATTATTTCAAAAAGTGTACATTTTTTTGAAGATATTTTTTTACATAGTTTCAAGTCGCTTATAAAACAACGTTTTTATTAAAAAATTATATTTTTAATTATTTTTTATCCTTATAATTTTTTAAGTTTTTTACTTTTTTGAATGACAACATAGGGTTTTAATTTTATATTCTAAAGTAGAATATTTTTCTTAGTATTTTGATACATGAAAATCGAATTTGGGTTGAGTAGTTTATGAGTTATAAGTATTTAAAGTTTAGACGAGCGGTGAAGTGGACAAACATTTCGCGGGGTAACCCCGAACCACTCCACTCCGCTAGTCTAAACTTTAAATACTTATAACTCATAAACTACTCAACCCAAATTCGATTTTCATGTATCAAAATACTAAGAAAAATATTCTGCTTTGGAATATAAAATTAAAACCCTATGTTGTCATTCAAAAAGTAAAAAACTTAAAAAATTATAAGGATAAAAAATATTTAAAAATATAATTTTTTAATAAAAACGTTGTTTTATAAGTGACTTGAAACTATGTAAAAAAATATTTTCAAAAAAATTTACACTTTTTGAAATAATGAGTGTTGTTTGATAAAAGAATCACCCAGTATATGTAATATATATAACCATATTTTTCATATTTTCTAAGCCGTTATCGTTGACTATTATAGTATTATCATTAGAAAATGAACTTTAATAGCTCAGAAACTACTCGTTAAAATATTCATTCAGAATTTATTTCAATTTTAAAAATGAGAAAATCATTTGCTTAAAATTGAATAGTAAAATAAAAATACTATTAGATTTGAAAAATAATATGTTTTTTTGTCTCAGATTATACTCTTGTATAATTTATAAAACATCTATGCATTTTTAAACATAGTCTACATAATGAATTAGTAAACTTAACACTTTCAAACATAAAAATTTGAATACATTTTAACTAGGTACTGACTCATTTTATTTACCATTAATAATTCATTTTGATTTTAAAAGAAAAACATCTGTTCGACTATTTACCTAAAAAAAAAATGTGATCTCATTTAAATATAATTTTTATTGCCACAAAATACTCATTCCTTGACAAAAAAAAACAACTGAGTATTTTAAAACATGGTTTTTACGAATACTTAAAACTTTCAAAAATGTTTTCTTAAGGGAAAAAATATGTCTGAACTCAGTATAATTTAGAATACTCCTTCAAAAAAAAAAACTATCTAGTTATCATGAAGTCTAAGTAGGTGTACTAAAAAAAAACTTTCAAAAATAAAAAATCGAATGTCTGTTTAAATATAGGATAAAAAGGTAAGTTAACACCAATTCACCTATTATCTACACTTATGTATTAATAGTGTCATGTTTTAGTGCACACATGTCAATATCTACATATTATATTTTATAGTACCTATACCTATATATTATTATTATATTATTATAACATATTATCTAATATTATATAGGTACCTCATAAGCATACCATACATACCGGTATTTCTCGGTTATTATATTATATTGGTATAATCGATAATACACGGTATTAGATATGCTCGCAGTCTGCATAGTGTCCTCACACACGTACACACACTCATCAGTGGAAATAGGTGTGGACTAGATTAGGTTAGAACACTAATAACACACACTACAATTTATTATAATATAATGTACTAAACTATAACTATTTATTGGAATGGGTGAAAGCTCACTATTAAAAGTGGTGAACTTCATGGGCCCATATCAAAAATGAATACAGGTATTATATTTATTTTATATTTTACATTTGGATTTTACAGAAATGAGTGTTTATAAAAAAAATTATATTTAGCCAATTCACGCCGGCGTTGCAACTGCTGGTTGGGTCATTTATTTCACGCCAAAATAATTTCTAATCGATTCGTTGAACAATCATCAACATTTATTAGACTGTATTTTCGCCATAGTGTTAGTTTGTAGGTACTCTAGCACTGCCAAATAACACTAAAAATATTTTTAAAAAAATTACCCAAAATAAGAAAATCTCATCAAAGAGGTTTTTCACAGTTATTTGTATATAACGGTACAAGTATAAAGTATAGATATACATATTACGTTAGATGAAAGCTCATCAACTTGTGACCGCACTTCTATTATGACGTGTAAAATTAACAATAGTGTAAGATCTACTGTGAAATATCAAAGGTATTCTAACCAAGCTATTCATCAAACTGAAACATCTTTTTATTAAAAAATAGACCTTTTTCATATTTTCCTCAGACATAATGACGCCTATTATAATTAAATTTAAATCTAATTAACAAAATACATAATATATTTTGGGTACCTGCCTCTATAGTTTTTTATAAATATATTATACAAATTAAAAACCCTAGTCCCCTAGAACAATAAAATGTGTGTCTATTTTCACCTAAGTGACTATAATTGGTGTTATGAGTGGCCAGCAGAAGAATATTCCTATTACTATTATTCTAATTCCTTAGGTACTATTTAAAAATAATTTGGAAAAACTAACTAAATAACATTGGACAACAAACAATTCAAATAACTTTTAATTGTAATATCTAATAATAAGTCCTTGATAATGTAATATAATATTCCTCATAAGTCGATTTTACTGAAATTAAAAAAAAAAGTTTAGAGTAATGCTATATGAATATTGTCAAATGTTGATTTTATCGGATATTTAATAATTTAATAATAATATAGGTATGTACCTATTATTAAAATAACGATTTTTCTAAATAAAACTATTTTAGTTTTATTTTACTGAATTTAAAAAAATGTCAAATCTAGAAACTAAAAATATGCCACTATTAATTAATTAAAATTATATTTTTCTTATGTTTTTTTTCAACAAATGTCGATAATTTTTGCTTGAAAATGTAATATAATATAATAAAGGTTTCAATAAGGATCCAATTGACAAGTGATAACTTATAAGTAATGACTGATAAGCTATAACTTATAAGTAATACATAATAAGCTATAAACTTATAATTTATAACAAATAAAGTAGTAATTTCTGCAAAAGAACTATTAATGTTGATCATTGTCAATTTTTCATAGTCAATGTATGTAATATACAATCATCTATAAAAGGATACGTACCTATAATAAAAATATATTTTCATGACTTCTTTGATATAATATTTTAAGAAGAGCAACATTAAACATTTTGAAATAATTCAAATTCAATACCTAGCTTGTCATAAATGATGTGTCAATTTTAGAACGTGTGCAATGAAAATGTTACCGAATGTGTTCTTTTATTTGATTTATTTACCTCTCACATATACGAAAAACAAAAAGTAAAAAGCAAATATCTTATTGGTGATAAGAATCAAGTCGTTCTGCTAAGAGAAGTCGATTATTTTCATGTCGAAATACTTCTTCTAATTGTTACTTCTTCTTCTGTATCAATGGATTATGTTACTTTATTACTTTTACAGTGTGTATTACATATCAATATTGGACATTTTTTTGCTCATTAGTTAACTGAGAAATAAATTATATCAACAAATATTAGAACAAACTTTTAATACTTTTACCTCGTCATACTGAAACGACGGTTTTTTCAGCACCTAATGAACTTACGCAGTTCAGAGAGTTTTTGAAACTATGTAATCCATTTTTCCATGCAACTATAGCAAATGCCAAGTGACGTAGTTACGTATTAAAAATAATTAAATTAGATTCAACATCAATTGTTTGATGAAGTTTTTTCAAGTACCTATACCTAACAACACGAATAAATCGAATTATTCCAGTAGCAAAATAACAAGATATACTCAGTTTCTTTAAAAAATATACACGTATGACAAAACACACTATTAAATCCAAACACTAAAATATTTGACTTCGTGTTCAGAAATAACTTATAAATATAATATTATATAGATACTTCTATAACTGGCAATCAATATAATATTTTAAATAATATAATTTATAAATATAATTTTATGATATATCATATCAGTTCACTGTAATTTGTGTGTTAAATATGAATTAAATGACATTATACTGTAGCACACAAAAAACGAATCTGAGAAAAAGCACTCTCATCCTGTTTTACAAAGGATATTATTTATAATGTATTTATATTACCACAAGGAGTCTTGTAAAGTATTTGAGTAAATGTATTTTGATATAATTTTATGGTATTTACTATTTAGAATTCTTTTTAAATACTTATACTTATACTAGTATTTGGAAAGTATTTATAATTAAAAATCAAATACTTCTATGTAAGTATTTTTAAAAAATAAAAAGAATTATTCGACACATTTCCGATTGTTTTTTTTTAATCATAATACATAACGTCGGCCTAATTCGCAAAAGTAGTATTTCCATTTTTTGTCATTTTGGGATTATTTACTCATAAAATAAAGAAAAAAAAACTGCGTCTGTTGATACAATTTCCGATTTCATAATATTATCCTCCATGAAATAGATAATTAGAAATCGTCGTATCTCCAATTAATAATATGGCCACGAAAAAGTCGTATCTCCAATAGGATAATATGATGTGATAATATTTTTGATTAAATACTATTTTCATATTATTTTATAAATGTTTTATTTATACCAGTGTTTTCTGTTATTATTTGTTATTAATTTAATGATGTTAATTACTTATTACCTACTTTATTTTTCAAAACGTTTTAATTGTTTTTACTTAACAACGCCATGTCTTCTCGAAGTAAACAATTAATAAAATTGGCTCTAAAACCGATCACTGTTGTAAGTAGTGATGAAAAATATGCTGATTTCAGTACCAATCAAGTTGCAAATTTTCATATTGAGCCTAATGAAAAAATTGATATTGAGATATGCAAAACTGCATGTACTAAACATCCATACATTGTTGAGTACTTATCATATGATTTTTTAAAATCATTTTCTGTACCTAAATATTGTAAGTCTATAAGGCGAGGAAATAAAAAGGGTGATCCTGTTGTGACTAATATAAAAGCTCTTAATTATAAACCACACAAAGAAATCAACTATAAGCTAAGATTTACTGAAGATTGGTCAAATCTTCCACTATTAAGAAATAATAAACAGAATACAGTTATCTCAGAAGCATTACCACAATTACACATGGACAGAATAAAAATTTAAAAAGAAAAATATAATCATTTGCAGCAACTCAAAAATAGTATGGAAAAAGACTATCATCATTTTTTTGATAATTTGCCATTTCAATGATGATTTTAATTAATTTTGTACAAATAAGTATTATATTAAAATGTATTTTATATAGTAACTTTATTTTATTTACAAACTGTATTTTTTATAGCTATTCAAAGACTGCATACTATAGTGCCAAAGATATGGTTAACTGTTGTTTTTATGTTATTAAAAGTTGTTATTCATTATTTTAAATTTGTTCAATGAACTATTGTGATAGTAACAGTTATTTTATTATATTTTAACATTTATTTTATTTAAAAACTGTATTTTATATAGGTATTCAAAGACTGAATATTATAATACCAGAGATATGTTCAACTATTGTTTTATTTGTTTTTTATATTATTAAAAGTTGTTGTCTAGTATAATAATATTATTAAATATACCTACAGCTTTTTTCCTTTGTATAAAAGTTTTATAAATTAAAATACTAAATATTATATGGTATACTATTTATTTCATAATAGGTAATATTGCCTTAATAATGCTTAAAAGCTGCCTGTCATATCTCCATATAAATTAGGAACTATAAGAAGAAATGGTTGTAAGTCCATTGCACAAATGTCATAAAAGTCGTATCTCCATATTTATTAGGCAATCTAAGAAGAAAAAGTCCTGAGTCCATTATAAAATTATTAATGAACACTACAATGTATAAATTGTTCTATTATAATTGCAATTATGTTTTTTAAATGAAAGGGAAAAGAATAATGTCTAATTTTATCAAAGTGAATTAATTAAAGGTTTTTTTCTTCTCCTGAACAATTTGTAATTTTGGACATACGACCTTTGCGAATTAGGCCGACGATAAGCTATATTATTTTATTTATCATGAAAATCAAATTATCATACATTTATTTGAATATTAATTGATTGTTTTGTATTCCTTAAATAACTGTGCCCGGTGCCGATGCCATTTTGTCCTCAAAAATACACTCTGCGGGAATAACGATACCGCCTTGTAGAATCAACCAAATTTCATAATTTTTTTTTGTTTAATTGCAAGAGGGAAATATTCTACAGCCCTCATCGATCTCTGTTTTTCAATATTTTATTCTCAAACTTTATAATATGTCTAAAAAAATACAAGATAAAAAGCATTTTTTTACAATTTTTTTTATACAATTATTTGAAATAAAAAACAAAATGAAAGATCGATGCCGGCTGTAGAAAGTCTTCTTCTTTCAGATAAAAAAATAGTTATCAGAATCCGACAATTCTACAAAGCTTGAGAGTTATTCTCTTAAAGTCGTTTTTTTTTCGATAAAATACACATTCCATAAACACCATAAATAGGTATCGGGTAGTAGATTAGTGGAAAAGTCTTATAATTGAGGTGGCAACCATTTAATATAACTCATTTTTATTTATATTTATTTTTAGTATAAAATGTAGTACTTTTTACTAAGTTTTTTTATTTGTAGTGTTATTGTAGTGTGGTGGAGGTAGGGTTTGGAACGGTGAGTTTTTACACTTGAGTGTTTGGAAGCATTTTTAAGTGGGCACCAGTAGGTATCTGCCATGCTCGGGTGGGGGATGGCGACCCTTCTCTCCGGACACCGAGATTTCCTGAAGAAAAATGTCGCCCGTAGCCGGGATCGAACCGGTGCCGGTGCTCGTCGCAACCGACTCCTTAGTCCACTCCGCGGGACGGCAACCTTATTCAAATTAGTAGGTAATATAATTAATTATAAAATAAATTTTCTTACCTGCCTGTGCAATCAAATAGGTAAAATTAAAAAAGTGTGAAAAGTATTTAAATAATTTCCAAGTATTTGTATTTTTTACTTTATTAATATTATTTTTTCTTAAGAGTATTTTAAATACCTACTTTTTAAACGTATGTATTTGGATCTGTATTTAAATACAATTTTTTAAGTAGTTTAGACTAGACTCGAAGTAGTTATAGTTTTTCAATTCATAATATTATGGTAGTTTAAATAATTTTTTTTTACCAATACATGGAATATTTAAATTATATAAATTAAAATTTCATAACAACATGCGTTATTTCAAGAACTACTATAAGTCAACACCGACGTAGATACTTTAAAATATTATGAATCTATTTGTGATATTGATACTTAAAAATTGGTCTAAATATTTTGAAAATTGCATTATTATACTGTGCAGAAAACAATAATACACTTAGGTAATAGAGAAAAGTTTAAAATCCTTACGATTTATATTTTTTTGAATTACGTGCAAAAATTCAACGGCTTATAATATAAATCAGTGACCAACTCAATGGAAAAGACGTGTGTGAACACGTCTTAAAATGTACAATACTTAAAGCAGAGAGGTTTTTAAGAACCAATTGTATTGGTCATACTGTATAATCCTGAAGTTAAACTCTGTTTTAACAAAAGTTTACCTGAGTTTATTATAATGCAAAAATCACGGTTCACATTTTGTCGGGTGAGTACTAAAATAGTTTGATCAACCAGATAATATGTAATTAACATAGTTTTTTTCACACAAGATATCTATATAAAATGATTAAGCACATGTTAAAATTAAAATATGATATTATATACCAGTTCGTCTTAAATTGATTTTAGATACATAATTTTTTTTTAGATATTTTCAGTGAACTTAAAGACTGAAACTATATAAACAGACAAAAATAATATAGTGACATTAAAATCATTGTAACAGAAAATAAAATCTGAATCAACTATTATGCAAAATCAGAAAAACATTCTTTCATTGTTCTAATAACGAAACTGTTAATTTCGAACACGCGATTGTATTTGTGATACCAGTTGAAACGAAACTTGTTTTATTTTATTATGACTCATAATATATAATAATTGGTACCTATATGCTGTATTGTTATACAAATAATTCAAAGCTCTTGTAAAAAACTATAAGCAACTTAAAATACAACCACTGCTGTATATCAATTAAAATATGGGTACCTATAATAGTTGACAAACGTAAATGTTTCAATGGAAGTAATTAAATTAATTATGGTTCTATTTGAATTAATCTAAAATATTTGAAACATAATTTACGAGTATGTATGGGTACTTAATACATTTTCAGTACAAAACAAAAAAAGTTTCTTAAATTTTTCAACATTTTGTAGTTTTTTATAGACAGTATTTATAAGTTTTTAGATTCTGATAGTGATTGTAAATGATAATGTGAGTTTAATTTTTCACTCGTTTTTTAACAGAAAATATTATACTCCAATCTTGAACTTTGAAGGTGATCTCTGGTATCAAACTGGACTTTTTAAAGTTGGTCAAAATTAGAAAATTTTAAATGATTGCCAAATTAATGGTAAAAAAATTAAAGTTATGGAAATATCAGCACAAAACAGATATTCTTTTATTTTGAAAAGTGAATAATTACATACTTTCATAAATTGTACCAAATGTACTTTACCTTACCATTTTCTTGATCCAATAACATTTGAAAAAATATTATTTTTGATCATATTCAGCTATTAATACATTTTTTAAATTATTGAATTGTCTTATTATAACTCAAAAGATATTAACCATAAAAAATTAAACAATTATATAAAATTATAACTTTATATACAGAATTATTTATTTCTTCGTAGATTATATTTTTATGGCTAAAAATGCATATTTATCAATGTTGTTTGCTTAGGATTAGCAATTTAATATAGGGTTCTTTGTAAGTTGATTTTACAGAAATTTTAAAATGCAGAAAATGTTTATGCATACTATTTTTGTAGTCATTTGAAGTTCAATTTTCGACGAAATTGGATATTCAAAGAAAAATATTGATTTTTCCTTTTTCTATTGAAGTTATTCTGTGGAAATTCAAAAAATATTAATAGATTTCCTTGAAACATTTTGTCCTTATCTACATGATATATTATTATTTTCTATAAACATTAAATTTTTTAATTTGGTATTCAGATTAATGTAAAGCTATTTATATCACAAACAAATTATTCACACAGCTCTACGGTACCTATTGACCTATGACCTATAACTTAACAAATTATTCACAATTCTATATTATGATGTACCTATTAGAATAATAATTATCATATTATTTTTATATATTTTTGGAAAAAAGAAGCTAATCCTATTGTTTTTTTAATAGGAAACTAAATTACTTGTAGACTATCAGTTATTTATTTAAGTACCTTTTAATTAACTGTTAGTGTTCGATTTAATATAAATAATTTGTAAAATACTCTTAGAAATAGACACCGTCTCCGCTTAGAATCTTTTATTGTTGTATTCAATAATTTATCATTAAATTCAAATTTTAACACATTGCAGTGATATACTCAATGAAAAGCTACACTATCGGAACATAGTAGAGCAATTTCATGGGTTTGAAAAAAATTGTATTTGTTTTTATAATTCGCAATTTTCATAAAATTGTATGACATATATATTAGGTACCTTTACAAAGTGTTTGAATACAATTGGGTTATTTAAAATTGTTGTTTTCAAGAGTTTTTGAATGAGCTGTTTTAAGTAGAAATATGAATGGTGGTGTAATTATAGATTTAAAACCTGATATAAAAACATTTAACAATGACCTAGGTAGTAGAGGTAGTAGAGGTAGTTTTGTAAAATTATTGTCGAAGGATTTAATTTATCGACACCAGAAGTGTCACGAGAGTGGGATTTTTGGTTGCTGGCAAGAAAGATACGATAATCCGGATGTCGCCTGTGGGCTGTCTTGCTTCGCATGGGGACTTACAATTTTGGTGAGTTGGCTTAACAGCGGGTTTTCGATATTTATGAAGTGGCATATGGATTTTTCAAATTCTGTAGTTAAACCTATCCCGGGTATGTTACATTATCCTCAGGAACGGATCCAGAGCAAAGATCTATGGGGGTGTGGGGGGGGTCAATTTTTTTACAGCGCAAATACAATTACAATATACACCATAATCTAAATTAAAATTGTTTTCCCAATGTTAGTATAATATTTATGTAATAAATCAATTAATGATTATAATATATTAAATAATTAAAACCAAACGTCTATTGATATTATCGCTAATTCAAAAACAGTCAATTATACTATTAAGTCAATCTTTATGTAAATTTCTTTATGAAAATTGAAGAAATAATATATATTGGGGGGCTGGGCCCTTAGATAATTACTCCCCCTGGATAAGTCCCTAATTGACGTGACCTCATCTAACATTGATAAAAAGCGTAAGTACGTTGTACCTGAAACATCTTGTTTTTTAGTGTATAAGGATGGTTCATGCGGCTTTTTCCACAATGTTCGAAGCACGGGTTCTAATTAAAGCAAATTCCTGCAGATGTGTCCGTTATTCTAGAACTGTTTCATTGGACTATTTAGCAGCATTAGTGCGGTTTTTCTACCCTAAACTTAGTATAGATAATTTATGTGATTCCAAAAATGGTTCGACAGTTTTGATATTTTACCAAATCAACGAAAAGAAATGGTGGGAGATAAATTTTTTTTTTTTTGCCGTTGTGGATGGATTTCTAGGGGATCGTCTTCAGAGTGTTTATTTGATTTAATTCGTGCTGTTAACGGTGGGGCTACTTGCTTGATCTGCGTTAATATATTTGGCTGGGAAGGCTATAACTATGCCTTATCGACGTTTTGATTAGGAATCGGTGGTGGTTTTGTTTGTGTTGGACGGCAGTGTAAATTGCGATAACTATGCGCAAAGAGGAGATAAGCTAATTAAGTGCCGATAAAGCACAGCATGGATGCTTTTATTTGCATAAATACTATGTATAGATTAGTTCGTTACACACACTTTTTTTTTTGAGAGAGAGAGAGAAAATTAGCAACTTTGGAGCCTCGATTTTTTTTTTTTTTAAATAGACATGCGGTGACAACAGTAAAAAAATGTTTATTTTAACTAAATTTAAATATTATATGCCTTTGGAGTATATTTGTACTAGCTTCTGTGTTAAAAATTCAGTGACAAATACTCGACTGCTTAGAATTTATTATAAGAACTATGATTGCCGGCAAATTTTTATTTACCAGTTGTACGCATATTGTATGTGTAAATGTAATTAGATAATTTTTATATCAATATGAAATAATATATAAATCTTAGATAATATATTCTGCACCTACTGAAGGGTTTTGTTTAATTATTAGGAGGATATAATAATATGACACATGTGTACTATGAAATTAAATTAGAAACTGTAATGATTAATCTATTGGATTCAAAAAATTGGTTTCAGTAGAGTTTGGTTAACATTGCGTCTAATGAAATCGTCTCTCCTTGTCTATTCAATGATATTTTCATCGTACACATGTACACACTAAGAAATAGTAACGAGAAAATCGAAAAACGATCAAGTTTGTAGGTACCAATTAAGCTCGATTTCAAGTTATTTCGATAAGGTCAAATGAAATCTTTTTTATACATTTCTACCAGAACGAGTGTTGGCTGTTGAAATTATATTATAAATTATTATAAAATTGAGAAACGTCTTTGTACTATTGTACCATTCTACTATCTCTTTGCTCATAGTCTAAATATGTAGTTAGGAGTTACTAATAAGTTAATCACTGGATGTTTCCTTCTATACTAATAAAAATTATGTTATAGGATAATTTTTTTAATGTTACTGTAAGTGAAAATCTTGCAATTTATTTTTAGTAAAATCAATTATTATAAGTGTCATGACTGAAATAAAAATATTAATAATTTAATATTAATTTACACCTTCAGTAGAATCTCTGCAGAACTTAAAGTCCTAAGGGGAAATAAATAATTCAAATTATCAACAGTTTTGACTTTTATTTGACTTGTAATAAAAAAAAATTATTTTATAATTATATAATATTTAGTTTTGCCAACTCATCAGTCATAAAAGATTTACATTTTTTTTTGTTTTTAATATTCAAGAGACACATTTAATGCTTTAATTATATTATGTAATAGTATGATGAGGTTCATTTTTTTCTCGGGTTTTCAAACATCACATTTATTCTTGGAAGTTTCACAGTTAATGTTTTGAGTTTTATTTGCTAAACAATTATAAAAAGATTTTTAAGAATGTTTGATAAAATTAAATTCAAACATTTAATTGACAATAACCGCATTACTTTAAACATAATAATTATTAATTTGTTTTTCCATTTGATATTATTGTATCTTGTTTTGACAAAGCAACTCTGTATTTGCTTTCGATAAGTTGAAGCTATAAACAAAATAGGTTAATCGACCGTCTTGAAAAAAATCAAACATTGTTTTCTGAGGATGATGGTATATTAATTGGGTCAAGTGGACGTCTCTATGGATATCTTGGAATTTGGTTTTAAGCCGTTTGTTCAACAACGTAGCATTTGTGCATACAGCATATTAAGTTAATTAACGGTAAATTATCCTATTCGGAGATTTCAAAGACAATACAATTTAAATATCCAGCTTTTAACACAAGAAATAACGGTCCTTTCTTAGAACCACCATGTTTGACAAATATAATTAAAAACAATCCCGAGTACTGCCTTTTAAACGCCTATAATAATGTACCTACTTAATTTTGATATCTCTTTTGATTCAAATATTCAATTAAAAAACAAATAACAAATATATTGTATTAAACTGTAGTAAATCTTTTATTGTACCTACTTTAATTCTACGTAAATTATAAACAAAAAGTATTTGTGATTTATGTCTCTGTGGTCTGCAATAGCATTATTACTTATCGTGTATACAAAAAAACGCACACAACTCATTGTAAAATCAATGCATTAATCGGTCCCCTCAGAATCTAAAAAGAGCGAAGAAGTAGGTATAACTACTCTGCTCAGTTGTAACTTGTAAGTTGTAAGTATCAGGTTAGGTTAGGTTAGGTACCTCGTCATTAAATAAGTTTTTGTATTTAAATTAAATTTCAAAATATCATTATCATATGAAAAACAATTGTGAGCGAAGACGATTTTGCCTATATTAATAAGTATTTATTTTCTGATATATTTGTTGCACTTTTAAAGTAAATTATTTTATTTTAATATAATATGTAATATTAGTAACTCCCAGTTGTTTGCATTTAAAAAAGTTATTGTGCGTATAATATATAATAATATAGCTACCTACCTATATCTAAGCTGAATGTTTTAAATCTTCACAAAAAATAGTTTTGAATTGCAACAAAATAATTAAAATCTTTGTTATTCTTAATTTAATATCTTATTTCGTCCAAGTATGAACTTTAAATTTCTAAATAAAAAAAAATTGTCCTTATACATATTTCAGAGTGTCGGGTCCCAGTATGAACTATTCACGAGATACCTTGTATTTAATTTTCAAGTCTTTGCTATAAAAATTGAACATTTTATACATTTCTAAGAAAAAAATAATTTTGTCAATATGTATAAAAAAAAAACTAAGAAACAAAATTGAAAATGTCAAATGTTCATAAATATCTCAAAAAGAGTCAAAATATTTTGAAAATTATACCAAGTAAAGGGAATTCTAATATAAATAGTTGGTTAAGATTTCCAATACCTATCTACAGTTATTCATTTTTGAGTTAGGTTCAACGAAAAAATACAAATCAAAGCTTTTTCTCTCCAACAAATGTAATGATCGACAGAAACACACACACACACACACACACACACACACACACACACACACACACACACACACACACACATTTGTAAAATCAATATGACAATATACATAAATCGCTATATGTACTGAAATATTATATTAGCTATATTTTGCTTTTGATAAACTATTATCTGTCATAATGTCTGTATATTTTTATTTAGATTTGGTGCAGAGGTCGACTCGTTTTTGCAGCAAGCTGAATTTGTCTAGAGATTCAAGTCCATAGAGTATAAACGTAGTTCTGTTGATAAAAACAATTTCAACTCGAATATACCCTCGATACCTGTAAAATGTTTCAAAAGTATAATACACGGTATCGGGTATAAACGCATAACCGAAAATATGGTCCATAGTGAGCTGGTCCAATGACGCGCAACAATATCGAATTATTTATAAACCGAATCAAATGTTCTAGGCTACGAGTACGCTCAATTAATCGATAACATTTTAAACATTAACACGACACTATTAAAAGTTTTTCTCTGTAAATTTCACGACGACAAAGAAAACAAATTCAATACTCCAATGACCCATTTGTTACACTTTAACATAGAACATTTAACTTCAACTATATCTCAAAAATGTAAACTGCATAATGTTATAGTGTCTGCAGCAGGTTTCTGAGTTAAGAATAAAAATACTTTACGGAAATCTTTTATTTTATATTTAAAGTTTTGGTTATTCCATCCGTGAACAGGAGAATTTTTATTTGTTGCCATATACGTAATAATTCGTAAACGAGTTTATTTTAACGATATCGATAATAGTAGTCTTTGTGCTTACATTTTCATTTTAATATTCTTATTAATAAATATTGTCGTTTGGATAATAACATTGGCTACCCACTCGACTTCCCATACCGGTGAACGGGTTGATACCAACATTAATAATTGTTTTGCCACGGATTCTTGTATTTTGTCAATCATCATTTTCGAGTTCACTTTAATTATCGGAATATGTAATATATATGTATATTATCATGATCCACTTTAAAAATCTCCACCTAAAAACGGGCGGAACCGTTTTCGGCCAAAATGTCCCTTTCCCTTTTCGGCCAGTTCACTTTTCGGCCATTCTGGAATGTCCGTTTTCGGCCAGTACACTATTTTGGTCACCAATTAAAAATATTTTCTTTTTATTAAACTATACCAATTTATATAATATTATTAAGTATATTAAATTATTAAAAATATAGTCACAATTTTCATAATTACAATTTACAATTTATTTTAAAATCTCGTACCTATTAAGTCAAGTAAAATACATGAAAAATATTAAGTCAACATTTTCATAATATTATTAAGTTAAAAACGTAAAAAATATAGTCATAATTTTCATAATTTACAATTTACAATTTACATTATATTATCAATTTACATAAAAAAAATAATTGTATAGGGTTAAATTTTTTTTTATAACTATAGCACATGCGTTTTATGAATTCCTATCATATTATGATCATTTTCGTTTTCATTTTCATTATTTTCATTATTTATGATAATTTCGTCATTTTTATCGACCGTCAACGTATAGATTCAACGTATACGTAGATGTTGGATTCCCAACTATAATTAGTAATCACTCTTAATATAGAGAATATGTGTGCATGTGCTACAGTTATGAAAAAAAATACGTTTTCCTATAACTTTTTGTTCTTTTTTTTGTAAATTGATAATATTATACCTAATGTATCTGTATTAAATATAACTGTATTATATGATAGCTAAATAGAAAAAAAAAATATTTTTAATTGGTGACCAAAATAGTGTACTGGCCGAAAACGGACATTCCAGAATGGCCGAAAAGTGAACTGGCCGAAAAGGGAAAGGTTCATTTTGGCCGAAAAGTGTCCCGCCCCTAAAAACATAGACGCCTCGAAGGCATCAGCTGTTAAAGGACAGAACCAACACGGTTGTTTTCACTTATTAAACATTGTAACTGATGTCACTGCTATGATAATATACATAATATTACAATATGGTGGTGCATAATATTTTTCTATAATTACGCTGGCCAGCTGGCGAAGAGATTTGCCACTAAAGATAATCATGTGTTACATGGTTTTTACTGAACACATTAATACATACAACAACGATTTGAACAATGTAAAACATTTTATATAATAAACAAACAAAATAAATATTAGTAAAAAAGTCACTTGTTAAACACACATAGGTAAATATAAAAAATCGTTGAATGCTTAATTTTTGGTGATGTAATCAATTGGCTAGATTATTCGTTAATTTTGTTGAACCTATACATAATATTTTGATAGTAGTGATAACTTAGATGGTATTTATTATATTGTTTGTCAACACAATTTAACATAATCTGATACTATTATCGAACGATACACTGTTATTCCAAATAATAGATAATAATATAACAGTAGTTATTACCCAACACAATTAGGTATACTCATCATATTAGGTACCTATATAATTAAACTTTTTTCGTATTCAGTATAATTCCAGCTAGTAGTCGTATGATGCATGATTTGAGATTTTTTTTTTATTAGGATTATAAGATTATAATTTTTTCCAGCCATACTGAATTCTAGATTAATTAGCCATTAAAAATCCTCTCATCATCTAAATATACCTTACGTGTTTACCTATAAATTAAATAAGGAGTTGAATACCTTACTACATATTGATTAGTTATTATAAGATTCGTAGAAATGTATCCACACAACTGTGTGGAAATCTTGTGGCGGGATAATGCAACTAAAATACCAATATATTTACTAGGTATAGGTATGCGACAGAGCACACCCTATACCGTGATTGATGATCGTTTACCGTGTTATTGGTATAAATTATTATAAAACACAAATAGTTGTATAACAGTTGTAATCTATGACAGTAAATTTACCTTGCGCATACGTAACAACTTAATGGATGTTGGTAACTGGTAATGAATCCAAAGTGGCGTATCTCAACTATTCCGAAGCGCGACCATGTGTGGTGGGTGTATATTATTTTTAATAAAACACTTAATGTGGACTGCAGAGGTATACGCCTCTTACTATTTTCATGGGTTTTATTTTGATATTCAATTTGTATTTTATTTGATACTAATTTGACAATTTTATTGTTATAGATAAAAAAAATTCAAGGCACACACCTGTGCGATGAACTGCTATTTATAGATTCACCCCCGCCCCCTACCGTCAAAACGAATATGACAATGCTTATATGGGCAAGGACAGGCATATAGGTTTATCAGGAGTATATATTATATTACGATTTAAGAATTAGCCGACCTATGGATGTATAATAGTATGTAATATATTATTATATATTGTAAACGTTACTGGAGGCCTGCAGCAGGATACAATCACAATGTGTACTTTGAAAAGTATAATAGTAATATTATACAGCACAATAAATATTCAAATTTCTTATCTGGTATTAAAAAAAAATAAATAAAAGCGCCGGTCCAACCATATTATAATAATAATAGTAGTATAATAGCATGTGAGGGTTATTGCTATATTTCGCTACAGTATTATAATGAAATTCGTGCACAGAAGAGTTTTGGAAAAAAAAACTGTTCTTTTGTGTCCGCTGACGTGATATCACTTCACACCATTTTTGCGCGTGTACGAGTAATAATAATACAATGCTATTGCCGAAAGCTTATTCATTATTATGTATTTAGTTTATTTTTGTACTATTGTACTTATCGGAACGATTGTCATTTTATTATAATATTATTATAAGCAGCCAAAAAACCATACTATCGATACACGTGCAGATGCGTATCGTCGGTAGAAAAAAAAACCAGGGAATAAATTATAACAAAATTATTATCTCGTATGTGAAGGCGTTCGTGAATCGGTATTACTATCTAATTCCTATATTGTTCCTAGTAAAAGACGAATGTGCGTAGCATAATCGTGCCAGACGGATAATATTAAAAAAAAAACGATTTACTGTCTATACGATAAGTCGATAAGATTCACACGTGTAGCTCGGTAGCATTCACCGTATTATTCTCGTGTTGTAAATTTGCAACCTCATGTATACGGAGTGATCATATACGAGTGAACGAACATTTGAAGTATTCCAGGGTTTTGTGAATAGACTCGTTTTAATGTTTCCATCAATGAAAAAATATATATTTTGTAGTCGCAGTGGTGTTTTTAGGTTACTACATATTTCGACCTTTATATTTTTTTTTTTAAATTTAATTTTCCTAAGCGTAATATTTTTATTTTTCGATTAAATTTACTATTCAAGTAATGCGATTCGAAGCAATAGTAGCTTAATAGTTACAATTAATATAATATTTAACTGTACATAATAATAATATATGACTTTAAATATTCTAAAATAATGATCCATAATAAGTTGCGTGCAGTGTGCCAGCAGTGTGCACCACATTTTTTTTGTGGGTCAGACTTAACTTAGCTGGTTACCCATAAAATAAACTTCAAACTGACTTCAAAATTAACGCAAATTATTATTATTGAACACGATCGGAGTTGTCCTCCGACATAATAATATATTACAATCAGCCTGTAGAGACGGTTTGGCTGACCTGCGATTGCATTAAACACGTGCGTGCAATGAATATTATGTTACATACGTTGTTATGCCGAATTCGCCGGATGTGCGAAAAACCAGGCCTATCGGGTCTGGTGTCAATGATACTTGCCAGACACCCGAAAAAAATTCGACTTACACGTTATGAACGTGTCCCGTAAAATAATACTTTGTGATAATAATATTATTTAATTCACATGCGGAAATTTCTATTATAATTACAGAAAATAATATGTATTATAATGGTAGTAGTTGTATAATGGTACCTACTGCAGTAGTAGTTCACGATCGTAGGTACTCATGAGCCATAATAATTATGTCAACATTTATAAAATAAATTATTATTTACCATTATTACTATCGGGTATTATATGAATATTATAATATACAACTTGTTGTTACAAACTTGAAACTATACAATATTATTTAGGATCATAACACAGGTACATATTTCTACAATAAGTTTATTTCTTACAGATTATTTTAGCTGTTATGGAAATTTAAAGTTAATTTTTTTACCGTTTAAAATTAATTAATCTGTTCAAGATTTAATAAAAAAAAATATATGATCTTATTTTAGAATATTACAGAGAGTACCTATAATATTATGTACCTGTAAGACGCAAAATGTCTGTAGTAGTGCTGTATAAAAGGCTGTGTGGCTAAAAGGTTAATTTTCATTCTCAGCAACTCGTGGCTGTTTGGTGTACCTATATAGTGTAAGTCTCGCCTGGCCGTGACGTGTCATGTAGAAACAATCAAATAAATAAAAGTAAAATGTAAGATTTTAGCATGCACGTTTGATAATAATAATATTATTATACACATTAAACCGACATAATTAAATTATATGAATTTTCTTCTATAGGTGCAGTACCTATAAGTAGGTGTTTTGGGTTCGGTTCGGTAGTTTTTACTTTTTATGAGTAGGTATGGGTGCTTAAATAATATTACGAGTGTATAGTTAGTGTGTCACTTTATTGACTTTTGACTGTCTGCTGGGCAGCTGCTGCTGTAGGACACACATATATAATATATACAAACGTAGTTTACTCGCGTCGTCTTAAACTCTTGACCGAAAAAGAGTAACCACACCCATCTGTCGGCCAGAGAAAACTCGCACTGGACCTATATGCACTTAAATGGACACACAAAAACTCGTTTTATATTATCTAAACTATAGCCGGTCACGAGGGCGAGAAAGAGCTGACATAAATAGATAGGTACTCGTGATGTCAGCGGAAAAGGCCTGAAGATGGACTGTACGATTAAATAGACCTGATCCCGTTAAGTGTGAGTGTGCGACACATTTCAGATAGGTAGGTCAACGGAATCCGACGATATTATTATCTATAGAGACTACAATGACGTGACCGATCATTATATAGTGTAAATTATTGTCTATGTGTATTATAATATACTTATACAAGTATAATATTATCCCAAACGAAAAAAAGAAGAAGAAAAACTCGAATGATTTTGTTTTAAACAATTTCGAAAATTACGGTATTTTACGATATTTCTTGTATATAATATATAAGAATTTTAAAATTAGTAAAGTTGGAAATATAATACATATTAAAATCAATTCATTAATTATTTTGGTACATACAAATATACAATTATTTAAAATTATATAATACATTTTTATTAATTAAGCAACTGAATGAAATGTACCTGTTTAATGCTATTCATATTTGTAATTATGAAAACATTTTAAATTATATTATTTTATTAAAAATAAATAAAAAATAGTTTAACATAATACAAATTAGTATAGTATAACAATAATTTGCTACTTATATTATTTTCATTATATTAAAACTGATTAATATCGTACAGTAAAACAATGAGTTCAAACGATTTAATTATATATTATTAAATTGTATAATGTTACTAATTTAGTGATTACGTGATTTAGAGCTACGAGAATTAAAATACTAATATCATTGATCAATTTTACATATTATAGATTTTTAATGATATTATTTCTTAACTGTGAGTATTTGGGAGTGTGTGTAAATATGGCCAACTATACTTATTATACTCGTAAATATTAAAATTTAAATAAACGCAGAACTGATTTTCTCTTATTTATCAATGGAGACACACAATCAATAGTATAATATTCGCCTAAGTCCTAATTCAATCAATTATAATCATAAATCTATATTTATTTATTGCAGTAAATTACAAAACGTTACGACTTTAGACTTTTCTTTCACCTTAAAATTCGAAGCCCACCAAATATGTTCACATCACATCTGGACTGAAAGTTGGTGAGTCTTTAAGCTCGATCGAACTAATAATATCCAAAACATACATCGTCTGAATATCACCAAAATACACCGCACCCACGGATTTATAATATAAGTGACAAATATAGTGATGATCAAAACAAGACCAAGACTTTCAAAAGTATTTTCTGGTGGTTAAAAGCAGCCGTACTGCTGGGTGGCATTTTATAGATAGCAGGCGACGTCGCGTAGGAAACTCGTATTACCTTTTAATAATGCCATTGCGCTGATTGTGTATGTAGCATTGTATCGTACACCATAGCGATATTAATAACGTATTTTGTTTGAAAAATACAATAGGTTGTCAATACTGACACGAAAAAGTATCAAATGTTAACAAAGCCGTTAAGGCGCCAACGTGCACTTATCGCTTTGTTATAGTATGAGGGTATATTACTTGTGGGGGTGTATTTTTATGGTTGGCAAAGAGGGGGCTAGAGGTCATAGACGCCACAGTACCTATACGCGGAAGTATCGGTGCCTCGATGAAAATATATTTTACCCGTGTCGTGCCCCTGATTGAAATCCATCTGAAATATAATATTTATTAATAACTATTATATAGCATAATAATAATATGATATATGAAATAATATCATTTATATTATATTATATATTATATACATTTAATTGTTTTACCAAAGTTATGTCATATTTTGGTTGGGTCGGGGATGAATAAGAATATAATAATATTGTAAAAAAATAAAATTATAAGAACTATAGTGATTTCATATCTAAAGAGAATTATTTGGAAGTTTCTTCTTTTTCAAACATATCATGCAGCTCTGGTTTAGATTTTTTTTTTTTGAATTAGATTCGGGAGTTAGGCAAACTTAAGAATTAATATATTCTTTTGAAATTTCCTATACCATAATATAGTTTTAAAGAAGTTGCGAGTGACTAAGAAAAGTTGCGAATAAACTATGCCGAGTGTGGCAGCGACAAACTATATATAAAATGAATTACGTCACAAAATCCACGTCCGCATATCGATCAATTTTCCAGAAGCAATTTCTACTTCATTTTCGACGGAGTGATCAGTGTGACCCCATGGCAGCATTTGAAGCATAACTATTACAACTCAGTACCATCCCCCCTCCCTCATGACAATTTTTTTCCCACTACGGTGGTTATTTCTTAAAATTTATTTTCTGAAACTTTACATAAAGAGTATTAATAATACAAACGAATATAATAATATGCAGATAATGTAACATTATAAACTGACAAACTGACATACGATTAAGGATCGGCTTATATGTTGCAAAATTAATCTTGTACACCATTAAATGTTCATTTAGCGCAATGTTTTCTTACTATCGCTTAAATTGTGTAACATGAGCACGTACCGACGACGAAGATACACATAAAAATAATTGTATGCGTTTCAAGTATGCACTTCCCGAGTGAACGTCGAACGGTCACATTACACCTAAACTTAGTCAAGATTCGTATACAAGGTGTAACAGAATGACCTGACAAATTAAATAACTGTTGTTCTAATCAATATTAAAAATTTTTTTTATGTATTTAATTTATTATAGACGATTTCGTTACATTAAAAGTATAGCATAAAATTGTTGATTTTTATGTTTTTAATATTGAAAATAAAAACTCTTAAATTTTATTAAATATAGAATTTTGTAAAATATCTAATTGTTATAAAAATGTTTATTTAGGTCAAGTAGTTTATTTTCTTAACTTTTGAATATCAATATATTGTCAGAGTAAAATATTTTAAACTTGAATAGATAGATACGTAATAACTATTTGTTTTTAAATACTTTTTTTCTAGGAATTATGACTTATGAGACATAAATAAATCTCCAATTATTGTTTATTATGAATGTAATTTTGATAATTTTTTATACCATTAACTAGTATCAAATTTTTATTTTTCATTTGTCAGGTCCTTCCGTTACATCCTGTATAAATAGGCGCTGCTGCATTGCTGTTATACTGTTGCTGACATTGTGCAAACTTAAAGCGACGAGTCCTGCAGACAATAATATTATAATAGTATTACAATAGTGGCCAGAGGAGACATAATATTATAAAGTATTATGAAATGTTTAAATGTATGGCAGTGTTGTCATACAAACGCTATTAAATATGTGTATAAGCAAATAATAAAAAGACTGAAGTATTCACTATATGACAAAAACCGGTAGCTCTGCAGTGTATATGTCGAGTGTTTCTTGTCTTTGAGGAATAAAAAATAATTATTGATCGTAAATACAAAAAAAACCATTGAGAGAGCAGAACGTCTGTCAGCATATATTTCTAATGGGATACTTTATTATACAGTGTGATCACGATTTTGGGTACCACTAAATATCTAAGCTGGATGACCTTAGATTGAAATGGTATTTCTGGAGGGTGAAAGAGAGTACCCAAACACACAAATTGAAAAAATTTCAAATCTTTTCGGTAAGGGCAATTTATGCAACATACCTATTTTTTCAAAATTTTTGGATAGAATATTTTTTGGTAAAAATTTTATTTTCTATTCAAAAAAATGATAGATTTAAAGACAATTCAACTTTAAATGCATGCATAATTGTTTTAACGAAATTTTAATCCATAACCAATATAAAGTATATAATAAATATTAAATAAGAATTTAATAATGTCATGTCTGTCTACAAATAGTAATTTAATAATAATTGTAGGTCGCCTGGATGGATATCTTCTGTGGGTGATGAATTGTGTTTGGTTAACTGCTATATGAGTAAAATGTGAACTAATTTTATACTGAAATTATTCTTCAATAATTCTAACAATGATAAGATATTTAGATAATATTCCTAGGTATTTCATTTTATGAAAACCCGTATTGATTTTAGTCTCTACCTATATCTGTATGACCGTACCTCAATTTGTGAGTTATTACAGTTTATTAATGGTGTAAGGATTTGAAATATTTATGTACTATGTTTAGAAAATGCAAATATTAATTTTAATATAAATATTTGATAAACATGTCAAGTATCTACAATTATTTATATAAATGTAATAATTATAACAAAATTGATTTTAGTACAAATTGGGGAATGCTGTATGGTAACTTATAACCACCGATATTCCCGTTTTCCGTATTTTTTAAAAAAATTTTTCGGATGAAAATACAAGTACTGTGAATAATATTATGTAGCTTTTATTTTTGACCCCTTCCCTTTCAAAAGTATCAACTAGAACTAATTTTCTACCAAAAACACATCAAGGTTATCTCATAATATTATAAAAAAATCGTTAGACACAAAAAAAAGCCGATCTCGTGGGAAGAAGGGTAGAACGCTACTCGACATTTTCCACTTCAGGGAAAATTTATGAATCATAAATATGTTTTTTTTAACGTAATATGAAAAATATCGAGTACCTATTCGAGTAGCATGCTAAGTTATAAGGTAATTTTTTTGCTTAATTACAAATAATTGAAAAATAAAGTCAAATAAAACATAATTTTTATTGTATTTAATATTGTTTGTATCTCTGAGCGCTTTCTGGTATCTATAATAAGAATTCATAATTTCTGAAATATATCTACTTTTAGCAAATAATTCTAAAACTACTTATAAGCTACCAATTATTTATTCGTAAAACGAACACATTATTTATCACACAATATTCAAACCACTTAGAATCTGAAATGGTTTTTTACATATTTATTACGAAATATAATATATAGATACCCAATAGTTATATTATTATTAATATGAAATATTATTTATATATTTATCATGCATTCAATTTTGAAATTCATAATTAAATCTAAAGGTATCTATACCACCATATAGTAGAATACTACATACACATAGATCATAGGTACCTACATATTATAGGTTACATATCGTCGGCCTAATTCGCAAAAGTCGTATCTCCATTTTTTGTCATTTTGGGATTATTTACTCATAAAATAAAGAAAAAAAAACTGCTTCTGTTGATACAATCAAATTTCCGATTTCATAATATTATCTTCCATGAAATTGATAATTAGAAATCGTCGTATCTATATTAATAATATGGCCGTAAAACGTTTTTTTCTTCTCCTGAACAATTTGTAATTTTGGACATACGACCTTTGCGAATTAGGCCGACGATATTTATATTTGTTATATACTTATATGAGTATTATTAAAATATTTCTCAAACTTCAAATAATAATTTATAGTAATCAATATTAATAGTTTCAAATTACAAAAATAAAACTTATATTGATTAATTGAAAATAAAAAATTACTAAAATTATAACTTCATGTCTATAAGAGTGTGAAGTTGTATGAAATCAACTAACTACAGTAAGTTAACACAGTCAATGTTCTGCATAGTTTCAGACTTCAGTGACGTACGCTGAATTAGTCTTATAAAGTTATTTGTATTATTTATGGGTTGCTTCAGTACTTGTACAGTTGTACCCCATATAAGTGTATAACATATTTTTTAAAACGGACGATTTAGACATAAAAATTAAACACATCATATTATATTATAATTTAATAGCCTGCTGTAGTGCTGTAGTGTTACACAGCGCGTGGCGTTTCTCGGGGATAAATTAAATCGAGATGGACAATCCACCTGTTGTGGATAGTAATAACTAATAAGTAATAAGTGACCTTTTTTTGCTTAAGTTGACTAACAAAAATAAACGAATGTAGATAATATGATATTAATATTATTAATAGCGGTTGTAGCAGTATAGTTTTTGAGTCTATAATATAGATTACAAACAATAAAATATTCATTTTTATATAATATTTTATATAATATAATTATTTTATTAATAAAGATCGATCAAACTAAGTAATTTGCACAAAGAGTAAGACTGTTGAATACCTATCAATTATTATAAAATAACTAGTGGTGGTCAAACGGAAAGGGGTGATATAATGGATGGATCCCCTTGACGTTTTTTTTAATATTTAAATTTATAAATTATAAATTATATTATTAACGATCAAATAGGTAGAGCATGTTAAAAAGTCATCCACACTACCCCCTTACAAGGCAAACTCATTTTACCACCAATGAAAAGAACACTAATAAGTAGTGGGAGTGTGGGACTAAATAGGAGTGACCCATAGAACATTCAATGGACATTATATATTTTTTTTTTTATGTATGATTTATTGATTTGTATTTAATATGACAAACACTTATACCTATAGTAGTTACTTGTTTGTTGGGGTTAATAAACTCCTATTATTCCTTGCCCTTTATGTATATCAGTATATGTTGGTACTAGGTAGATACTGATGAACATACTATAATGATATACTGACCAATATAATATGTTGACAATATAGTATATACCCAGGTGTATTATGTACACATTAACA
The DNA here is from genome assembly GCA_949089665.1 of Macrosiphum euphorbiae. NCBI lineage: Eukaryota > Metazoa > Arthropoda > Insecta > Hemiptera > Aphididae > Macrosiphum > Macrosiphum euphorbiae. The sequence continues at coordinate 41,037,868 of CARXXK010000002.1, read as the reverse complement.
GTGGGATCAAAAAGGAGCTATTGTAGATGTATCATGGACGTATAATATTTTACTATTTTAGAGATCACTGTAGCGTGGAAAGTTAGTTTTTGATCGGTAGGATAGCACAGATTTCTCGTGTTATACGAGTAAACTATTATGCAGAGCATTAAAAACAATATTTCGTATGTGTCTTTAAGACTAGGAAGAGTCGGTAATGATACGCCCATTAAAACGGCATTTAGAATATCATTACACCGCCTGTATGCCGAATAGGCGCTGAGGTCGGTAGGTACTTAAAAGTGAAAGTTCCTCGGTGCACCAAACAAACATCATATACCTATATGCTAACAAAATATATAATATTATAATAATTTAGTAGGTAATCGGATACATTTATATGCTGCATCAGACTCGAGGAGCCTTACAAGTTGTAGGCGAGGAGTTCAAAAGTTTGTCTCTGCGCAGTTCAAAGATTAAGAGCGTTTTACATATTTTTTTACGGTAGACGATCATTTATGATGTTTGTTGTGTGTACATACATGGACAATAACAATAACAAGGTTTATATAACTGTATGATATGCCGCATGCGGAATAAACAGTAAGATGCTTACAAATTATACCGTCGTCTAGTACCTACCATACAAAACTGTGTGGTTAAACGTTTTCGGAATCGGATCGCAGAACAATACTCAATCGTTCCGAGCATTGTATAACACTCCACAATAACATTAGGATAGTTATCTCAATGACTGCTGCAGCAATTGTGCAGTGCATAAATGTAGAAAATACTATTTTATTACATACCATTATGTACTCGTTTTGTCTGTGATAAGCCTTGAGAATATTCCCAAAATAAACAAATACATACATGTTATTTGGGAATTCATTGCGAATATGTTCACAACATATTTTCCATCCATACATTTTTTTTTGTTATTGAGGAATATTAACAATCTATACCTATATTGTACACTAAATAAATTTAATAAATTTCTTTTGATATTTATGAGTTTGGAAACCAATCATTGAAGAAGTCATAGAACTCAACGGGATTTAAAAACAAAATCATGCTATGTTTTTTATTGTGGCAAGATTTATCACACCTTCGAGCTTTCAGGTGCTGTATTGGATTTTTAACAACTGAATTTACTGAAAGTGTGCAGATTAAAGGGTTTGAGTGTGATAGTGATTTCGAGTGCAATCTCTAGTAATGTTTGGTTGTCGTACTGTCTCGGTTTTTGTTAAGTGTGAGTTTATATATATGTACCAGAGAGTATTGGACATGTTTTTTTTTTAGATTCTAAGCAATATGAGGCATCTACCGGTCTCATAAACAGGTTTGTTTTTCGGTGAAAACCCTTTGTTCTATAGTAAAAAATTGCTACATGTTTCAGCCCTTGGTGTGGTCCGTCCTCCACAGTGTTCTCAGTAGTATTGCGGGACGAAGGTGACACAAGTTTTAGTTAAATATTTGAGTACTATCTTGACAACGGAATTCAGGATAGTCTGAAGTTAATTATCGGAGATAGACACCAACCGTAGGTGACGATTTCTTCGTAGTCACGTGCGAGCAGACACTACTCTACGGTCAGCCTAGGTATAGCTTACTCATTAAGTTGGGTGGGTTTTGATGCGACCAGCTGTAGCAATAACAACCAAGCATAAACATGAATGTTTGTAACCACTGAAACGAAACTTGAACAATCTTTGTCAAAATTCTGCAGAATTTGCAGAATTTGAGCCCAGATGAAACGTTCGAAAAAAGAATATTTACGTCATTATTCATAAACCTAATGACGGGGAGTATAAGGCTCAGACCTTAAGGAAGAGTTTCCTCCTTTATCCATATTTCGCGGGTCGCCAAACTGATTATCCCCCGCAGGCAACTCTCTGTACTGAGGTTGATCGGTGGGTTTCGAAAGTCCCGCGTCATAGAGCGCTGGGGTGCTACCGCCAGACAAGCCCTCCCCTCCTACTAAGGCGCTACTCGCACAGTCTCCACGTTTCCATCCACATTGAGTGCGTCACATATAGCTAGTTGAGGCACTGTTATCGTTCGGGCATTGCTGCAAGGCCGGGTTTACAGCTTATGATTCCTTCTGGGGCAAAGATATTTGGTTATCAAGCTGAGCAAGTAGCTGGAGTTCAGTAAACATTTGGAGTGCGCAGCTGCAAATGCCATGAAAACGACTTCGGTTTACCTACTAGCTAATTGACGACGCTCACCGTCAACACAAGCACCCAGGAGCTTTGTAGCCAGGTTATAAAATCTCGTCTACATCATTGTATGGCCTGTTTAGTCCAGACCATAAACTCTGGGTGATGCGGGGGAAACGTTTCTCCGCCCCATCCAGAGTTTTTTGATTTTTGCGGGGGCAGTGTCGGCAGAAATTGGCAGGAATGGACCACTAAAAATATGCTTTGGAAAAAATTGAAAAAGTCAATTCACGACTATGGGTGGGGCTGGAGAAACGTTTCCCCGTCCCACCCACCCAAAGTTTGCGATTTGAGTATACTCATTACTCATACTCCATACAACATAATTAGATACTATCACACGTGACGATAAATAAATTTTTTTTAATTATACATAACGGCAATGTCGTCTGGCCGATCGTCGCCAATTAAACACATGTTGCAGTTCACACTTGCATTACAATCATGTAAAACCTGTAATATTTTATATCAACTATAACTTTAAGACCTAAGTAAGATAGGCAAGTTTAAATTTTATCAACATGTAAAGTACTTACCATTATGGGTATACATTATACATATAAAATGACAATGTCGCTTGAAAGCTAAAATGTGTTCGTTAATTATTAAACTATTTTCCAATAACTTAAAACTGTAATTTTATTTTCAATATTATTGTATTATAATATGCTCTACTAAATTAATTATTAATATTAAACTCATAATTGATGAGAAATACTGTATTTTTTGATAATTTTTGGTTATTTTTGGTTAAAGTTTACATTTTTTTTAACCATTATAGTTTTATAATTTATAATTTGATTAATTTGGACACCTTACCTTAATGTTGACGTGTTGTTAACTGATCACCAGCTGAATAGACAAATGGTCATACAGCTGCTGGTTCATATACAATATGGCATGCTTATGATATTTAGTTTATAATTATTTTATGAAAGCTATTATTAGATATACTTATCTTCCGACCATCCGATTAGATAGTAAACTGAGTTCCCATTTTGTATAATACTTCATGTTTTATATTTTCATTTCGCTTAACAAAATAATTATCAAAACAATATACTTCGATATTTTTATAATATAATATTATTATTTATTATTTATCAGTGAATTATTACAATGCCTAATTTTCGGATTTTCTATGAAGATTGTTTATAATACTTAATGAATGTGATAATTATGTAATCCATCAACGTTTTATAATTTGTAAAAATCAAAGGTGCAAATAGCCAAATTATTTTGGGGGGGGGGGGGGACTAAAGACCCTTCTATAATATTTTCTAAAAATTATATATTCTCAGTACAAATTACGACTGACTTTTGAACTGGGGGGACTTGGCAGAAATATGGGTGGACTAAGTCCCCCCAAGCCTTCCCCTATTTGAGCTAATGGTAAAAACTGTCAAAATATTAAAAAATGAGATCCAATTTAATATGTTTTGTGTTTTTGTAATACCATTTTCAACGATTTTCATCCTTAATGTATATATTTTAATAACTTAGCATCTAAACTCATTCAAATTTTGATTTAAATACATTAACATTTTTCGAAAAATCATCCGCCTAACAATCTACATAACAAAGCCAGGTTTTGAAAAAAATATGTTTGTATCGTCACTCCTTAAACGGTATAAAAAATCTAAATTATTGAAAATATGGTCCCTATGTATAGTTAAATATTTCAAAACTCAGAATTTTAATGATTTTTTTATTGAATAAAAAAACAATTGTTGCTGTTCATAGTCGGTGAATCACACAATAATATATTAAGTACATGTACGATGTATATGAGTCCATCACTTACCTACCTGATGATATATTATTATTTGTATACAACAATGTACGTCATACTGTAAGCATACAACAGACAATGTTTTAGTTTAAATCGATCATAGAAAAAAATATGAGTGTAAATATATGAAGTTGTTCAAACACAAAATATTAGAATATCAATTGTATGAGTAACTTTGCATAATGTCATTGTTCGAAAACTCCGCTATAACAATGTATACGATTTATTATAATATATTTAAATTAAATCAAATACGCTTTTAGTTTTATATACGGGTATGTATTACAATTATCCACCCAAAATAAAATCCTCACAGGGACTGTAAAATTTCGTAGAAATACAAAATAATAAATTTAAAAAAATAAAGATATTAGCAATAATCATTTTCCCACGAACCTCATACTTAATAACAATAACAACAATGCCTAATAATAATTTTCAGCGTATCAATCTTTCTTTTTGATCGATAAAGTTATTCACCCGTTACCGCGGCTACCAGTAGTTAGGTAGATATAGGTAATATTATGTGCCATTCGCGTATTACGTAAAATAGATTGTACAATGTAAAAACATTGTATAAACGATTATGTATAGTCTCTCGCGATTATCACACGTTCATGATAAATTGCACCTAATATATCATAACTCAGTGGTGGATGTAAGAGGGGGTAGGAAAAGGATGCCCGGGCATCATATGGACTATTAGTAGTGCTATAATATGTGTTAAATATAGTTTTGGCATAAAACTTATACTTTTAAATTTGTATGCTAATAAGTTCGTTCACATATTGTACATTACCTCTATAATTAATAATATAAAATTTCTCTATAGGTAGGTAGGTACCTAATAACAAAGTAGGTAATGATTAATAAGATTGTTTTTACTTTTTTATAAATGTGTAGTAAGTAATAGTAGGTACGTGATTATCACAAGTTCACAATTGATTGCACCTAACACATCATAACTCACTGGTGGACTTAAGTGGGGTGCTGGCCTTGGCCCCTGTATGGTGCATTAGCTGTACTAACATATAAATATATATACAATTGAACTTGACTCTCGAACTCTTTTAACTCGAAATCGTCGATACTTCGAACTTGTTCCCGGTCCCTAGTATTTCATATTATTGTATTATCCTTGGATACTCGAACTTTTTGGCTGGTTCCTTTAACTTAACCAAGTCTGACTATATATGCTAAAGTATAATATAGTTGTGACATAGAGATTACGAGTAGGTAACATCGTCGATTATAAATACTAGTATTATAATCAATGGTAACACAATATTATTATATTAATACCTATATTTTAACATATTATTATATGCTTACGTAATACTTATAAATTATAATTAATAATAGAAAAATGCCTTTATACTAATAAACAAATAATAAGAGTGTTTTTTATGAAATATATGTATTTATAATAGGTACCGTTTTGAAAAATATTGCACAAAAAAATCTTAGATCTGCCACTGCCGTGACTATCGTGTTTGGATAACCACTGCGAGATGCGTGCATGTGTGCGCAATTATTGCATTTTAGGTAGGTAGGTACCACCTTGCCGTGGTACTTATTATAAAATCTACATTGTACCGTGGTTATGGGTTGACGAGAGGCAGAAATATAGAATTCAGAGTTCCAGCTATGTATACTTCACGAGGGAGCTAGCTACCTACTTATATACAATATACATATTATATATTATATTATATCTATCGGTTATATATTATTTTATATTTATCCCATACTTATATATAGCTGAGTGACAACTGAAAGAGAAGTCGTGCAGGCTCTCGTCTGACAAGCGAGTCGACGCGAAAAATGTACGTACGAGACGTTTATTGAAGAGACGCGAAGATCTCACGCGCACATAACATCGAGGCAGCACACATTATTATACAACCGCACAAATGTCGTTTTAACTCGTTATTTCTACAGAGCAGTAATGTAAGATTTGGAAATAATAGTTACACATGCTGCTGTATAGGTATTACATATTATATTATTATCATTACTTATTAATAAAATTAATAGACATAATACGCGACGACGCGGAAAAATTATATGTGGTCGTTGATTTTAATCGTTTGTAGGTGGCACTACATCACCGCTGTTAGTAGTATTGCAAAACACAATCATTTCCATACAAACGTGTATAAAATGCGTGGGTAGCAAATTTAACGACGTGTGCCAAAACTTTCGTTTCCAATAGGTATATAATAATTACTGTGTGTAACACTGTATGCTGGAGTATCTCATATATGTACCAAAATGTACAGTTTCCCAAATTAAAAATAATATTATTATAAACTCATCGTCATAACCAAATAGTAATCATATATTATAATAATTATCATAAAAGCCAAAAGGTCTTATTATAGCCGACTCGAGACCGTATTATTAGTATTATTGTTGCTAGCACACAATGGTTAGAATATTATTATTAGAACTAAGTAAATATGGTGGCTCTGGCAGTGGAAGCTGACAGTTCAAGCGTATGTCATTATACGTATCAAGAATGTGTATGAGACGAAAAAAGTCAAAAATTTCAAATGACTATAAATAGGTAAGTATAGGCTCCTAACAGCCAAAATATTTTGAAAGTTACTCCATTATGTTAATAAAATAATAAAATAAATATTTGGTGAATTTTTTTTAATTTTTTCCAATTATTTAGACAATTAAATTTATTTTTTACTTATTTTTTTTTACATATTTCACTTATGACCCCCCTCCCACACTGGATTCATTTTTTCATCAGAAAACACCCTCAAAGATGAAAGTTGAAGTATTTTTCCAACTATAAAAAGTGTTAGGCACAAAAAAAATCAAACACCCATTATTATAAAATCAATTTAATATTTACATTCATCACTCCACTCTGAATATAAAAAATTCCGATGCACCATATTACCAAGGTTCAAAATATTGACTAAAAATTAAATACTATATTGTAAGATAACCTTTTAAACTTTGGGGTGGGGGGGAGCATTTTTCTAAGAAAACCAAGATGCTGTTTTTTTCCAAAAAATGTAATTTACTTTACATTTCCTCCACACAGTTTTGTGGACTAGAAATAGAATTATATCTATTTGTCTTCCAAATATTAAAATCATATAATAAATTAATATTTTCAATATTCAAATTATATATTTTATTTGTATAATGTATTCACTATTCAACTGTGACACAAATTATTTAATTTGTAATATTGTATGTTTGAGTAAGTAATATAAAACTCTTAAAGTTAATAATATTATTATAGGTAATTATAAGAACATGTACATTATTATTTTGTATATTATTCTAATTTGAACTTTGAAGCTATAATTATAGTTCAAATCATTATGGAAAGCGGACAATACTACAGTGGAGGAAAATTATTTGAATTTGATTCAGTTTTTCTTATTTTGAGAAAAAATTTAAATGAACAATGGAATATAGTATAATATAATTTATGGAGAAAAATGGCGATGACCTAGGATTATACGTATATCATATTCACATCTCAGTTCTCTATTTTTAGTTATGTTCACTTAAAATATGACGATAGGTACACGTAGCTACGTGGGCACCTATAGTTAAGACAGTAGAAATACCACAGTAAAGTTATAGGAAGTGCGTGAAAAATTGATTTCCACACACCACTACATTACAATTTTTAATTTACGTCATTATCAAATTATATACAATTAAAGTGTATTTTAATTATTCGATAGTTGATGTTAAAATATGTATTTTTAATTGGTTGCAAATAAACAACAATTATTATTATTATTAATTAGTATTGTTAAATAAATCGTGTATTCAAATAATATCTCAACCGACTAATATAATCGTTTTCTATACTTAAAATATGTACTCGTGAATGATCGTCACGTGAACAGATTTAAATCCGTAGTAGTACAGTAGAAACTTAAAACGGCGTTTCTTGTAAAAAACTCATTATTATTGATCAATATTGCTTACTGTGGTCATTGACATAGTCTGACATTATATTAGGCATGGAGATTCTCGTAGACAAGGATGTTAAAAAATTCAAATGCGGGCAATGAACTAACACTGTTGGTAATATTATTATGAAAAACGTTGAATTAAAATCCGGTCACCAGTAAAACCGCGGAATTGTTCTTTTTTGAGTCTCAAGTCCCACCTTGTCCCGACCGACATCTGCAAACCGGACATTTCTCGCTCCGTTTTCAGAATATGATTCAGTTTCAATCCCGTTGTATGATCATATCCATAGTATTATGCACCTGAAAAAAAAAACTTGTACGCTAGACAAATGTAAGTATAATATTTTTACAGATTTATATCAACACTTAAATTAATATAAATAACACTGTAGACTGTAGTGCACATGGGCCCCATATAGTGCGTTTATATTGTTTTTTGAGAGGTATTGAAATTTAATTTCGTAGCAGCTGATTGCGTATACCAACCTTACCTTAATAATAATACCTATATAATATTGTCTAGTATTATATAGTTTCGTAAACAATAAAATCGCAACTATTGTTTAATTATTACCAATGGTTTAACAAAATATATCGAATAGAATGATTCAGTTAATATTTAACAAATATTATATAGAAATTCTAGTGACAATGCAATGAGCATATAACGTATAATACGATCAGTTGAGCAATAAACAGCGTTCACTGTCTGATCGGTCTGATTCATTACTGATACGGACACTGCCTGTCAGCTCTTTTATTTTATTTTTATTTTTTGTTAGTTGTTACATTTCTGTTTTTTTTTAGTACTTACTTTATTAATATGTGAAATTAATTAAAAACAATAGATTTTGATAATCGATGTTTTAAATGTATGCTATAATATAATATTAACATACGAACTATAACAATTTCAATCAATAATAATTGTTATAACAATTTATTGTTTGTCCAATATTTTTATACTATATATAAAATATATGATCTTGAGTTATAAGTTAATAATTATAGTTATAACTAATGCCAAACAATATATTTAGCCATTTAGTCAACTTAGAAAAGTAAAAGTTAATAATAATATTATTTAGAAAAATATTAACTCGACGCAGTTCAAAAATATAATATTAGTTAATCTATTTCGTAATTACTATACCTGGGTCAAACGGAATAATAAAGTGTATCCCAAAAGTCCTACATCACCTTCATTATTTCAGTGACAAATTAATACGTTTTTTTTCATCAGTGGCTTATAAGAAAATGTTTTCCATTAAATAGGAATTTTCTTTTATACTCGTATTACTGTTCATTTAAAAGCGTTTAATATATATATATATTATATTGATTTGTCACAGTCTCCCAGACGTATTTTTTTGTGATACGGGACTTATGGACCATACTATATTATAGTGATTGTGTAAGTTTGAAAATGTTTAAACAATTAGGTACTAACCTTTCCATCGTACACTCCCAGATAGCATTTATAGAACGATAGTATTATTATAATTTAACAATTGTCTAAAGCCGTCTACATGTATCTTATGGTTACGTGTTCATGTGTGTGTTTGCTCTATGATTACATCTCATTTTAACATCATAGTATGCATGCGGCGATGAAGATAGGTAAGTAAGTCCCTATTACAGCCTACAGGGTGATTAAACAAAAACATATTGCAAGCATTTTTGATGGTATATTATTTAAATAATTTAATTATTAATATTATACTTCAGATTTAGTGAAAAAAGCTGCTATCACTAAAGGCTATTATCGCTTTGACTGAAAAGTTTTGAAAAAAATAAACTTTAAAATTGTGTGCTATTTCTTTACTCGTATTTTCCGGGACGATGTTGGCCACCGTCACCGCCGCATGATAGCAATAATCATCATGATCATAGTTATAATAATAATAATAATAATATGATTCCTATGCAACTGTCGATGGACGAACATTTCCACCAGACTCGCTGGTCGTCCTCATCGTGCCACACGACACACACGCGACATACACCTACGTATAATCCGCCCACTCTCAGATAACTTGTACGTGTACCTACGATTCTTTTAACTGCTATGTTTCGTCTCTGTACACGTAAAACGGTATTATTGTTGTTGTTGTTATGTTGTGCGGTTGTTATTGTTTTCACATCAGACGTCGAGTGCGCGTCGGAACAGAAAAATTATAGTCCGAGAGAGGAGAAAAACGAGATGCAACTTCAGTATTTTTACCCATCCCGCGGCCGAGAGACAAACTGGTTTGTACAGTTGTGTTAAAATATATTATTTAAATCATTATTATTATAATAATATGTGTGGTGTTACGACCGACCGACCGACTGCAGTGCTCGTTATTTCACCAGCAGGTGTTTTTTGACCGCTGCCGAGATCTTCCGTCCGTATAAAATCTCTCTGGAGCGTATATATATTTTTTATGTATAAACGAGAAAAAAAATAAACATTTTTCGTCTTCAAAAATACGACCACTGTCTTCCTCTCCACATATACCTACTTCGACACTATAGTGCGTGTTTATCCTATGACTGCGTACAGGATGACTCGACCTTAACTCGCTGCAAGGTCTTTTATAATAATATATCATAATATTATTATTGTGATAAATCAATGCGCAGCCAAAGCCGAAAAAAAAACCAGCAATCGTTTTATTATCTAAAAACCCCCCAAAATAATAAGAATACGAATTATAACATAAATATTATTGTCAATGTCAAACAAATTAAAAAGAGCACCTCTATCGCAATTTTTCAGCAGTTTTATACTGATAATGTGTAAAAATAATGGCCGTAACACGTTCGGGCACAAAACTATAATTTTACATGAGAATTGGGAACACAGGTTTAGGTAAACATTTTTCAAAAACTTCAATAATATTCACATTCATGATTTGTACTGTTCAGCTTAGAAAAACCAATCAAACTGAGATGTCAAGTGATTGAATGAATAAATAAATCTGTACAGTTATATAATATATTGATGCAGGTGTAATAAAGATTATAGTCGACGAAAGTACGTGCGTTATAATATATTCGTAGTCGCGTACTCGAGTGTACCACGATCATAAACTTATAATAATCAAAATAACATAATTTATATTAATTTGTATGACGATAAAGTATGGAGCAATAAAGTTGAGTATAGTATACCATATACCGCTATTGAGTAGATCACTCATAAAATAATATGTTTGCCCAAACGTTCTCAGATTTATAAGGTATAATATTATAAAATACATATTATATTCTATATTACGTTCAAAATTCTGATTGCTTGAACCCAGACGTGTTGGATTTTAGGTCAATATGTGCCCAAACGTTTAGCGCCCAACATAATACAGCCGATGGGGGGGGGGGTTGTCATGGCCCATTGACCCCCTTCACCGTGGCTGCGCAGTCATACACAACACTATATTATGCGCCAATCATTGTATTATCATATCGTCTGTTTACACGACGATCTGAAATTGTCAACTCGAAAATGATACAATATTATACTTAATAACTTGCCCATTAATAGTTACTATTTAGTAACTATTTAGTAAGCGTGTCTGAAATGTTCACTAAAAGTAATTATTCTTAATTATAATCGACATTAAACTAAAACAATTAATATACCTAGTAGAAAAAGAGTTAGAGTTATTTTTAGGTAGGTAGGTGTGAATTGTAATGAGATGGAACACTAATGATTATGATCAACATTTTATTTTATTCGGACAGAATCTAAGGACAAAAAAAAATTATAAAATTGCGTTCATTGTACATGATAATATGATAATATGATAATATTAATTTATTAGCTTTATTACCTATTCGTGGTCGTTGAAATATTGCCCATATATAATATTATTATATTTTTAGAACTTTGAGTATTTAATTATTGATTATTTTTCGGTAAAATTCGATTGAGAAGAGATATTTTGGTAATTAATAACACTCAAATTATATATTTTTTTAAAGTAAATTCATTCTAAATCGTATTAGGTTTTTGGGTAAGCGGTGGTTGGTGGGTTCTTTGTGAATTTTAAGTGTTGTCAATCGATCTCCCCTAATGGTATAACGTTAGCAATCGGACCATAGTCTTATTTTCATATTATTTTTTAATAATTTATTAAAGCAATAATTACAAGAATATTAGTTTTTGTTAACTTTTCCCACATACATTATACGTTAAAAATTGTATATACAGACAAGAATATTTAAAAGACCATCCTTTGAAAAAAAAAATGTGTATAACAATTATCCTTACGTTAATATTTTTGTATAGTATAAAAAAATAATTATCATGCCTTTTTCTATTTAAAATACAATTTATTGCATATTTCTCGATATTTATGACATATAGTGAATATAGTGAATATAGTGAATATTATGAATATAATATATTATATTATATTGTGTTCATCAATCATCGGTGTAATTTGGGGTACCGAACATTTGCAGACCGATTCCGTGTAATCCTCTGTCATATTCAAATGATTTGACCATACCTACGCCATTATTACAAATACCACACACACACACACACACACACACACTTTACACCGAAAGGAAATTTTGTACATCAACAATTTAAAGGAAATAATAATACTGCAGAATACAGGTATAATATAAAATACAATATTGTACACATTTTTCTCAGATATAACTACATAGTTATTACAACTTCGCAATGAACCATTCAATTTGTACAATTTGATAAATGAACTTATGACACAACTTATTTCAACTCAACAAGAGTGGATGTCAATTATTTTCTATGTAGGTTCTATGCGTTATTCTACTTAAAAAAATGAATTTACAGAAAACAAAGTTAGAAAACCAGAAAGAGGTTAGTTGCCAATCTTAGAGATAATAGACTATCGATAAATGTTCAGTCTTTTCAAACAACACAAAGACTATTCACCGTAGGAACTAGGAAGCTCTTTTCGTTGAAATCTGAAGACAATTTTTAAATTACTTTAGTAATAACAAGAAACAGTCCCTTACCACATTACTGTTACGTCAAAAAATAATTTAATCGCAGTATAATAGTTATTATAAAATTACTTATAATGTATAATAACTTGATCGGTCAAACCCAATTATCTTGGGGTTGGTGACATAATTATGTCATTGCTACGGACAGATATAATATAGCTGGTTTATTAGTTTTTGGCAGCTAGGGCGACAACTACCACGCATATATACTGTGTTGGTTTAGGCTTGGATGAACTACATATTATTTATTATAGCTGTCGCCATTAGGCATTTGCCACGATCGTCGAATTTTTCAGACGTCGAGTGCGGATCGCCACTCCGATTATAAATAAATGGTTGTTAATCTTGGCGTATATAATTCCAAAAAAAAAAAATCGATATGTTGAAGACTTGACTGAATATAAAGTATAATAAAACATATTATTCTTCGTTTTGTCAAATGTATAGATGTGTCCCCACGTTATACAATGAGTCAATGAAGGCCATTGGTGTTCATGATGTAAAACTAACTCGAGAAATGTTTGGTCTAACATTTCTAGGGGACATCTGAAACTCTATTAGGAATGCTTGGGAACAATTGAACTTAAAATAAAATAAAATATTTTCAGCATACTGTCGTCTACGTCACGCAAAGTGTTCATTGGTATGACAATTATTCATTTATTCGCTAAATTATATTTCCACATTAATATTATATATATAATATATATATTATATTATAATTTACATTTTTATGGTTGTCCAAGGTAGAAAACAATAATACCTAATGTTAACATATTATACCAAGTTTTTCCGATTTTGGAAATACTTAAATCATAATACCTACTTAAAATGTTTATGTGTATTAAGGTAGACAGTTTTACTGGTGAATGCTGTTTTTCTGGGCTATAAAAATTTAAAATCACATAAAAGCTATTTTGAGAGGTCAACAATGAAAGAGGAAAGATATAGGTAGTATGAAAGTGCGACAGATTCATTAAATATTGAAGCAGAACTTAAGTATGGACTATGTTAAAAATCAATTTTCGCCTTTGCAAAAGCTCGAAAAATATTTTGTTTCGATAAACGAGCTTTAAAAACAACAATTAAAAAAAATATACTGTTATCTCATACATATTAAATTATGTTATTGTTTTCTTAAGTAATTATAAATGTAAGTAAAATAAATTATACTTGACTTGTTTTATTTCTGTATAAAAATGATTTGCTAAGGTTTGTAAAATATATAAATGGCAATTTTATAGATATTTTAATTCTTTGGTAATATTCTATTCTCTCATAAAACTGATGATAAATAAAAAAAATAATAAAACACGAATCATTGTAAAACGAGTACTTACATTCATCGCTCCGTTAATTTAAAACTACAAATTCCAACTTTGATAAAAAAATAAAAAAAAATAAAGGACTGCAAATTATTTCAAGTATCTTAACTGAAACGAAATGTGAAAGCTTTAAATACCGAAGATGACCTACACCGATGGACTCAGTAGATGTTGAAAGAACTTTTCTGAAGTTTTAAAAATAATTAGCAGAAAACCAACGAAACTTCACATTCAATAATAATTTGAAAATGATATTATTTTTGAAATGTAATACCCACTTATTTAGTAAGTTTTGTGTCGGGTATTTCTTAATTTACTTTGAAAATGTCAATTATTTTTGTTTCCGATTAATCGTTGTTGCAAAGTACAACAGTTTAAAAAATATATTTCCAATGTTAAAAACTTTAAAAATTTTTATATTTGTATAAAACTATACCTACTTGTCTACTATACCTACTTATAATATTTTAAGCAATAATTATACATATTATTTAATTTATTGTTTAATATACCTATATTATATTTATTTAATTTTCTTCCCAAGGATTACCTAAGTCCTTTTTTTTGAATTTTGGTCTAAATTTAGATATTAGACCTTATTCAACAATTGTTTTGACGTATATACAAGCATATTTTTTTTCCTTACTTTTTGTCTATTGGAGAATATAAACCCAGTTCTTATAGTAAAGTTATATCATTACCTGTAAGCTGTTGTATTATGGTAATGTTTACGATTTGTGAATGTTTAATGAATAATGTGTACTATAGCACTATAGCACAAATAATAAATTATTAAAAACATTATGTAGTTACAACACGGCTTTTATAAACTTACAAAACACGAGTTATAAATTAAAATTGTCTACAATGCAGTGAAATGACTGGACATTTATAAAACGGTTTTTTTCAACAACTCGATTGCAACAATTAGGTACACATACTTAGGTACAATACAATAAGACACACTTTTCGTGTAAATGTGGACAGTAGATTTTTTTCTTATAATATTATTATTACCTACCTATGTCATCGTCTCAATAATAATATACTGATCACCATAAGGTAATAATTCTATAGTTTAATATTCTACAGTACTTATAACTTACCTATATGTATATAGGTAATCAATTATTATTTTGCATTTAAGTTATGTACGACTATAAATTGAGTAATAATTTTGATTGATATTTCGAAAGTGCAATTAGATGAACAAATCATTTTTTACACTAGAAACTACGTTTATATTATATACTAAAGAATAGTTTTCGAAATACTCGATTGTTACGCTGCCACTCGTTTACGATATTGCGTCGAACATGGAAATGATTACTAATGTATTATAGAATATTGATGAAAGAAATTTAGCAATTTTTTTTTTTTTTTCGAGACCCGAGAAAAACCATGTCTAGACAAAATTAATGAAATACCGAGTTCAACGAAAAAACCGTCTTGTTTATTCAATCAAAATAAATGAAAACAAAAATATTATTTCTATCGAGACGCTTTAGAAATGTATAATATAAGGTTTTGTCAAAACTAATAACATTTATAGTTCTGCGAATAAACGCTCTGTTTATACAATAAAATTATTAACTTAAACAGTACTCTAGAAAATGTGTTATATACAGAGCAAATCAATAAAATTTCAAATTCATACGAATTAATTTTTTTTTTTTTTTTACAGCTGGAAAAAATGTACAAATAAAACTTATGAACGCTGCACGAGGCTGCTGGTATATTAGAATAAAAACTAAATTAAAAGACTAGTGTATAGTATTAAAATACTTTTTTTTTTATCATATTCAACTCTGAGAGGTAGGTACGAGGAATATATTAGTTCTAGTGCCTTACAACGTTGTAAATTTCTTTTTTGATTTGAAAACTATATTCTATTTAATGCATACAATTTTAAATGATGATACTTGAAAATGTAATAAAAAGTTGATCGTAAGTTTTTCTCTGTAAATTCAAAATAACAGATTTTATCATGATAGCTCCATTTTTTTTTTTGTTTGTATAAGCGTTTCAAGTTCAAGTTATGATGTAATTGAATATTAAAACGAAAAATTATGATTTTTCTCCTATCAGTTTTTAGTTGATTTGGTGTTGGTAATTCAAAAAACGTAAGCATTCATAAATATATACAACATCATAAATTCTCCTTTACTACCTATTACGTTTATTGTTATTTCCTACACACAATAACGTTAAAAAAAATTTTATATGACTGACTTTTATGGTGTTAACTTGTAAGTTTATGTAATTGATTTTTTTTGGCAAACCTATACAAAATACACCATATCAACCTATACCAAATCAAGAAAATTATAATTATTAACAATATTGAGATAAATATAATATAACATGAGTTGTTCAATTGAAAATATTTGCTGATACACCTGTCTCGGGTTCTTTTTTTCATATAATTCGATTTATAAAATTTAACATACCCGTTACAGTAACCCTTTAATGACTCCAAACAAAAAGAACAACGGAGTGAGTTCCATAGTTTTTTCATAATCGTACTGATAATATTATTATGTTTGATTTTACCGCACTAAAGAGATTTGATGCATATTATAATTATAAACTATTCGAACTTGAGTTGTTTCGATCGGTGTGTTAATAATTTTTTCAGACCATAATTGTACAAAATATTAATTGTATTATATCATATATTTCTCATATTGTAATTAATGGTAATAAGTAATAACTAATAATATTTTCTGCAACGTTTAAAATACCTAGTCAAAATACTATATAAAAAAATCTCATAACAATCTTGGAAATTCGGAAAACCGATATTCAGAATCATTGGTGATGTGTAAAATTTCAGTATAATTCCACCGTTGATTGAACAAATCCCGTAAAATAAAATATTATATTTTGATAATTAAATGTAAATTAAATCACACCACAGCCAGACAATAAAATCAGTTAATTCCCACAAGTAAAACAGGCTCTCAGCCAACCAAATTTTATCAGTCAAATTTAAATAATTATTATGGTATTTTGATAGCACAAATGTTTTCAAAAACTTTAAATTATAGTTTTTTATTCAAAAATGTAAAAACAATAATATATAACAGCCAAAGCGATTTGTCACCTTGATCACCCTTTTTTTTATTAGAACACCTCTGTAGAATAATATACTATACACTTATGAATGTTAACAGTAAAATAATAATAAATAATTACACACCTAAGTAATTTCTTCAATTTGTTTAAAAACATGTAATTTAAACTTGATATTTTGTTTGTTATAAAACAACATAATATAATTGCGGATATATGGTATAAATATATTAAAATAATACAAAATAAGACCCTTTAGACATCGAAATAGAATCGTATGATGTGTACAAATGCTTTGCCTACAAATAATTAAGACCATTATTTTCAGAATGCCACAGGGCCGGCCACCGCTCAAGTCCGACACAATAGATTACCAACCTATCCAATTTTAACCGAAAAACGATATGTTTCGAAGTGCGTTGTCAGTGAATAGAATGTATCTAAATAATATATTATATTGTAACTGGAAAAATAAATAGTTATACAAGAGCATTTTATAGGTTACTATTAAACATTGCAAGGAAAAATGTTTTTGGTTAAATACGATTATTATCTATCATTATACCTACTCAAAAGCCTCTATATAGGTATAGTCGTAATAATAAGCATTTTATAACCGTTGGTTGCAATAATGATCCTAAGCAGTTTCAAACGCTTTTCTTCGTTTTAAGACTTAAAATCGATTAAATAATTGGAAAAAATTCCATCCATTTGATATAGATTGGTTTATTATTAATACATTAGTACTGCTCATCTTCGCGAACTTCTCAATAGGTATAGTTCTCGAATGTATAACCGTTGTTGATTAAAATATAAATCCTACCTTTATCTGATACGTTTCAATGCCTGAAATTACAATTTATCCAAAAATTGTCATAAATAACAAACGACCACTGTTGGCTGATGAGGTCTTAAGAAGGTGCTAAAGTATATCGAGACAGGTATGGTTTAAAATAGGTATATTTTGAAAATAATATCATCTAATATAAAATCTCGTGTCACGGTGTTAGTGTACGAACTCCTTCGTAACGGCTACACCGATTTTAATGCATTTTTTTTTGTATATTTGGTAGATATGAGAATAGGTCGTAAAAGAAATTTCACCCTCTTACCCCTCCACAACCGGGGGAGGTGCTCAAACGGGGATTTTGAGATTTACAGTGGAAATTGTTGTTCATAAATGGTCGCTATGTATTATAGTAGAAAAAATAAGTATTAATAAATTGGTATTTATTATTTTGTTGCCTTTGACTTTCACAAACGAGTTAAAATGTTAAAGTTAAGTTAATTTTAACTTTTTAACTAAACTTATTTTAATTGATATAAACTTAATAAATAACGAGTTACTATTAATCAAATTCAATTTAAGCTAATTTATAAATAATTAAATAATAAATATAATAAAAATAAAAACTAGGTATTATTGATGTTGCATATTACATAACCATTTACTAGAATAGGAAATTAGAAACATAGTTAAATTAATTTATTGTTCCATTAACCAGAATTCTTCAAGAAAAATAACTTAATTAAATAGTAAATACATATTATATCAATAGCCATTTAGGTATATATTATATTATAATATATAGGTGTATCGTATATTCGTATATATAAAGATTAAAGATATACCATACTGCAGCATCCGGGCATATTGTAATAATAATAATTAATAAATACTTATAACTAATAAGTAATATGATATTATCTTATATTATTGATATAGATACAAATCACAAATTTACAATTCTCAAGAACATATTATAAAATATTTTCTCCAAAAGGTATTTATTTTTTTATAAATCAAAAGATTGTATTTATATTTCAGCATTTTCAATTTCGTGTGCTTTTGGTATCTACTACATATATCTATTAATTCAGTACCTAATAATTAAATTCTATGTATAGAAAAGCTATTGGCTATTTCCTGTATACAATAATATTTATGATTTTTATTATTTTAAACCATATTACTGGGTATTTATATAGATATTAAAAAAATAATAATAATAACTTAATTTAATAAGTTAATTGACCATGTTCATATAACTTTTAACTTAAATGAGTTAAAAAAAAAATAGGTTAACTGTTAACTTTAAGCTTTTCAATATGTTTTCCATTAATTTAACTTAACTCAGTTAAAAATTATCATTAACTTGCCCAGACTTGGATATGCATGAGGAATGTATAAGATACTTAGAACTACCAAATAATATTTAAACATAATGAAATGGTCTGGTCATGACTTCAGATTTGTATGAATTGGATACATACTTTACGTATAGATGTTAGATATAGATGTTAGAAAATGGATATTATTGGTATTAAACACTTAATTAATCATAGAAAAAATGCATCAACTACAACACAAATAAACAACAATTACAAAGTACTAACATATCGATCGCAAGGGTTAAGTAATCGCAACACTGGACGCACCTCACTAGGGGGGTCAGAGCGATGGTCACGAGTGCTATCTATCGAAGAGGCACCTTTTCCCCCATTCTCCCCCTTTTCAATGACATGTTCTTCTCCATGGAGATCATGGCTGTCCTCTTCATTTTCATCAGAACTCTCGGCAGGGTTTCATGAAGTCAAAATGTTGATGGCTCCCTTATGTAGTTATGTGATCCAATCTTCAATACTTTATACCGATTTTAACCCTCACGGCCTGTTATTCTGCATGTACCCAGGAATTTTCAACTTAACTTTAACGTCATTAGGAACTGTGCGCGTTTGATGGTGACTAAGTCACCTATGCGGTACTTTACAGCTTCCTTCCTGCACTTATTAAATAATTTTAGTTGCTCCAATTATACTTTTAATATTTAATTCTAACTTGTATACAGTGTGGTAGGTTATGTTACCGACTGTTTGGTGTAGAAATAAATAATACTCAGTCTTAGGGATCAAGTCGTATTCTTTATTTATAAGTATATATTTATTATTTATAAATTAGTTACAGATATGGGGTGAGTGAGGTTCACGGATGCGTCGGCCAGGCTTACAAAAGCGAGCTAACGCGGTGAGAGCTCGTATTCGACCGCCGATATTAGTCGTTCGGTCCTACCACATTTAACAAGGAAATAGAATTGTAATCAGTGTTACAATGTGGGACGGAGTCATCAGCCGGTAGCGCTTAACTTAAACAAGCGGCTACTACTCGGCGGAAAGGAGCTCGGGAAGGTGGTACTTAAACAAGTGGCGGGGGAGGGGGAGAGCGGAGTCGGCGGTGGTAGTCATGTGTCGTCCTGACCACCTCGTATCGTAGGCGGCTTGAGGTCGCCGCACTCGTTGGTGTGGACGATCGTAGAGTCGTGGCTTCGTACCGATGGCTACATCGGGAGCCGCGGTCGACGAATACACTATGCTGTGTTCGTCTCGTCGTCCCGAGTGGTCTGCGGCCTCCGCAGGTACTATAGCTAGCTGCTTCTGGCTTGCTAGTCACCGTCGAGTTGGTATCGTCGGATCGGACGTTCGCCGCTGGTCTGCTCGGTGATATAATTTGGATCGCTACCTTCGTCCAGTTTACACTGCGAAGTCAGCGTCGGGTTGGCGTTGGTTTTCTGGTCTCCGAGTCTCCAGTGGTCAGTGTTCGAAGTTCTTGTAATAGGCACTTGTTGACGGTTAGAGATAAAATTAAAGACTGGCTTAGTTTTTTTGCATTGCTTGTATAACCCGATAATTTTCAAATTCTTCTTCCAAAATTGAAATTCTTTCTTTAGAAGTTTTTGATAAATCCATGTATGATTTACACACATTTCAACAATCAACTTCAACTGAAATTTAGACCTTACATCTCTCCATTTACTCGAAATTTTTCGAAATCAAAGAGAGCATGCTATCTCTTACCTCCCAAATTAATGAACTAAAAGAAGAAAACGCTTCACTCCCCAATGATTTAATCGATCTTTCCAAACGTGTTGGACCTAGAGTCTACTACCAGCAAAGACGTATATACGGATTGCCTGCCAAATTTACTTCAGGAATTATTTGACAGTGAGAATTTGTCATATAATGTTATTGTCCATGGCATACCTGGATCATCATCTTTTCAATCACAAATAGACTATCGGATGATGCCAAACTCTTGCCAAAAACTTTCCGATCCTTCATGATGCCTCTACATACTAATTTTAAGTCCATTAGACTTGGTAAACCAAACAACCGTGGCCCCAGTCCACTTAAGGTTTTTCTTTCATCAAAAAAGACGTAGCTCTCAAGCTAATTTCCGACTTCAATTCTTTTAAACGTTCTCAATCCCCTAATGATGTTCCCAACCCAACTTCAATCTCTCGTGACTGCACCAAACAGGGACGGGAAAATGTACGACGTATTTACTCGGAATTGGATAGCCGTTAAAAAAACGGCGAAGATAATATTGCTATCAGATACCACAATGGACAGCCATCTATAGTTTCAACCTCGTGTTCGTCTTATACTTCCGGCCATTACACCCACTCATTGAAATCTACTATGTAAAAAACTATTAACCTCATGCTCCCTCGGGTGCGAGCAACAATTTCACCGCTCGGAGTATTTCAACACTGAAGGAAACTCACCTTCCTTCATCTGTCAATCAACATGCTGTTCATACTTCGCTTCATACTCTCGCTTAACTACCTCCAACTGCACTATATGCCACGCTGCTAAAGTAACATTTAACAAATTCTTAATTGAATTTACTAATTTTAAATCACTTCATTCTAAAGTTGTCAATAATGTTTTCGTAAATTTAAATAGTTCTTTAAGTAATAATAGTAATTTGTTTAAATCTAAGAATCCCTTGTGTACTAATAATTGTGATACTAAGTAGACAATAGATATTATTGGTATTTAACACTTTATTAATCATAGAAAAATGGCATTAACTACATCACAAATAAACAACAATTACAAAGTAATAACACATCGATCACAAGAGTTTTCTCTCTATCGGAGAGACTCCTTCTTTCACATGTATATTATAGTACAAAGTGTCCTGTATAGTACAATCTGAATATCGGAGCATTCTTACTAACCCAGATGGTGATGACAGACAAAAAAACACACGTAATTATTATATAGATACTAAAATCAATAAATTCTCTCTTAGATTCTAAAATACAGGACCGGGATAGAAGGGTTTCGGACAACTATTATAATATGTAAGCAACCGGCCCATTTTTCCTACATTTAACGGCCTAACTTAAACACATATCTTAAATAGAACATAATATTATGTTTTATTGTGCTTAGTTGAATTATTAAGAATGTAAGCCCTTCCATAATTAAATTCATTTTAATATTTATGAATTTTTTTTTTTTTACATAACCGTAACCTGCAGTCTACTGTACTGTAGTTCCCGGCCCGGCCCTGCCCTGCTAAAATGTATACTGCAATTCAATTCAATTCAAATGTATACTGCTATTTCATTTGTCAGGTCATTCTGTTACACCTTGTTTATTATACTAAAATATAGTATAATATCCAGGGTGATTATGTGGGATAAAAATAATATAAACATAAATATAACAATAAAATATAGCAATCGATAATTTATTAAGAAATGAAATTTAAAACGACAAAAAAAATAGTGTAAAATAAACAATCTAATGTATAATAATATAATAATATTATATAAAATTTAATGTCAGGAATATTTAGAGAGCAACGCATTTTGCGTGATGGATTCATAACGATAGTAATATAAATTATTTAATGTCATACGGCTTGCTGGTGGTTAATTAATGTGGTCGTCGTAGTAGAATCCGTTTCCAGAATCGTATGATATAACATTTGGCGGAATAAAATCATCGTTGAAACCCTGTGAAAATAAAATCAGACAAATTAAAATATTGCAATAGGTATTGCAACTTACAGGTGTTATTTATTCGTCCTTAAATAAAACCAAATACCGCAGCAAGGAAAACTTTGATTATATTATATCATTTAAAGGCGTGTATTAAAAACTATTGAGTAAAAAGTGAAATGGTTAATGATCAGAAATCGAAAAATTTACTCTTATCAACTTTTTAATTCTACTGCTATTTTATATAGTCAATACATTTTGTTCGGCCGGTTTAATATGGTGCGTAGTTGTGTGCTTCTTTTGATTAGTTTTCTAATCGTTCGTTTCACGTTTGGTTGCAGTTCAGTTACAATTTATAGTTGTGCATGTATTCTATAAAATATCTGATGTGTACTTGTATTTAACCGAGTTGCAGTGTATAAGCATATTACACACAAGGCCTCGCAATGAGGGGAGAGGGTCAGTGAGACATTCGGTAATATCCCTTATGGCCCGTGCTAATATTATGATTTATGAATAAACAATAATCTATACATTACTATGAAAAAAATGTATATATTAATAGTATACCTACCTATATCATATGACACTAAATAACTTTTTTAATATTTATCTTATAAGTAATTTAACATTAAAATAATTATATATATTATTTTTTTATATGAATTAAATCTTGTCTGCATATACAATTATAATTAATAATAATCAGCAGTTGTTAGTTAGATTATAAGTAGCGAATTTATTGTATTTGTTAAACTATTATTGCGTATATTATAGTATTCACAAGTACACGGCAGACTTTATTATATTAAGAAAACAAAAATGTGGGTAAGTGAGTATACCACTCTGATGTACAGTAGGTGTCGTGTCCGTCACTGTAATGGATGTGTTAAATTTGAATTCAATGACATAAAATTATTGTATACGAAAAACGATTCTAAGCAAAGACACAATCTATACAACTAAGTATATTATATGATATCATTGCTACTAAAATTATCTAACTTTCCTATTAAACATTTTTAATAAAATAGGGTAAATTCACTTTAACCTAAAAAATTAAATTTGAAAATATAATTTTGTATATAAAATATAGGTATTTAATGAATAATGACTAATGATATACCTAACTAACTTTATGTCCTAAGATATTTTAGTTACAGTATGAACTATGAAATACTTATAAGAAAACATATTTTAAACTCTTGAACCATAGTTAAACAAACATTTTATAAATTTTGACTACAAAATAATTTGCAAACTTTTAATTTGATAAACTTTATCAGAATATGAACTTTAAATGTTTATACGAAAAAATCATGTACCTATGCCTATTTAATTTTAATATTTTTAAACTACCATTAAATTATTCTAAATCCTCATTTAGAATATATTATTATTCATTTTTTTTTTTATAAAATAATTTATTAGATTAGTTCTTTTACGAACTTCAATATTTGGATTTAATTATAGTCATTAACACAGCCAAGAAGTGTCGTTCGATAAACTGTGATTATATAGTATGTATTTTGTTGATATTATTAATTGTATAGGTGGGTACGTCATAATATATTGTCTTGTGAGTACGAAAAAATAAATTGTCAAATTTTATTACATTCTTATAAAAATAAATAGATACACTTTCGACCAGTTTGATATTTTAGAATATTTACTTGATAGGCATATTTTAATTATAAACATATTATATTCTCATTTTAAATATTATAATTTATTATACTCGCATTCAATTTTTTCGGGTACCTAGTTAAACTAAATCGCTATGAAAGACTTATAAGTACTATTAAGGGGCCTGCTCGCGATTTTTCAAATTTTCCGCAATTCTATAAAATTTGAAAATTAAATTTTATATTTTAGTTGCCACCTCAATTATAAGACTTTTCCACTAATCTACTACCCAATACCTATTTAGGGGGGGTTGATAGGGTGTATTATATCGGTCAAAACACAGTTTACAGGAAAAACTCTCACACCTCGTAGATTGGTCCGATTTCCGTATTTTTTTTTTTGTTAGATAGAGGAATATTTTTTACAGGGCGCATTGGACTTCGATTTTTGATTACGTCTCTAAAAACAAAAAATAATACAAAAACTAAAAAGTTGTAAAAATTGATTAAATTCAAACTTGTAACATCAGACTTAGAAAAATAATTTTGAAAATCCAAGTCCAATGCGCCCTGTAAGAAGTCTTCCTCTATCTAACAAAAAAAAAAATTACGGAAATCGGACCAATCTACGAGGCGTGAGAGTTTTTCCTGTAAGGCATGTTTTTGAGCAAAAAAACAGGTCGCGTGCAGGCCCCTTAAAACGATCTGTGTTCATAGCGATTTTCGTAACCAGTTAATATAGGTATAGCTATATCGATGTATGACAACATATTTTACTATTTTATAAATAACATTGTATTTCTAGTCACCGAGAGAAATATTCTACGCATGGTGGAAAAAAATTCGAAAATAAGCTGGATATATTGAAAACTGTAAGTAGGTATATAATCATTGACCATCATAATTATTAATGAACCAACACCGTATGGAATCGACACCCTGTTCCCGTGGAACACTACCAACAACCCCTCTTTTGTTCTCCTTGGTCTCGAACTCTCGATCTAAATGTGCATGTCGACAGTATAATAATAATATAATTATTCGTGTAATACGTAATATTCGTGTAACTCAATACTATTATAATGTTATTATCGCGTTGTTAAAACAATGGCAATAATGACACTGGCTGTTGTGTCGTGGTCTATGTCGTGTGATGACGATTATATTAATTTTATAAGCACACGCACGCAAACAAACCAATACGCACACTCATCAGTGCAGTTATCACATAATATAATAATAATAATAATAATAATAATAATAATACGACGGTAACAATAATAAATAAATAAATTGTTATGCAACCGGTCGAGCGTGTGTGTGAGTGCTGTGATCGCTCGTCGAAAAAAAAAGCTTCCCGGACGAGAGAGAGACCTGCAGCTGAGACTATAAAATAATAATATTATTGTGTACAGACTACAGGTACTACCAGGAAGGCAGGAAATCTGTTACTGTAACATTATATTATTATTATTATTATTATATAGTATTCGCCTTGAACATAATATAAATATATAATATCGTAGTAGCCGCACTATACTCGCTTATAGTCAGGTAGCGGATATAGGTATACCTTATTTTACGAGTCAGTCGCAGGTTTGTTCTCGTCGGTATGAGTTTTACAGTGTGGTCGGTTCAATAAGCGTTACGTTCATGATTTAAAATAGTTTTTTTTATATTATAATATTTTTACACAATATGGTGTATTGATGTAATTGCAAAAAATAATTTCTGAAAAAAAATTACATTTTCAGAATGACGACATATATTTTTTATTTAATTTAATAATTAGATTTATAAAACTGTTTCCGGGACGAGTAGCTTATGTTATAAGTATTTAAAATGTATATGAGCAGAGGTTGTAGTGGACCAACTTTTTCCAGGGTACCACTGACGTCAGCCTGAAATAGTGAAATGTGACATTCTAATCCCCTCATCTAAACTTTAAATACTACCTAATATAACTAATATAATACTAATTGACTACTTTTCAAAAATTTTTTTTTTAGGAATTGAAATACTTAGAAAAATATTTTGCATCAGAATATGAAATTAAAAATGTATGTCATTCAAAAATTAAAAAAAAAACTTTTAAAAATACTAACGATGACGAATAATTGAAAAAATAACATTTTTTTCTAAAATTGTAACTTGCAATTATAATACAATTATGTAAAAAAAACAATTTTGAAAATGTTAAGGCTTGGAAATAGTGAAGATGGTATTTAAGTAATGGTTCACCTTGTAAACTGTATCACACTCGTTTGGCCCAGACAAGACAGCGGTGGTGGCTGCACGTGTTTTGTTAGCGATGCGGTGGGGATTATTATTATACATTGATCTCATATACCATAATATACAAATAAATGTATTTTTTATTGGATTATACAAATGATCAAATTCTTAATTTTTTGAATTTTCTTTGATTTGTGAAATTCCCACGGGGAGAGGGGAGATTGAACGAAAAAACAAAATTTAAAAATGTTTTAACTATACAGGAAGTATTATGCATTCATATACAATTGTATGCAGACCCAGACCAGGTAGTTACGTGAAATATTATTATTTTGTAACTGTATTCACTACACAGGATTTAACGAGTCTATGTCAATTGGTCGTGGTAAAATTTGTCGTCTGAAATTGGTCGTTTTTTAAATTCGTCGTTTTTTAAATTCGTCGTTTGGTAAAATAGTCGTAGTATATTTTCGTCGCGAAATGCGAATACTGGTTAAAAACGTTATGTAGGTACAAATTAACAATAATCAATAGGTATAAAACGTTTTGCGATAATAAGTTAAATAACAGCGTGTACAAATGTACAACTAGCATTATTAGTTATTACAGCTATATTATATTACGATAACAACTATTATCGGATGTTCTTTATCTGGAATACAAATAATAATGTTTCGTTTCTTCTATAGTGTATACTGTGTTTAAAAATTTCAGTTGACCCCATATTCACCCTAGCATTTGGAAATTTATAAGAGCCCTACAAAAAAAAGAAATACTAAACCGTCTGAAAATGGTCCAATATTGCACTGGAGCAGAAACCCCTAGAAAACGAAAGAAATATAATGACACCTCTGAGAGGATAAATACAATATGTAAAATGTTTAATAATAGAACATTTGATGAATATATATCCGGGATAGCTTATAACTTATAATTATTTCCACATATTATTTTTTAAAACTTATAATTATTGTCACATACATTATTTTTACACATATTATTTTTAAAACTTATAATTATTGTCACATATATTATTTTTACTCATATTATTTTTAAAACTTATAATTATTGTCACATACATTGAATTCAAAATTATGACCAAATATTTTTTTTACATAAAATACATATTATATTGAAAACGACTAATTTACCAAACGACCAATTCACCTAACGACCAATTAACAAAACGACCAATTTCGGACGACAAATTTTACTACGACCAATTGACTGTACCCCGGATTAACATTATAATTAAATTTGTATTTGACTTCAATAAATTACAACATTTTTAATTCTCTTTTCATATGCCAAATATTTTTCCAAAAATATCGATATAATATAATATCACAATTTTGAATAAGTAGTTAGTTATAGTTATACGCTTGTAACTTCTAAGTACCTACCTATTTAAAGCTTTTTTGAGTGGATTGGAGTGGAATAGGGATATACCCCAAAATGTTGTCCAAGTACTCTACTCGTTTAACCTTTATATACTTATAACTATGGAATTAGGATATTTACGCACTAAAAAATCAATAAATATAATATATTAAGTAGGTATGCACTTAGGTATTGAAAATAGCTTTCTAACTATGCATGGAAAACATTTAAAAAATTCACTGAATATTTTTATATATTTTTATTGATATATAATAGGTTAGGTTATATATATCATTAATATTATATTGTTTATATCACATAATGTACAATAATAATACTGTATCAAATATAAAATATTATAGAACATGGTAGTTTAATTGAAAAGTCAGTATGTTATAAGAGGGTATACCTTTCTACTACCTACCTATAAATAAAAATAAACCCCAATTGAATAAAGAAAATGTGTACTACATCTATTTTGGATTAGATTCTGAACGTTGAATGTGTTTTTATTTTTTGTACCTGTCATCGCATTTTACCTTTTGGATCAGTGAAAATACCCCAATTATAAACTATGTGTATGGTTTCCGGTAGTTAATTCTATTTAATTTTCACTTTGTGGAAAATTCCCAGAACTTTACTAAATAATCGGGAAAACAACAATTATATAAAACTGAAATATTTACGACACAATAGCAGTTTTGGACAAAATCGATTTTGTGTTTTTGGAGTACATTCCTATTTCAAAATAAAAAGGTGGGCAAGTGGATGTCGCTGTGGAGTGCGGTCTAGTGGGTCACTGTTTAGCGGATGGTATTAAATTTGAATTCAATGATAATATAATATAATTTTATACGAAAAATGATTCTGAGCGGAAGCGGTTTGTCAGTGTGGAAATTTTATATTATGTTTATTGTTGTTACTTATTAATACGGTAACCGGTAAGTTGAATTAATATTATAAAATTACAACAAAATAACCAAAACCGTTATTCTTGGTTAATTAATATGTAATTTTCTCCGAATTTGAACATAAATAACTATAAAAAAAACTGTGTGCTTATATTTATGAGATTTTTTGGTTACAAAATAACCTACTTACGTGATATCTTGTATTTTCAATCCTTAGATATAAATTTTCAACATTTTATACATTTTTAACAACAAAATCGTTTTAAAATTTAAAATCTTATAATGTTGACAAAAACCGAAGTTTAAATGCTTATAAAAAATATGTTGCCATTGTATTTTTAATATTTTTCAATTACTATTGTAACAATATATAAGAGCCTTTTATTAATTTTTCACGCTTTTTACCAAACAAATAAAATTTTATTGGCGTTTACAGAAAAAAAAAATTTTTAAATATAAAAATTGAAAATGTCCGTAAACTGCTCGAAAACAATCAAAATATTTTGAACATTTTATGGCGTATTGGAATTGATAAAATAAACATATGATACGAATTTCAAGGGTCCATGGATATTTTTTTTTTTTTTTAATTACAACAAAATAAGAAAACCACTACTTGAGAAATCGAGTGAATATCCAATGTGGTAAAAATTTGAACTTCAAACGCATATAAAAATTTAATTTGACTTTCTTATAGACATTTGTTTTTTTAATAAAGGTAGATAACCTAAAGTAAGGAATCTTGTATTACATTTTAAAATCTTAGATTTGAAAAGAAAAATGTTAGGGAATTTCTAACTAAAAAAAAAAAAATGTGACCATGGATTTTGAATATTTTTCAAATGTCATTGAAATAATATATTAAGAGAGTAAGTTGTATTGCATTTTCAAGCTTTATACCAAACAAATAACATTTTATTGACATTCATAGAATAAAACCTACAAATATTCGAAAATGAAAATGTCCGTAAACACCTCAAAACAAGTCAACATATTTTATACCATATATTTATGGTATATCGCGAATGGTAATAAAAATGTTCACTGAAAATTCCTTGTATCTACGTTCAGTTGTTTTTAGAGTTACGATAAAAACGAAAATCGAATTTGTCGAAAACCTGATTTTGTGTTTAGATTCCCGTTTTTCTTTAATTTTTTGTTTGTTTTTCCCGGTTGTTTTGAAAACTCCTGGGAATTTTTACCTTTGACCTTCCCAAAAATCAACTAGACTCAATTTCCCATCAAACAATATATACTGTTGAAGAAAATCGAAGCAGCTTTACTGCCCTAAACAGTAAAGGGAGGCACAAAATAAAAATAAATTTAAAAAAAACACAAAACACAATTTGTCAAAACTATGAATATATATTATATATATATATATATATATATATATATATATATATATATATATATATATATAATATATTGTAGTTGATAAAAATGCATAACAATTTTAATATTATTTCTCTGAAATTCAGTACAAGATCTCACATGAGTTGTCCTTTCAGAAATATTTTAAAATATCGAAAATACATAATATAAACATTATGCGGTCTGGAACAGGCTTATATACAGTCCTATAATATTAATATACCTTGGGCCCGTGGCCAAATTTTTCCGACACTAAAAAATGTCGGTGTGCACTCCGGGATACGTTTGGGAACCTCTGCAGTGGTATAAACCACAATGGACCGATTTGGTCGTTATTGTTTTACGCAGCCGTTCTGGCAAACACGCACGCACGACCGTATATGGCGAGTCTGAATGCGTTCCAGAACGAAGATGGAATATTGTTATCGTTTACCTGTACAGGTACTTACAATGCGTTTGTTATAATAAAATGTTTATAACCGTTTTACAGAAATCAAGGATTTGTTTAGTCCGTTACAGTGTTACAATGACTATACATACATCGGTATAATATACCCACAACCTATACCTAGGAACCTATGGTACTACAATATTATTAATTTCGTACCTATAGTTAATAGATGTTCACACTGAAACCACTACACTATACGTACACGTAATAGTGTTTGGTGTGTAAGTGTTTACTGTATTTTATTTATTGCTTACGTATTCGATGTTAGCGGCCGTAGGGTACGAACAAGGATAACAGTCCATGTGGCTGATTCCATTATCGTCCGAGTTGCATTCGCACGTCTGGCATTTAGGCGCCGGCGCTGTCTTAGCGATCCTTTTAGCGAAAACTTGCAAAAACTTCTTCACCAGGTTCAAGTTGTCGGTATCCATTTTTTTCGACGTGAACAACGAACCTGCGTCAGATAGTAGAAATATTATTTTTCGTGTATAATACGAAACGAAACATTATCAATTCGCTAAACCCAATCAGATTTTATGCGTTATAAGTATGTCATGAAAGGTAGGTTTATCAAATATATTATACAATCCTATCTAGGATTTATTTGAGGTCGGGAAATATAGTTTTTCTCCCTTCATTGGAAATACATGAAAACATCTATCTTATTCATCTATAAGTTATAAAATCTCTGATAAAAATATTAATGTAATATTGGATCTAATATTTATTATACTTTTAAATTGTAAGTATATAATATACCATCTTACAAATTCAGAATATTGATGGATCAATATTTTTAAATCATCGTATCCCGATTTCTCAAAAACATACTGTTATGGGCCTATTATTCTTATTAGTTAAAAAACAAAGTTCAATAACTTGAAAGTTCAAATTTTAAATATGATACGTCAACATAATCAGAAAAATATATCCTAAATAGTAGAAAAGGGTGGTTCCCATTTAAAAACAAATGTTTGTAACTCCGCATGACTCCTCATGCAGAACGAAAAATCTCAAAAATTAGAACGTATGGACTTTAGATAGGTATACCAAAAATAAGATTTTGAATAACTGCATTATTGAAAAAAAGAGTAAGAGAAGATCTCTTGGTGAATCACCCTATATGTATAGCATATTTTATACATAGTGTATGCTCGACGCCATAATATTATTTTTTTAAATTTATATTTTAGAAAATTTTTACTGTATTATAAGGTTACAATTCATTCTTATAATAGTGCCTAGTAGTTTAGGGTTTATATTTTAAACTCAATAAATAAACAAATTTCAATATGACGTGTCTTTGTGCTGCTCAGAGACAGGTAAATAGTTAATTCATCGGTCGCTGATTTATGGGAATATTTTAAAAGTCGAAAGACTAATTTCTCTTAACTATTCAAACAGTTGGTTAAGTTTTAAAGTTTAGGCGGGATACGAGTAGAGTGGAACTTATGTATCATATATTATATTACAGTATTACACGAATATAGCAATAGGCGAGCGCCTATATTATAGTATATTAGTATGTATACGAGGACAAACAACTGAACACTGTATATTTTAAAGACATCGATCGCATATGAATATATGTGGTATAACATATTATACAGTGTTGTACCCTGCGAGGATTTACTTATTTAAAGTGTTGTAGTGTAACAATAGACACGCCGCAGCTCGTATCATCATTATATTGTCAGCGCAACCACTTTAAAACGGTAAATTCTTCGCGGGACGTATACTTTTTATAAAATATCTGCGTGCATAAAAAACTATCAGTAGTTCAATCGAGACAAACCGTTCGACTCCAAAACGATGGGCGTGCAGTATCCCAGCATGTTCTTCGTTAACTTCACCTGTTTTCTGAGGCTCGGGTCTCCCTTTAGCACCTTGAAGTCGTTTCTCGTGTACGCCGTCTCGGCATCGACGCCTAAAACACACCCAAACATTGTTATTATAGTACTTCATATTATTATAATATTATATCATTTATTTATCTGCATGCACAAGACAAGTAGGTATATTATATATATTTTTATTTTTTAATTCAAATAATCATGTACACTTATATATTGCACATTATAATATATTATATCCACAGAACTAATCAGTACTCATTACATGTACTCCACTAACTACTAGAACTTAATTTCATCATGTGACAGAGGAACTCAGAATATTATCTATATTTTCTGGAAAAATGTATAAATATTGATGCTCCTGGACTAAGTGGGGGGGGGGTTAAGGGGGACCAGAGGAACAAACCCCCCATTGGCCTAACATATAACTATAAATATTTGTGTCGTAAAACCAAGCTGGACTTTGAGTAGGTATTACATTAATTTACCTTTTCATGGAATTTAACTAGAGCGTAATTTCTAATTTTTATATTCCCTTATGCAACAGCATTATACTGCAATAAATTATCCAAAAACAATAATTATTCACTCATTAAAATTAAGTGTTTTACTATTGAGGATGCCTCATTTTTAAAGTTGTCTAAATTGTAAACTTTTTTTATTATGTTGGTTCAATAAATATTATTTAATGGTTTGTATTAATATATTATAATATATTACTGTATCTTCCTGTTATACTACCAACAACAGCCAATTTCGTTATTATTTCCTAATTACAGTGTAAACTGGACTTTCTCGTTTGTTTGAAAATTAAAACAAATAAATATGGGCTTGGCATACAAAAACTAAAAATTGTTTTACTTAAGAGTATCATAATAACCTATATGAACCTACTGTACCTATATGTATAGTATTTTAACACCAATAAATTGACAATCTCTTGTTTTGGTACTGACATTGTTTAAATAATTAAGTTAGGTATAGGTTAGAGGGTACCATCGCTGGATGATTTCCCTCATCTTGTGTTTCATGTGTTATTTTTTTATGTATGTATACTATATAGTGTTATGTCAGCCATCTATTTTACTTATTGTGTCATGTAATACAGATTGTAAATTTTAAATATAAAAAAAAAAAGTATAGGTACCAGCTAATTGGCCCCCGAAAAAATGTTCCCGCAATTCACCGGTTTATGCGATTATTCTATAATATATTATAATATTATTATGTATATAGTATGCTAAATTAAATAGTAGTTATGATGTATTATGATTGCGTCTCCCGTACATTGTCACTGAGTTTCGGTCGATGAATGTTAGGTATATTGGGTTATTGGGAGTGTGTATTTTTCTCGTGCCCATTTTATTTGTACCGTATAATGTATAACGTAGGTAGGTAGGTACACATTCGCAGACCACCGTGTGATATAATAAGTGTTATATCGACGAAACCGCACGAGCGCCGCCGCAATAATAAACAATTTTTTTTTCTTCAACCCGTTGTCTGAAAATGCGTACGTATATAATGATATCACGCCGCACAAAGACAACGCGCGATTATTATTTAACAGATATATAATATGAATACAAGTATAATACCTACGTGACGTTACACCATCATGACCGACTGTAATACACTCTTGGTTAATATTATTTATTCGCAATACATCTGCCTACCCACAGTCCGTGCTGCAGTGATACTAAATGCAGTACATTCACTACGATATAATAATATTATATTATACCATAATATCCGTCTATGAAGGCGCACGAGGTCTTTGCACTCTTGAAAACGGCTTGTATTACTCAACTGTTCCCATAGACCGTGGAGGTACTGCTTGTATAGGTACTTATAATATTATACAATTATTTATATATTTCGTTTATATATTATTTAGTATTTTTACTGGTGTTTGGCTTCTGTTAAGACAGAGACGGTAAACATACTGTTCAGGGCCAGTGGTCCGCGAAGTGACCCAAGATATTATTATAATATAGGTAATATAAATGCAGGGTTGTATAATAGGTATGATACCTATTAAAATGTCGTAAGCACTTTAACCGTAGTCTCGTATGTTATATCACTCCATAAAAACTATAATCCACGTTATTATAAAGATTTAAATTTACAATTTTTCAGAGATATAGACGCGGCATAATTACTTTGGAAGACAAAAGTGAAGAACATGAGTGACTAACAGTTTGAACCAAAATAAGTATTTTTTTGCTCTCCCCGAGAATTTGGAAACAGTGAAACAGTGAATTTTTTACTTTTCCTGGAACAAGTGCAGTAAACCGTGTTCCGTATGTACGTTCTATTATTATAATACACGACACGTACGTTTCACAATTCGCGTGTGATTGCAAGCATAATTTTGGAAGACAAAAGGTAATAAGATGGAGTCACAGTTTAAACAGGGGGTTCTTAACCGGTGCCAGTAAATGGATGTCAATGGGGTCTGTAGATGGTTAATTGGTGGTATTTTGAAAAGATTTTATAATAATATTGTTCGGACGTATTGAATTTAATTCAAAATTGTATTAGATGAAATCCTTATACGTTATAAGTTATAACCTTACTCATTAGTCATTACTCGTTATAGAAATAATTTCTTTTAATTAAAATATTAAATAGATAATAATCAAAAGGGTTTTGTGTGCTATACCTTCTATATTATTATACTGCATAGTGATGAAAAATGCAGAAAAGGTTAAGAAACCTAACCATGGTTTAAACCAACCAAAATAAGTATACAGTTTTTCCTCTCCGCGAGAATTCGGAAATAGTGACTTTGTACTTTTTTTCTGGAACGACTATGAGTGAAGTATACCGTACGCATTATTATTATAATACACGACACGTCGTATGTAAGTTTCACAATTTGCTTGCGATTGCAGTACGAGACGATCTGCACGCGTTTGCGCAAAAACCAAACGCGGTCGTTTGCCGTATTACGGCGGGCACACACAATATTTATACAAAGCATTATTATTATTATTATTATTGTCGCCGCGATTGTATGCACGAGATAGGTATATACGAGATTTCACTGTTAGGGACGCGAATACCGACTATGTATTATATCATATTATTTTTCCGTTATGATATCACTTGCGATTCGCCAGTGTCGGTGCTGCGATACCTTACCTATATTATAATAATATGCTCATAGATTTTATTATTATTATGTGTATAGGTATAAGTAAAGCGCGGCTGCACGTCTTCGACCTTTGAGCTCGCTGCAGACGGCGGTCGAGCCGATCGGAAATCGGTATTAAGCGCTATATGATAATATTACAATATAATACAGTAATACCTATAGTATACTTAGGTATAGTTCTTGTTACTATATTATATACGCTACATCCAGTGTTTGCAAAGACCGTGCGTGCATCGCATTCACGTTGATATATTGCTAACGACAAGTGAACGTCGCATCGTCGCTCTCTATAATCTATATTATATCAAATATA
Source organism: Macrosiphum euphorbiae (assembly GCA_949089665.1). Lineage (NCBI taxonomy): Eukaryota > Metazoa > Arthropoda > Insecta > Hemiptera > Aphididae > Macrosiphum > Macrosiphum euphorbiae. The sequence goes on along the minus strand of CARXXK010000002.1, from coordinate 41,001,433 downwards.
GAACGCGAACGTGAAGGAAATTCATATTTTTATAAGTAATTCTACGATTTTTAGGTCGTTCAGATGAAATTTCGTTTTTAATATTATGATCATGGTATTGTATCGACATATTGTATTCCGGTTTAATCGGCAAATCTATAATATTATACAAAATTAAAGTTTTTTTAAAAATGTATAATATTATGCAATCTTAAAAAAATCAGCAAGTGGGTAACGTTCTGTTGCACATTCAGTGTCTAGAAAAGTCACTGTATCTAATGGATGTGTTAAATTCAATGATATAAGAAAAATGAAAAATGATTCTGAGTGAATGCGGTCTGTCAGTCTTTAATATTACTAAGTATATTTTATGATATTATTGTGATTAATCGATTAAAGTAATTTGTATTTTTATTAGGCATTAGTACTACAAAATAGTACAATATTACATTTGAAAAATATGGCATTACTCAGTGTGTGTATAAAATATTATAAATAAACGAGATATAAGAGGTTTTTTGGATTTGAAATTTTATATGAATCTATAGTTTTTAATTTGAAAATTTTGTCAAAATAAGCATAACAATTTGAAATATGCACTCTTCTGCAAAATCTATCAAATATGCAAAAATATGCACATTCAAATTTTAGATCTGATATCATGGCACCGAGAAACGAATTTATTTCGCACTCCGCTATATTTAACAATAATTAAAAAAAGTATGCAAATGCTAGAAGTCCTTAAGCTTAATTATAATATATTTTTTAAGTTTCAAGTACCCAGGAATATTATTTTTAAATTCCAACTTGTAATTATTTGTTTAAATATATAATTTCATCCAAATGACTACAAAATAATGTTTTACAAAATAAATTTTCAATTTGATAAATCTTGTCAACATTTGAACTTTAAATGCTAATGAAAAAAAATCTTGCCTATGTAGTTATAATATTTTTAAATTTGCTATTGTGGCAATGTATGGGGAGCATTGAAATTACATTTTTAAGTTTTTAAGCCAACGAATAAAATTTTATTGACGTTTATATAAAAAAAACTAAACAAATAAAAAACTGGAAATGTCTTTATACGAGTCAAAATATTAAAAATTTTAAAAATTTTATCAAGTATAGATAATTATAAAATAAAAATTTGGTGTAAATTTCAAGTATCTACAGTTATTTGTCTTTGAATTACAATAAATTAAAAAAAACCGTCCCATTAGAAACTAAATGAATATCCAATGTCGTACAAATTTGGGCTTATGACGGTCATAAAAAACTATTGTGTATTTACCCTCAACTTTTTTTAATTTCCACTAATATCAACTAACGAGGAACCTTGTATTAAGTTTTTTGACTGGGCGAAAGTTTTTTTATTGCCATTCATTTTAAAAAACCTGATACAAATTTGAAATTTCTTATGCGTATGAATAACTTAAAATGATCCAACATTTTTTTCCCTGGCTATTTTGAATACTACTGAGAAAAACAAATAAAATAGTGGCTTCTTAAAAAACAGGATTTGCATTTTCTTAAGTAACAATAACATTGAAAATAATTGATTACTCGGAGTAGTATTTGGAACAACTTTGTGAAAGAAAACCATTAAATTGTTTAAATGACACTCTAAAAAACCGTAATATTTAAATACAATACACCTTTTTTCTGCCCCTCAGAAAAAAAAATAAAAAACAGTGACGTGGTGACATTCGAGGAAGTATTTGGAACATTTCTATGAAAAAGAAAATGGAAAAAAGCTCAATAGTGTCGTCAAAAAATTGGATTGTACCTACATACAAATGTCTGTTCTTTAATATACATAAGGATATTGGAAATTCATAATATTTTTATAGTTGGTACTTGGTAATAGTTATATGGATAGAGATATTACGGAGTTTTTTGGACGTGAACTCTAAATTCAGTGTGAAGCATTAATTATTTAAATGTAATGAATTTACAATGTGTTTTTTTTTTGTGTGTACGAATATACTTTTTAGTAGAAAAAATGCTTTGATCTTCAACTTTGGCAGTAGTTTCTGAAAATTGAATCTAGTTTTTACTTTTACAAATTGATATTATCAGTAATTTTTAAAATAATCAGAAAAATAATTGAAAAATTTTTACACAAAACCAGTTATTGTCAAAATCGAGGTTCTTCTTTTGTAGTAATTCCTAATTAGTAAATAACCGTAGTAACTTATTTTCATCAAATTTTTATTTTCTATATAATATTATTATAGTATAATTTTTAAAATATTTTGAAGACATCACTGGAAAATGTATTTCCAAAGTGTTTATACCAGTATAATAATAAGATACAAAAAAGTGGGTAAGTGGATGAGGCTCTGCTGTACAGTAGGTTACAAGAGGGTCACTTTGTATAATGGGTTGTATTAAATTTGAATTCAATGATATCATATTTGAATGCAAAAACGATTATGAGCAGAGAAGGTTTGTGAGTCTAAATACTTTATATTATTATTATATTATATTATAGCCTGTAAGTTGAATTAATATTATAAATTACAACAAAATAACTAAAATCGTTATTTGATTTGTTTCTATGGTGATAAACAAAGCGTTAGAAATTAAAATCCCATTTTTGGCTGTTTTTTGTAATTTTTCGGTAGTTTTACCCGTGGCATTAAATAACTATTGAGAAAATCGAAAAATGACATCTCTAAAGTACTATCTTGATCCAATTTTCTAAAAAATAAGATACGATATGTTGGAATCAAAGCTTTTCTTTTGGTAGAATTTTGTATGAGGATAAAAAAAAAAATCCAACATTGTAAAATCACTAGATCCCTTACTCCGCCATACCAGGACTGGAACGGACCGATTAACTAAAAACAAGCCAGACCAGACCGGACTGATATATTTTAACAATTAATACTTGGACCGGACCGGACCAGGCCGATAAAATAAAAATGAGGCCATACCGAACGATTATTTTATTATGATAATGATTTTTATTTTTCAACGTACCTAATATAAATTATATGTAAAATTATATTATTAAATTGACGTTCAAAATGCAGATCAATATAGAACGGACAATATAGAATATAGACAATATAAACTTAATATAAGTTTGAAAGCGGACCGGACTGGACCATTTTTTTTAAGGACCGAAGCTGACCAGACCATTTTTTTTTAGACGAAGAGACCTAAAAGGACCGAACCACATTAAATTACAATACACAAAGACCAAAAAAGACCGGACCATGGTCCGGGTTAGTCCGGACCGGTGTAGACCAGAAAGTGCAGAGCTCTAAATTGTGGACCTCTATAATATTATTATGGTAATTGTCAACACTATATCTATGCATAATGTCACAATGTTAGCTAAATATTATATTTAAATCTTTGATACCTACATAATTTACTGCAATCTTTTTTAATTTATGATTAAGTTCCATGTTATGTTTATAAATTTAAAGCAATTTTAACATTCTAATAAAAATGCTTGCCAAGTCAGGGATCGGCATGTAAACTTTCTTGATTTTCAATTTTTAGAAATTTACTAACTGATATCACACCCAAGTAGTATAAAAATTTGAATCAGAAAAATTAAATAATACTATCTACTTGATAATCCCTTTTTATTGAGTTATCAACCAACTTCCTGGATATCATAGTTTAGGAATAAAGTTAAAAAAAAATAGAAATTTTGGGTCTGTTCACGCCGACGTTTTTATGGATTCAAGTATATTATGTTATATCAAATCTGTCTCATTAATATTTTATATTAAAGCTAGCTGCATAATTACCCACCTACTCATCATTACAAAAATAGATTATTTATTATTTTCCTATTTAACACAAATTCCTGAAATTTTCAAAATTCAGACTTTTTTCATTTCAATTACCATACTTACTTGATTAAATATCAAGAAAGTAATAATTATAATTTATATTCCTTATAATGAATTTAAAACTGTATGTTTTAAATTACTTTTCATGTATTATTTTGTGAAGACATGGAAAAACAATTTTATTATTTAAAATAGAGACAAAATTATGTTAAATTAGACACGATCAGTCCCCTCCATTTGAAAACCACCTGGCACGCATCATAAATTATTGTCCCGAGACGTAGCGGGAATTCATTCTGAGCCCGTGTAACACCTTTTGCACGTATAATTTTAATTTCGTACTATTACTATTCCGATATCGTATATTATGATTTATAAGATTATTGTCACAATTTTGGGCCGAGCCGCGTCGGCGATGATGCACGCCCGCCGCATTTATGCGCCACGACGTATGTACGCACAACACGCGCCTTAGATACGCCCGCCAAACACGCTATAAATGAATGTATTTTTCTTCTTTACTTATATTTTATTTACCTTATTCTTTTTATACGCCATCATGCGGTGGCGGCAGTAGTTTAATATTATGTTATATCTGTTTATGTGTGGTATTTTGTGTACCTTAATAGCAGGCATGTATAATATATAGTTCGAACGAAGACGGTCAAACGAATAGGGGGAAAAAATCGAATTGGCCGCGTTAGTGGAAGACATAAATATATTATTGGTGTTGAATATTGTATGTTTATGTGCCACACAAATGTTTCAGACGTCCGCGACCCCTGCGATCTAAAGAAATATACTCACTATAATGGTTTATTTTTGATTACTAGGTATAATACTTATATTATTAACTCTTATATAAACTGATAACTTACAACATAGTGGTTGCGGTGGCTAAAAATAATCGTTGGAGAGGATATAAAGGCATTTTGAAAGTCTTTTTATATTTGTCTACCATAGTGATATATGTAAATTTCAGCTCTATAATACATTTTGTATACCTAGACCATCTACACAATTTTTTTCCCTAAAAACAATTTATTTTTTCATAATGTATTTTTTTTTTTAATTTATTTGAAAATCCATTTACAATATACATGTATTAGAGCATATAATATGAGTAGGTGGGTAATGTATACATGAACATGAAAGACTTGTCAAAAGGAATTACCACAAAGGAATTACCTAACATTTTTGACATCGCTTTTTTTTTTTGAAATATTTTCTTTTATACTAAATCTCTACACCAGTTTCTATTTACCCTTCTTTGAGGATTTCCTTGAGGGATTTTCTCGGAGTCAAGTTCAAGGATCAGTGTGTTTTAATGATTTAAAAGGCGTGAGCGGATGAGTTTGTAAGTAGATGTTACTACGTCTAAGACTGTTTGAACTTTTAAGTCCGAGTGAAAAGTATGATTCATGACATAAATATAGTACTTACATGCCTACATATGTTATCATACGTAAATATATTGATTGGAAAGTTTGTATATAATATATTATGTTAGATTCTTTTAGGACACTCCTTGATTGTACACCGTGAGACCATTTTTTATATTATTATAATTAAAATTAAAATTGGTGCTGTATCTAAAAGGGATGCTTGAAAAATAAATACAGGGATAAAAAATGGTAGCTATAATCACTTTACACAAGGGTACCAGTATATACAGATACAGATTGTAGGTATGGCCGTGGGTTTTGTAGCCATTACAAAATCCTACTTCAATGTATATACCTGGGTAATAAGCAAGAAGCATATTTTTTGGTTACAAAGCCGAAATCTGAAAATAAAATGTGATCAATTGAAACGTAGTGACTTTTGAGGTCAAGAAATCGTACATTGTGCTGTAATTATTGATTTAGCAGGAATAAAAAACAGATAAGAAGGCAACTACCGCTCGCAGGCATGACCGAATATTTGAATAAACTCTGTGCTGAGGGATTTTCGATTTCTTTCGATTACATGAAACCTGAAGTACCTGCTTAAAAGTTACTTTAAGTTGTAATAATTCGTCGCACAATCCACTGGATATAATTATATATACCTACCTTGGTAGTAGGTACCAATAATAGTAATAATAATAATAGGTAATCAGTACGTGTTCGACCTCCGACTGAACGCACGTGTACATCTTTCGCGACCGTGCGCTTTTATAGCTTCCGATAGCACTCCGTTAATTATGCCGGTGACCAGCGTACAGGTAATATAATCATTAATTTTATTATCTGACGCGGAACATTCGACGTAATGAGCGACAAAAATACAAAAGGCAAACCGCCTTTTACAAAAACATTAAACAAAAATATCACAAACACTCACTCGAAAACACCTTCTGTAAAAAACATACCCACAAGCCATATTAAACAAATTCCCATCTACTCCAAATCAAACAGTTCAAAAACAAATCCTAGTTCGAACAAGTCAAACTCAAATGTCTCTGTAGATAATATTGATACATTACCGCCACTTCCACGCTCCACTCCTACCTCTGCCTCCACCGCTGCTCTCCTAATTACCGCTGCAGCTAATCAACACGATAACCTCTCCATTTCTGATAACCAAAACGTTATCGTTTTCAACGACGACAACGCCCAACCCCACCCAGTATACAGCTCAGAATCACCTACCAGTTTTGCTACGATTACGGCAAACGAAAAAACTCCATCCAGGGAACAAGCAATTGTTTTCAACTCTATAGACGGTATCAGACAAATAGAATATATACTTGCAATTGGAAAACTGATCCTCCCTCGGGACATAATATTCACTTCAAGGATATCCAACAATCGTTTCTGTATTTTTTTTTCAAGCAAAGAAGTACTCGATACACTTCTTGAAAAATCCAAAACGATATCAATAAATGAACACACTATCCCTATTCGCAGATTGATTAATCCAGCCAAAAAGATCACGATATCAAATGTGTGTCCATCCATACCTAACATAATAATTCTTAACGCATTAAAAAACATCAATATATCTCCAGTCTCACAACTAAACCATATAAAAGCCGGCATCAATATTGCGGGATACGAACATATCCTGAGTTTCCGCCGCCAAATGTTTATAAATCAAGAAGATATCACCAAACTACCTGGGTCGTTAGTTATTAACTTTAACCAAACCTCATTTAGAATCTTTTTACTGACGACAGAATCACTTGTTTCCTATGCAAAGAGGTGGGTCACACTTCTGCGTCATGTAAAAAACAAATTTCTCATAACAGCCCAATTGCAACCGTTGATGATCATACTACAGAACTACTAGAAGATATTCAGCTTCCTGAATTACCTCCAATAGACACAACCCAACCACAAAGTACCATGGACTGGAATCAGGAAAACAATGATATAATTTCATCCCAACCCGTAGCAAATACTAAAACATCCCATGTAACAATGAAAACACCAATCACCACTCAAGCCAAAAGACCTCTATCGGATACAAATACAATTAAATCTCCCACCTCCCCTACAGCACCAGGCAGCCCTATGCCTTTCATTCAACCTGAAAAAAAAAAAGCCAAAACCAGCCGCTCTAGATCCAACTCTCTCACTTCCACCGACGACAACAAAATCAACACCTCGCTTGAACCTACAGTCGCCTTTTTCAGCGACAGTGAGAATACCTCAATCACCCTGGACCAATTTAAATACTTTTTGGAAAATATTAGAAACCCTAATATTAATATATACACATTATGCGACGAAATTAATTCCAACATCTCGGACATGCTCGACTTGACGGAAAAAATATACCCTCTAATTACAGATCGTGCAATGAAGTCCAAAATAAAAATTTTATCCAACTTATTGTTTAAGACCCTTCCTCCCAACTAATTCAACCAAATGAATAAAATGATTCCTATTTTTCTACATCACTAATATGCTTGCAAATAATACTTACTTCAATCACCATGAGCTTAAACATCATTCAATGGAATATAAACGGATTAGTTAAAAAACTAAGCAACATTCAAATACTAAACCACAAATATAACCCCATTCTTCTTTGCCTACAAGAAACCAATCTCAAAGATTCATATATCCCATCTTTGAAAAACTATAAACTCTACTACTCAAATCGTACAAGGTGTGATAGGGCGAGCGGTGGAGTGGCAATATTGGCTCGTACCGACTACCCCACAACACTAGTACCAATACAGTCTACTCTTGAAGCAATCGCTATAACTATTCAACTCGAATCCAGCATCACCATCTGTAATCTGTACATTCCAAACCAAAAACCTTTCTCGTCTTCAGACATAGAAAATTTAATCAAACAACTACCTCCCCCTTTCTTATTGGTAGGAGACTTCAACAGTCATAGTGAAAACTGGGGATCCGAAAGAACCGACCCCAGAGGCAAAGAAATTAACAAAATCTTGGAGAATGACAACATAGTCCTTCTTAACAACGGGGATTATACTAGACTCAACCCAGCAACCGGCCTATTCTCAACCATCGACTTATCCCTGTCAAGTACATCACTAGCCCAACGAATCTCATGGACAACTCTAGCAGAGATACATGATAGTGATCACATACCCATTAAAATGGAACTTCTAACGAACAAAACGTCCCCCTGCAAGACCATTCCTAAATGGAAAATCAAAAATCCCAACTGGGATCTCTTCACACAACTAATCGAAACCAATTTATACACGAACACTCCACCAACGGACTGCTCAATTGACATCGATGTTACTCACATATCTGAGACAATAATAAATGCAGCCAACATGGCAATAGGCAAAACCAAAATTTCAACAACAAAACCCAACGTCCCGTGGTGGAACTCTGAGATTAAAGAAGCAATCAAAAACAAAAACAAAGCACTAAAAACCTTCCAAGTCTCAGGAAAAATTGAAGATCATATAAAACTGAAACATTTAAGGGCAAAGACCAAATATCTTGTAAAAAGGAGCAAAGAGAAGTCTTGGAAATCCTTCACTTCAAGCATCACTCCCAAAATCGACTCTAGCATAATCTGGAGCAAAGTTAGATCCTTGCGTGGTCAAAGTAGAGAAAAACACACCCATTTAATCATTGACAACACAATACACACAAACCCTATTGATGTGGCCAATCACCTCGGAGTCTCCTTCCAATCAAACTGCTCTGATGACAATTACGACATGAACTTTGTGACTAACAACATCCAAAACAGAAACAGTCAGTATATTTCCAACATTGATCCTGCTTTACAAGACCAGGTACATCTAAACCTTCCGATCTCTCTTAAGGAACTAAATTGGGCGCTGAAAAAATGTTCTAGTCTCTCCCCTGGCCCCGATGATATTCCGTACATATTCTTACACAATTTACCTCTTTCAGCACTCACCTACCTTCTTCACATCTATAACAAAATCTGGAACTGTGGTAAGCTCCCCATATCCTGGAAACATTCAATAGTGGTTCCTATACTAAAACCCGGTAACGACAAATTCAAATCAAACAGCTACAGACCCATCTCATTATTAAATACCATGTGTAAACTGCTCGAAAAAATCATCGATATTAGATTGCGTTGGTTTTTAGAAAAAATAAATTATCTTATTCCTCAACAAAATGGTTTTCGAAAACATAGAAGCACTTACAATTCTCTGCAGGACATCCAAGATAACATTCAAAAAACATTTAAAAACAAACAAGTCCTAGGACTAGTTGCACTAGATATAGCCAAAGCCTACGATACAACCTGGAGACCAGGCATACTGCAAAAACTTAGTAACATCCTATGTAATGGCAGAATGTTCAATTTCCTAAAGGATTTTTTATTGGATAGATCATTCCAAGTGAAAATCAACAATTATCTATCCCCCACCTTTATTCAACAAAACGGTGTCCCTCAAGGGTCTACTATATCAGTTACTCTATTTCTTATCGCCATCAACGATATTTGCGAGAATATTAAATTTCCGGTTCAATCTACACTTTTTGCAGACGATTTAAATATCCTCTGCAGAGGAAAAAACCCAAATTCCATCCAATCAGCCCTACAGGATACAATTGACTCATTATTAAAATGGTCCACTAAAACCGGCTTCACTTTCTCCACCACAAAATCTCGCTGCACGCTCTTTACCAGGCTCAGAAAATATAACAATTTAGAAGTAAAGTTAAACAACATACCAATACCATATACCAAAATCATTAAGATCCTCGGAATTACTTTCGACAACAAGAATACATGGCAGGCCCACTTAAAAGATATCAGAAAAGCAACTCTAATAAAATTGAACATCATCAAATCATTAGCTCACACCTCTTGGGGAGCAAGCGGAACCACTCTTAAACAAATATATAAATCTCTCATTTTATCTAAATTAGAATATGGTGCTTTCATCTACATTGACGCTAAACAATCTGCACTCAAAATGATAGAGACTATTCATAACTCAGGTCTAAGACTTGCCACAGGTGCATTCCGTTCCAGCCCTATCTCAAGCATTCTCAATATTGCAAACACACTTCCTCTTGACCTAAGGAGAATGCATAACTCCACACTTCAAAAGGCTAGAAGAATACATAATAACACTACCTCTAACTTAGAAAATACAATAAAGCTCAACAACTTCAAGTTCAATTGTTCAGGAGTACTTAAACACGAGCATGCTATCACTCCTCCTTGGGTGATGGAACTTCACTCTAATACTGATCTCTCTCAACACATCAAAAGTGAGACTATGGACTATACTTTTAGAAATCTGACACTTTCATTACTTGAAGACTATCAGGATTACATCAAGTTTTACACCGACGGTTCCAAAACTGAAGCAGGAGTTGGGGCATCGGTATACTTCAACAATACACCAAAAATGATCAAATTTCCTGACTTCTGTTCAATCTACACAGCAGAAGCTTATGCGATTTACCACGCACTTGAAACAATTCAACAACTCAAAATTGATAAAGCGCTCATATTAAGTGACTCTCTTAGTACTATCAACAGCATAAGCAACATAAACCAACCCAATGCCATATCCAGAATGATTCAAAATCAAATTTCCCTCCTAAATCACAACAATCAAAACGTGTTACTGGTATGGATTCCTAGCCATATCGGAATCCCTGGCAACGAAACAGCAGACATCTACGCTAAAAGAGCCATAACCTCCCCCGAAGCCTCCTTAGTGCAAATCTGCTCCCTGGGCGATATCAAGGGAGTATTACAGTCCCTGACGCTGCAACAGTGGCAGCATCGTTGGACATCATCACTCACGAAATTAAATATTATCAAACCTTCCATCAACCCTTGGCCAACACTCACCACCAAGATACGTCATGAAGTCATAGTCAACCGACTTAGAATCGGCCATACGTGGCTTACACATAACTTCCTCATGAGACATGAAGATCCAACCCAATGCACAACCTGCGGGGAAATCATCACCATCGAACACGTTCTTCTTCACTGCCGGAAATACGCGGATACCAAAACCTCTCTAAATATCCCGGACCACCTCTACCAAATACTCGGACCCGACCTCAAAAACTTCAATAACACCCTAATGTTTTTACAGCAAACAAAACTGTACAACCTTATTTAATTACATTGTTCTTTTTTTTTTTCTATTCTATTATTTATCACTATTTTGTACACCCTTAAACTTAGGTTTAGTAATAACCATAATTTTTTTATATCCAAAAATGTAAAAATGTAAATACCGTAAGCCAATAACCTTTGTTGTTGAGGCTTTAAATAAACAAAAAAAAAAAAAAAAAAAAAAAAATAATAGGTAATAATAATATGATACACTGAGTACCGTCCTACAGCATGACGCGACGGTCGAGGCCTATATATAGTATAGCCGTATAGGTAATATAACAATATTATACAGTTTATAACAACAGTCTGTTTGTTCCGCGTGTTGAACATTTATCTACCTACATTTGTTGTTTAGTCTGCAGTACCTACATTCATCCATACACGTAGCCACCTAGGTACTTTATAATATATATACAATATATACTCAGCTATATACGGATATACCATTATACGACCGATCGCAATTATAAATAAATGGAAACGCGATATTAAACAGCGCTCAGCGGAGAGCGTTTGAACAGTATAGGTAGTAAGTGTACACCTATTATATTATATTTGTACACTTATTTTACCGAACAATGATCCTCGGTATTGGGGGAGACTCCGTGTGCATGTGAATATAATATTATAATATACGAATAAGACATAGGAAAATAATAAAAAAATTGTGCGCACTAACCGAATAACGAGCTCCCTGCTCGTGACTTATCAAGAATGAATGGCTTGTCCATTAAAACGTGTAACTTTATACTTTTCTCCGTAATTATGTGGTTGATAACGGAATAGTCCAACTAGAATAATACAAATTTTATTGTTGTAAGACGCCGGGTATTATTATATGCGTGCTCTATTTGTAGAGACTAGAGACTTGTGATAAATATTAATATAAGAATCGGGTTACCATCATGTTGGACGGATCGCAGTCGGAGCACGGAAACAGTATAAATATTATCGAATGTGCCGTCCTGAAACGTAACTTTGACGCGAACCGAATAGCGTTGAATACGTCTGAATTTCCGTCACCTGTAAAAAATCGATTGAATAACAAACGTTTTGAAATTTAATAAATTTAATTTGAAAACATCATGCTGCCGTTATGCAATATAACACCGCACTGATTCTTCCTCGGGTTTATCATAAATATTGGTTTTATAGTCACACAAAATTAAAATATTAATTGTATAGTTACCGATTTGTATGTTGCTCAAAAATTGTAAGAATAGGGTTGGGCTTGCGAACACTTGACCGTTTATAACAACGCTGTGAGGCTCGTCGAATAAACCGCTGCCACCAAAGAAAACGGCTGAAAATCTGAAATCGCAAATAAATTGTATAATATATGTTTGTATTTTAAATAAAACAATATTCGTATAATATTGTATATTTGTATGGTATATTCAAAACTGATGGTATTATTAGTTTGCAGTCAGATTGGATACTTATGTTCGATGCTTGGGCAATGTGGAATACAGAGCAATGTAAACATTTCCCCCCAGACTTTTGGTCTTGCCCATCAAGTTTGTGCCTCGAATACAAACAAATTAATAATTATTTTTTGTGCAGTATTTATTTTCTATCCATTATTACTAAAAATGTATACTATACCTACTATTCCATATTATGTAATATTAAAATAACACTTTTCTTTATTTTAACGGTAAAACTTTATCAGAATGTATCGACACGAGGATTTTTATGATGAGCTATACAGGCTTAACCTTGACGCCACTTATGATGCGTGGTTCACGTTTTACGAGACAATAGCTTATTTAAAATAAATATTTACGAAAGTTAAGGTGATAAAATGTTTACAAAAAATCCGTGAGTACAGTATTAAATGAAATACCTACCTATAATAATAAAAATCAATACCTACTCCATTTAATACGTATTTACGTATAAACGCATTAATATACCTAGTGTATAGCCTATATAAAGTTAGTTCGCACAACAATGTAGGTAAGTATCTAACGACCTATCTAAATTATACGATCAAACTGAATGAGAATAAATCATTTTTATTCTTTGTCGTAAGAGACGTTTAAAATATTAAAATTTTCATAAGGCTAGAACGGTACATCTAATAAACTAGTGAGTAGCCAATAGGTAGGACCCATACATTTTAACCATTAAACATCTGAAGTACAATATTATTTTATTATTTTTAATGGGTTGATTATTTATGGTTGTCATCAAATAGTTACTCAATAACGAAGTAATGATAATATTACTATCGTCGGATATGATTCAATGATTGACTATCTTAACAGATACCTATAGGTATAGGTACTGTTGATTATAAATGCACTTCCATATTACTTGTAATAATATGTATAGTAGTATTAGTTTATTGCTCAACGCAAAGTTGAGTAAGAGCTATCACCGGCCATTATCTACAGGTTGATTTACGAAACATGGTCCGGGGTCGGCCCTTTTATCCTTTGGTAATGCATTTATTCAATCTCTGGTTTTTGGATTCTTTTATTATTCTCAATGGCATACCAGTTTATACAACAGTATGTTCAAATATCAACTAAAATTGTTTATAACATTAAGAAGTTTCTCTACTCTCGAGGTGATTCAAACATATTTTTTTTATCAAATTACAACTACGTTTTTACTGTAAATTGTTAACAGATGATTTGTTGAAAATGTGATGTACCTATCTATACATTGAAATTAAAACTAGTAGTTTTTGAGATATTAAAATGTATGTACTCAGGATAATAAATAAAAATCCTGAATAGTGGTTTTAAATCAAGTATAAAATAAAACAATAATCTATTTACATCTGACATAATATTTATGTAGGTAGTACTAAGTACCTACTTATTAATTATTATATACTATGACAATTTTTAAAAATGATAAAATGATTCATTATTATAGTTTATTTTAAAATTATTATAGCTGCTATAAAATCATTAAACCAACCTATACCTATTATTAGTGGCGTTACTACTAATTTGTTTTTTTTTTTAGAGGAAATAAAAATAAATTTTTTCATAATGTGTATATTTAATTATTACCATTGATTTTATAATATAACTAATACTATAATAATATTATACTATTATTATAAAACCAATGCTACATAGCTATAGCTTAAAGTATACGGTAAATTGTTTTAAGCTTTTTAACTTAACTATATTCTTTACTTACATTTAATTTCTATTAATTATCTAATTAATAGTAACTTAGTAACCTAACTAGAATAATTGTACATAGTAATAACTTAACTTATTTGTGTTAATTTGGAAAATAATGGGTAGGAGCGCATTAAATGAAAACGTGTTAATACAAAATTATACTGTTGTAATGTGGTAAAATTAGAAGTTAATTATGTTTTTTTTATATTTAATCACGCTATAGACAACGATATTAAATAAATGTAAACAAATAAGTTGTTAGTTTATGGTTGATTCAATAATTTAGTTGACATAAAGTTATAATCACCTAAATCATTACAGAGTGAAATAAGAAGAAATATAAAGATGAGTTAATACAAAATGCCGGTTAGTTATTTAAAACTTTAGAAAGTCGCACAATCATTATAATTATATGTGACTTGGGTGATAATTTAAAAAAAAAAATGAATTTAGGTAGGTACTTATTTTTAACAGACTTAAGTTTATATTTTGCTCCGTATTAATTTCAAACTTTTAAATTGAAATATCTCATTTGGTAACAGCTACTAACTGTTGATGTTATGATTAAAATATAAACAACCTAACTATAGACTTAATCAAATTATCATTTTCATTAACTTGCCCACTTTTATATATACGGCACTGTCGGTCACACAGTATAAATATTTTAATGACTTACAATAATATTATAGTGGCATTGATTTTATAATAGACTAGGTATAATAACATCAATGTTAATAATTACCAACATAATAAAACGCACACCGAAAAATAATATTATCATAATTATTTATTATTATTATTATTCAAGCAAATGGTTAGGAAAAATAATGTGATAGAAATATTGAATGTACAATAAATTAGAGCTTAAACTAGATATCTCTGTCCCCACTATAAAATGTCAGGGAGGCAACTATTGTCCTTGCTCCCATATTACGTCCATGACTATATTATCATGAACTTTACTATTATTATCCCTATGACCCCATACATAAAGTTAGTAACTACTCGATCGAAATTCCTGTTTGTATAAACTTATTATTTCTGTTTTGATCGATAACAATAGTACCTACTAGATTGCAAAATCTAATCAAACGGCAACAAAATATCATCTTATCATTGCTATCAGTTGTTGATTATTACTTTATTCTCAAATCTTTTTAAAGATTATCAAACTAAAAAAAAAACAATACAATTGGAATATTATTTTAAGCGTTTTATGTTGCCCTAAAAATGCGAGTTCCAGTTAGACGATCGCATAGTATCTACTCGCTCGGAATAAAATACAATAAACACAAACGCAATTTTCGTCGAACCGAAACGTTTGCGGTCGGAGTCTTAATCTTTGATCTGTACGGTGTAAGTTGTAGGTTTATACTCACTTGTTGTTCGTCATCCCAACGTCGTGCAACTCTTTGACCATCATCGTGAGCAGGGTGTGCACGTTCTTTTTCTCCGCAAAGTTTTCGTTGCACCGCTTGGCCTCGACGATGAACACGATGTCGGCCGACGACGGTACGTGGCTACTGTTGATATTCAAGAAATCGCCCTCGGTGATTTCCGTGTTGTTTACAGCGTGACACCTGTGGCGAAATGCGGGTGACACCGTGAAAATATAGTTACATCGGTATTACGGATCAGGCAAAATGCATTATACGTAGTGATTCGTTTGACATTAGTTACGCCAATTTTAAAAGTAAATTTATGTGTTATTTTTTGCAAAAAAAATGAGCGATTCTACGTAACTATACTACTATACCATATTGTGGTACTATGTATAAGGTAAAAATTATTAAATCTTATATTCTTATAAGTGCATAACATTTTACCACAGTGATTTTTTCATCTTTTTTTTTACGATAGCCATATCGGATATGGAATTAAGAGTTTTTATTTAATTGGTTAAAATTGATTGCTTAACATTTAAAATTAAGATCGCTGGATTAAAATAGCAAGTGGTACCCCGCAAAATGTGTGGTCCACTACTCCACTCGTCTAAAATGTATAACATACGTCATATAGAATAATTATTATAAGACAATTTATTCAACACTCGAAAAATTGATGAACAATTTCCGAACAGTTTATTATACTTCTGATTATATTATTAAAAAAACACATACCTATAAGTTTTATAATAAACATTTTCAAAAACAAATTCGTTACAATACAAAATGCTAAACGAGTATCGTTTTTATAAACACTTTATTCGAACTATACAGTGTGGTTGACATGTTAACAGTATTTTATACTTAAAATAATTAATGTATTCAAATCCTGAGTTTTGGGATTTTTTATTATACTTACTTAAAAATTAAAATACATAATGTATTCTTCAAATAAGTGGATTTGGATATTTTTATACCATTTAAGGAATATTCTGTGATAATACAAACTTCTTTTTTTCTAATGAGAACCCACTTTTTTCACTATAAATTGTTAAGTTTAAGTGATTGATATTTCGTAAATTATGAAGTAGTTATCAAAATGAAAATATGAAATATGAATGAATAATTTCAGAGTTCCTAAATTGTACGTTTATTACGCCAAACGCATACTCAAAATTCTTTAAATGGAATACAAAATCTAATGCTGGGTTGCATAAACAATTTATTAAATTTAATGGTTCAATAAAAATTTAATGGACCAACCGTGGGCCACTAAATCTTGTTTAAAGGACCATTAGCTCACTATATTGATTCATTAAATGTTTTGTGCAACCCGGCAAATATGGCCTTTGTGCTCATTTAAAAATGCCACTAATTATAATTCAAATTAACTAATATTATTCCTCGAAGAATAGAAGTGAGCATTCCAAATGAGTCACAAGTAATTTTTCACCTCGAACACAAAAACCTATTTTATAAAATTACTGCAGTAACCTTTAGGTTATAGTATAGTTTTAATAATAATATTATTATTTATTATTATTATTATTATTTATTATTATTATTATTATTATTATTATTATTATTATTATTAAACGGAAAGATACCGTATTGACAGCCTGTAGGACAGGCGATTAAAAAATAATAATAATACATTCCGGACCACTGACCTGACACAGTTTGTCGGTGTGCGGACTGGCAGATTTTCTATGGAGCACATTTCGGTGTAGGCGGTCGCCGATGTGCACGTCTCGTTTTTGTTGGATTGTTTCAGACACAGGTCGTAATAGGGACTGGGGTTTATCTGCGGAAAATCAAAAGTGCAACGGAAAAATTAAACGAGCTGTTATCACTGGTATTGTGCAAATCGTTTGTAGCCATAGGAAAATCATTATATATATATAATATGTAAGTACATAATAAATAATATGTACTAATGTATTCAAGTATTAATATACTTGTTTTAACAAGTATATTAGGTACATAGATATTATCGTAGCGTCATTATCGTGTGGCCTCAACTACGGTAATAATAATAATATGATATACCCACCGGTTATTCGATTCGAGCAGTGACCTGCAGGCATATCGCCTGTTATTGTCATTTATCGGGAATGTTATAATTTACATAATATTATATATAGGCTCTATCAATCCTTATCGTACATATTTTGTACGATTGAAAACCGTTTTGAAATTATGTTATAGCATAGATTTGTCATGATATTATGTTGTATTAAAGTCAGACCTTTTGCAGACTATCCAATATTTCTATACCCAAAAACGTTCATTCTCAAATTCCAAAACAGTAAATTTGATTTTGCTATGTACATATATGCGTATATTCAATTATTTACGGCATAATATACAATAAGGGAATGAAGGGATTGAAATTATTAAAACAAAAATGTTTTCGATATTCTTTTATGAGTGGCTATGTATATGTATATTTATTTTATATTTACTGTTGGAGTTTCAATGATTGTCTTTTAATATATAACTTATTATACTTATTATAGTATTATGAATTATACAACAATTAAATAATTAGGGAATTAGGGCTGTTTAATAACCAGTAGGTAAACCCACTTTAGGTACCTATACAAAGCATTATATCTACACAGCGTTTTATATTGTTATCCGCATAACAGCAATTTTATAATATTATTTTCCCAAGACGAAACTTTTCCAAATACGCTCCTGCTTACACCATTTTATAGGTAACCTGTCTTTTATTCTATAATATATTAATTTCTGTACCTAATGATTAGTGTTGAAAGTATATTATAATATCACGTACTGTATAGGTGTTTTCGCTACGCATATATTATATTTAACTGGTACACGTTTCTCTATACCTATTTAGAAATTGATTTAAATTTTTATAGAGCGATATACTGAGATTAGTATTAAATGGCGCGTGATTTCCATCCGACGTCCTAATCTAAGACCCGCGGCGTCTGGGACTCGTTATTAAATCCGGTAAGCATAGCTGCTGCCGTTGCGGTACGTTATTACAAGGGCTGTGAATTTAATGCACTAAAAATCCATGAAATACGAATGCATTCGTGCGCTCAGGAAAATAGGAAAATAAACATTACAAAATATATGCGCTAAACCTTCCGAAATATGTGAAATTCACTGCATGAAAAAAATGTATTATAATTATATAACTATAAAAACTATATTGTCATCATATATTATATGGCTTCAAAAGTATTAAATAGTATGCGTAAAATATTAAAATTGTACATCATCAAATGTGTATTATAACAAAAAATACAAACAATTATTTATTAATAATAAAAAGCAATAATTTTTTAAAGAATTTACACATTATACATTTTGTACAAAAATATTATAACATATAGGTACAGAATTTTGACAATTCCAAAAATCCGTATTTTTTTCCCCAGATATACAATACAAATCAAAAACATAAAAGAACAGTTGTAGGTATACACTGACGTATTGTGAAATTATGGAAAGTAAATTTTGTATTTAAAATAATATTGTATTTTCCTGAAGAATATTTGAATTTCACTTATTTTTCGTTCAGAATGGAGTTCAACGATAAGAAAAATCATTATATTCACATTCCTAATTATTTAATATTGTTGGCTTCTAATTGTCTAATTAATTCGGAAGTGGAAGTACTGAAAGAAAAAATAAACGTATCATCTCCCGAAAAAAAAAGAAATACAATATTCCTCGTTCAAATACCTCGCTGCTTGAACTAGACGTAAATCAAAGTCATAATGTTGTGTAAAGGCAAACAAATGCTTTAAATCACTTTAGTTTTAAAAATTGAGTTGGGGATCTGGTTTGTTGGGTACATCGAGTCCTTTCGTTTTAGGCAGTTCCGTCCACAATAATATAATAAATTATTGTTATGGCGACAAGGCCACGGAGTGACGACGAAAAATTAAGAATATTATGCTTACCACGGAGAAGCAGGTGAATAGTGACGAGGTCTTGTGTTTGAAATAACTGTCGCAGATCTCTACGATTTGAGCGCTGGGCGACGATTTCCTCTGGTAGGACGGGTATGCGCTGCAACTGTTCTCGTTCAGCGACCAGCTCTCTGTGAACTTGTACAAGTCCGGTTCCAAGTAGCCATTGGACGACAGCATGTCATTGATGGGCTCGTTGTCCAGTGTTCCAAGCAATCCCGCAGTCTTCCCGAAATACCAACCTGAATAAGTTTCCGGGGTGTAACAGAAATCGTGCATGAATGTAATATTATGGTAAAATATTATTATTAGACACATTACTATTTTGATATTTGATCGATTATTATTTATTATTCTTTTAACAATATCACAATATTAAAATATATCTATATACTATAAGTCGAGTGTCTGACAGTCATATGCACCGGTTATGTTTATTAGTTTAATTCTAGTTTGTCTTAATCGTTAACATACTTTCAATCTCAAACTACTAAATAATTAGGATATTAAAATAGATGAATAGTCTTAGATGAATACCTACATTAAAGATTACAGAAGGTAAAATTATATCAACAGGTAATAATACAAAATGATAGTAACTATTTTGTTTTAAACTGTTTAAAATTTAAATACATTAAACTGTGTAAAATGTAATGACATTTTAAAAACTATTATAATATCTTCTATATCTGAGAAAAACAAATTCTAAAAGAGAAAGTTGAGCGGAGTACTCGGAAAAAGTTGTTTTCTTAAAAAATAATTATTGCTCTACTTCTCAAGTCGTAAATGCATAAGATTTAATTTCGGAAGCGATTGACAATCGTGTTCCAGTAGTTTAATAATTTTTGACTTATTATCTAAATCCGTTTCGCTCTATACTTATACAATCAAGCTTTTATTTGTAATTAAAAATTAACCCTTTTTAACTCATATTATATGAGTAAAAAATAAAATGTTTTTAATGGTACCTATACCTATTATATTTGATTCACCTGAAATAGCTCAGATGATTTTTCAGCCGAGTTTTTTTTAAAGAAACTACATTAATTGTTCATCACCAGCTAGTACTATAATTTTTTTATTTAATAAATCGATTTCGACGAGTTATTTTCTGATAAATGGAAGTTTTATTTTATTTTATCTATTGGTGATTCAATTTATTTCCGAGTTTATCAAAATCATTTCACCAGTGGTGTGATAATGATGGTGTGTAATTAAATATTGACAAATGTTATAGGTACAATATCATGCACTCATAAAAAAAAATACTCTATCTTTGAATTATTCTATAGCTAATCTAAATTGTACATGTAAGTTTACCATCAATGAGGTCTTATTTGATTTTAAAATATATTTTACTAACTATATTGATTACATTCGAAATAATTTTTTTTTTATAAAATTAGGACTTTTAAAACTCATGGGTATAGTTGTAGTTTACGTTGAATCAGTTTTAAAAACATAATATTTTTCATAAATTCAATCTCAGATGGAATATGCTTTAATAGTTGAATATGGCACTCGCATAATATAGATCAAATTAATATGATCAATAATTTTTCAGATATTTATCTCATAAATAATATATATGGACAAAATTTCTCATCCAGTTCAAAATTGCTTAGGTAGCTCTTTATAAATCAGGCATTTTGTGTTCAAGTGTTATTTAAATTATTCCATAATATGATTGTCTTAAATTTCTCGAGTGAATAAACGTTAAGTTAACTTCATTCATTCTAAGGAAAAATATACATTTTATTTATCAAATATAAATACAAAATATATGTGAACATTTTAATGTAGGGGGATAATATTTTAAATCATTATGTTTTATTTTCTACAATAGATAATAATATGTTTTTAAAAAATTACTAGATTTATTCGTTAGTTACTTTAAATAGATTTTTCATTTAATATCTTCTTGTAGACTATATTATATAGTCTATAAGTAGATAACTATAATTACTAATTTTTTGTTTAAAATACTTTAATTTCACGTTGTGTTAATATTATGGTATTTAAATCATAATATGTCTAATGTATTTATTAACTGCCACAAGTATTAACTACCCTTTATATAAACAGTATTTTCAATAGGAATTTAATTTTTGTACGAAAGATTTTTATTATATATTCAACGACGATAAATATCGACATGACACTACTACATCAAGGCACAGAAAATAAGTCATGATGGTATTCATTTTTCCGAAAAATATCGTTAACATTAAACGCTGATTTATACTACTAGCAGTATTACTATATTAAGTTATGAGCAAAAAAAACATTGTAAAATTGAAAAAAAAATAACTGTTATATATCCATATATAGGCGGCACTTGGCAAACATTCAACTCAGTGTTTACATACCTCCCAGGCATTTTCATATCATAACTTTATTTTAAACTTGTTACTTATTTTAGTCATAATTTTATGCAATAGGTAGTATTTTTATATTCCAATTTTATCATGGTTGGTTTAAGAATGAATCTAAGATTTTATTTAATATAGATAATTTAAAGACCAATCTTAAATCTCATATATCATTTTTATAACACCGACGAATAATCAATATTTACCTACTGTATCAAAAAAAAATTATTTTTAAAATCTATTTTCATAGGCCAGGGAAAATGATGATACCAATACTTATGTCTTATATAAAATAAAAAAATGTTTGTTAAACAGTTAATATTGAAATGAAAAATATGGGGCCACATGATTAATAAACTAATACTGTCTATCACTAAAACATTTTATTTAGAAAATATAAAATGTTATAAAATAATCATAATATGATCAGTTAAGCACATCATTGTTATATTATATATTGCAAGGTTATATTGTAACTATTTTATATATCTGTAAGCAAATAAATACATAAAAAAGTCTATTGTTTATTTTTGTAATCATGACTAAAATTTGTAATAATTAAATATCAAATTAATTACCTACTTATATAAATTATAAAAAAAAACCTTGATCAACAAGATTGAAACATATAGTTCACTACTACTCACCAAAAAGTTAAAATTTATAATGAGATTAATAATATGAAAACCACATTAAAATAATAACATTTTATGTAAATTAATTTGTTAATAATTTATGATCTTTCGAATGATTGTTGTTTATTTATTGATATAATATGAGTAAGACCCAATTTTAAAAATGCATGCCATAGACTGAAGATAAATGACAAGTATAATTATTAAACAGAAATATAACAATAGAAATAATTATAGACAAATTAACTTCTAGATAATATAAAAATTAAACAAGGGATGGTGGGTCCCAAATGTCCAACTACATAATTTTAGATTCTGAGTGGAACAATGAATGTATTGATTTTACAATGATGTGTGTTTTTTTATTTTTGTGTCGGTGTACACGATAAGTAGTCGAAATAATAATATAATATAATAATCAATTTCAGTATCTTGTTCGATTCTAAAGTGAATATCGTTGGTGCATTGCGGAGGTCAAAATTTAAAATTCCCAGTAATTTTCAAAAGCGCAAAGAAAAACAAAAGAAAAATTAAGGAAAAACGGGGAATTCTTAAGCCAAATCGATTTTTCACAATAATTGAATTTGGTTTTTGGTGTAACTTTGAAACAAATGACCGTAGATACATGACATTTTCACTGGTTGTTTATATTTGCATTTTCTATACACGATAACATTTTCAAAATATTTTGATTTATTTTGAACTGTTCATTCTAAATTTTCATTTTCCATTTTTTTTTAGTTTATTTTCTAAATATATCAATTAAATACTATTTATTGGTTAAAAAAGCTTGAAAATTTAATAGAAGGCTCCTAGAATATTGTTTCAAAGGCAGATGAAAAATATTAAAAATTCTTTGTCACAGTTTCTTTTTAAAAGCATTTAAATTTCAAAAATTGACAAAATATGGGAAAATCACGAAAATCAGCAAATTATTTTGAGTTAAGAATTCGTAAAAAATTTTCTTTTTAAATTTAAGATTTTAAAATGTAATACAAAATTCCTTATATATTATTATATTATAATAATTATATAATTATATGATTATCTATCTTTATCAAAAACAAAAATATCTATAAGAAAGTCAAATTAAATTTTTATGAGGGTCTGAAATTCAAAATTTTACAACATTGGATATTCACTCGATTTCTCTTGTAGCGATATCCTTATTTTGTTGTACTTCAAAAACAAATAACTGTAGATACATGAAAATTTCACTGAATATTTATATTAGTATTTCCTATACACCATACAATTTTGAAAATATTTTGACTCTTTTTGAGCTGTTGCTGACATTTTCGGTTTTTTTTTCTATAAATATCAATAAAGTTTTATTTGTTGGGCCAACAAGTGTAAAAATTTAATACCATGCTCCTGATATATTGTTACGATATCAGTTGAAAAATATTTAAAAAACATATGCACAATTTTTTTTTATAAGCATTTAAACATCGAATTTTTACAAAATGTATCAAATTTAAAATTGAATAATTATTTTGTAGTTAAAAATTTATAAAATGTTCAACTTTTATCTAAGGATTGAAAATTCAAAACAAGATTCCTCTTAAATAGTTAATTCTGTTACCAAAAAATCTAAAAAATACACAAGCACAGTTTATTTCTATAGTCATCTTAAGTTCAAATTCGGACTAAATTACATATTAAAAACCTAGAATAACTATTTTAGTCTTTTCTTTGTGATTGTACAATATTATTCTTGGATTATTCAGGGTGTGTTGCTGATGTATAACGAGTTGTAAGTACCTAATTGATATTGTGATATGATTAATTTGGAATTTACTATAGGTAACTATTATAGGTCAAATTTTTTTTTTTTAATAATTACCATAGATAAGTATATAATATGTCTTGTACCTAGACTGACATACTGTCTCCTCTCAGAATCGTTTTTATTATTCAATGATATTATATCATTGAATTCAAATTTAGTACCATCCATTAAACAGTGACCCACTTGTAACCTACTACACAGCAGAGCACCTTTTTAGTATTGGATTGTCTTTAAATAAACAGTATTTAGTATTGAATATTTGAGTGAGGAAGGATTGGGAATGACGATAGTTTCACAGAGGGACAAGAAAATTAACTTTGTTTAATAATGTAGAAGCTTCAATTTCAGAATTGATTAATTTTTTAAAAAACAATTACTATCGTCTCTTCTGTCTAATAAATATTTTAAACTAAGCACACTTCACGCGAAGGCTAATCAATTTTCAATATATAGGCATACAACTTGAGAAATGTTCACTGGAGTCGACATTTATTGACAGTAGTGAATGGATCCCAGACAACTATATCATACTTCAAAACAGAATGAACGCTATAATGCTCAATATACTAAATATAGGATGACAATTTGAAATCTACGCAAATACACTTAACACAGCCCAACAAATTAGGAGGTTTAGTAGCCACATTTTCAATAGGTAGGAGAAATAAAACACAACTTTTCATCAAATACGCAAACAAATTAAAGCCAGATTAAAGCTATCAAGATCAAAATATGCAAAAACTGACATAACATATTTAGAGGGCATTGATCAGGCATATTAAGTTAAATACTGTCTGAGATACCCCCACAAGTCTTTCGTGTTTCTATGAAAAAGTCGTAAAACATAAAAGATTTTGAAAGTAATGAAGACTCTGTGTTTTGTAAATTCATCGAATTACAATACCTTACAGTGTAAGTGTTTAGTGGGTCGTGGAACATTTTTAAATGATACATTTTTTAGACAAGTGTTTCTATTACTTTTCGTTACCTAAATTTAGTTATATCATAAATAGCTATCTGCGTTTGTAACAGTTACAAATTTACTGCGACCATATCAACACGAAGCAATTAGATTAATAGTAATTGAAAATATAACAATTTATTTGAAACAAATTAGTACCTGCATGACGTTCAAATCAATTATTTTCAGTAAAACTATCTTTTTTTATGTTTTATTCGTTCAGCACAAAAAAAAAAGATTATTGTGGGGCGCCAAAATTTTAATACTTTCCAAAATGGGTCGTACCATAAGAAGTTTGGGAACCTCTGCCTTACACTATTTCTCGAGGACTAAACAATGCAAGAGCTCTTTATCATTTATTAGCACGAGTAATTTCTCGACAACTACAGCAATATGCGATTCATATTAATTTACAAGATAATCAGTTGCAAAGTATAGATATGGCTTAAAATAAACTTCTTATAATTAATAATAAAATAAATCAAAATATTATGTTCAATGTAAAAAAGGTGGGTAAGTGGATGTCGCTCTGCTGTACAGTAGGTTACAAGTGGGTCACTGTATAATTGATGCTATTAAATTTGAATTCAATGATACAATATCATTGTATAAGAAAAACGATTCTGAGCGAAGACGGTATGTCAGTCTAGGTTAAGACAAATTATATACATATCTATGGTATTAAAAAAAAATTGACCTATAATAAATTCCAAATTAATCATATCACATTATCACAATATCCATTAGGTACTTATAACACGTTATACACCAACAACAAACCCTGATACTATCATATATATATAATAGTACACTTTAGAAGTTTCAAGTAGGTACCCACGAATAATATTATATAATCACATCAAAATAACTAGGTTTTTTAATTTGTAATTTCGTCCAAATTTGAACATAAAATGACTATAAAAATAAACTGTGATTGTATATTTTTTAGATTTTTCGGTAAGAGAATTAATTACTTACGTGGAATCTTGTTTTAAATTTTCAATCCTTAGCTATAAAAACTGAACATTTTATAATTTATTAATTACGATGATTAATAATTTTCGAGATTTTGAAAAATTCTGTCAAAATTCGATGTTAAAATGCTTATAAAAAAAATTGTGCCTATGTATTTTTAATATTTTTCAACTGATATTGTAACAATATATCAGGAGCCTTGTATTAAATTTTTACACTTTTTGGCCCAACAGATAAAACTTAATTGATATTTATAGAAAAAAAAAACTAAAAAAATTGAAAACTGAAAATGTCCGTAAACGGCTCAAAAAGAGTCAAAATATTTTCAAAATTGTATGGTGTATAGGAAATGCTAATATAAACATTCAGTGAAATTTTCATGTATCTACAGTAATTTGTTTTTTAATTACAACAAAAAAAAGAAATTGCCACATGAGAAATCGAGTGAATATCCAATGTTGTAAAAATTTGAATTTCAAACGCTCATAAAAATTTAATTTGACTTTCCGGTAGAGATTTTTTTATTGATAAAGGTAGACAATCTTATGAGTAATCTTGTATTAGATTTTCAAATCTTAGATTTAAAAAGAAAAATTTTTACGAATTCTTAACTCAAAATAATTTGCTAATTTTCGTGATTTTTCCATATTTTGTCAATTTTTGAACTTTAAAAGCTTATAAAAAAAAATTGTGACTAAGGATTTTTAATATTTTTCATCTGCCTTTGAAACAATATATTAGGAGCCTTCTATTAAATTTTCAAGCTTTCGCAACCAACAAATAAAATTTTATTGATATTTCTAGAAAAAAAACTAAAAAAAAATGAAAAATGAAAATGTCCCTAAACAGTTCAAAATAAATCAAAATATTTTGAAAATGTTATCGTGTATAGAAAATGCAAATATAAACAACCAGTGAAAATTGCATGTACTTACGGTCATTTGTTTTAAAGTTACACCAAAAACCAAATTCAATTTTCTGAAAAATCGATTTTGCGTAAAAATTCCCGTTTTTCCTTAATTTTTCTTTTGTTTTTCCCGGCGCTCTTGAAAACTACTGGGAAATTTAAATTTTGACCTCCCCAATGCACCAACAATATTCACTTTCCAATCGAACAAGATACTGAAGTCGAAAATCGAAGCATTATTTCGACTACTTATCGTGTACACAGACACAAAAAAATAAATAAAAAAAAAAAAAAAACACACATCATTGTAAAATCAATACATTCATCGTTTCACTCAGAATCTAAAAAAATGAACATTAAGTGGGAAGGCATAAAAGCGACTCTTATGTCTTCTCACTTATCTCTTTTCACTATGCTAGTTATGTACTTATGTGACTTAAATTATAATTTTTTGGACATGGAACAAAAAAGTTTCAAACTCAAATAGATATTCATCAATTAAAATATAAATTATTCTTTCAATTTATTGAAATAAAAACGAATAGATCTAACAAGTTTGTGTATTATTTTTTTTCGTCCACAGTGTTTCTTAGAATAAGTAACTTTATTAAAAACTATTTTCGTCAACCAGTGGTGATCAAAAGAAGGGAGGTTAGAGGTTATGTCTCCCACCACAATTTCTTATAAATCCCCTTATTTATGTCTTTGGTACAACAATTCATTTAAATATATTATTAGGTAGAACCCTGGTTGGGATTTTATAGCATTTTCATAATTCTTATAAAATGCTTAAGAAAAAACAGAGTAAGCTTATAATTTGTTTCATAATACATAAAACTGAAATTGTTGAATGTTGAATGTTAATTTGCATATTTTGCGATTTTTTAGATTTTAGTGCGCTTTCTGGTCTTTTTGAGATTTTATTGACTTCCTGCCTACCTCTACGAATAATGTACACATTTACTGCAGACTTAAAGTCGTCCGTTTTATTATTATAACTACTATTTGATGGATATTGTGAATTCATTTGAACGGAGCATTTTATTATTTTTCAATCGATTTATGTAGAAATAAATAATTACAAGATTTGATTATTAACTTCTAGGCAACAACAATAACGTACGTGCATACAAAACGTATAGACGTATTTATGCTTGGAATTACATCGAACTCACCGAAAGTGGAACAAATATACGTTAGCCAAAAAAGCGAGTACAGTGTATGTTACAAGTAGGTAGGTACTCAAAATTAGAACCAGGCAACGTGTTAATAATTTTAGTATTGAAATTTTTATTTGTAACTATATTTTTTTAAGTCTATATTTTTTAAATCTAGACATATTGTACCTCCGGCACATCGTATGCTGTATATTGTTATTTTATATTTTTGCATAACTACCTATTGTAATTTGGCTCACCCGTTTAATCATAATAAATAAATAAATAAAATGTAAGCACGCGCATGATCACGTACATGGAGCTAAATATTCTTTTTAATGTGCATTGCTAATCTTGTAGATACTAACATACTGCTCAAAAATATTATTGTGAGTACCGATAATAGTACTTAAGATCTGCTATATAAAGGCAATATTATAATAAGTAAGAAGTATCTGCTATATTATAATCATTGCTGCAGCCTGCACGGAAATCTAATGATAATTTTGATTCTGAATGAGCGAATAATCATAAAAAATAATAGAGAAAAATACCGATGACATAATACTCGGCCAAAAACTTCCAGTAAAAATGCAAACGTTCATAAAATTTTTTTTAAA
The DNA here is from genome assembly GCA_949089665.1 of Macrosiphum euphorbiae. NCBI lineage: Eukaryota > Metazoa > Arthropoda > Insecta > Hemiptera > Aphididae > Macrosiphum > Macrosiphum euphorbiae. Next base: position 40,972,170 of record CARXXK010000002.1, on the reverse strand, counting down.
AGTTAATAAAAATCAAATTCATTTTAAATTACCTATATAACATAAGTGTAAATTTAAATTAAAAAATAACTTAGGTAAATAATATGTATATCAATATACTCTAATATAATTGTATAAATATTAAATATTAATAAACATGTTTATAATGTTAACAGTTTAAATGTACTAAAGTGACATAGTATATAATATGTGTTTTGAAGTTTAAGCTCACAACTTGTTCGGAATATATTATGTAAATAAGGCAAAACAATTATACATTCTAGATAATTGTACAATGGAATGAATTGTAGCTAGGTTAGTATTGTATTACTTGTAATAGTCATCACAATCCTATATAATATATATTATAATGATAACACTAGGTACCTATATAATAGGTATAGGTATCTACTGCACTGGCGCAGCACAATGCCATAATGTATGCTCATAATATTATTATTACGCATATGTAAGCGCCCCTGATTGTGATAATTTTAGTAATAATTAAAATAATATTATATTTTTACCTGATACATGGAACGTGCAATATTGGAAATTCATGTTGCATATTAGAGATAAGCCCCTCTCGCTCTCTACAATGAGCAATTCGTTTTCGTAGTAGATAACCGTATCGTTCAGTTGCAACGGCATTTGTTTAATACTGTCAGGAAAAACTCTCACGTCCTGAAACATAAAAAAAGAAACCAAGACAATTTAATGTACCTACTATGGTTATAATATAGGTACCTATGTTGTTATTATTATTATTAAGAATATTATCATATCATGACGGTAACATAACATTTGCAGGATACACTGTTTGAACATTTATTAACCGTGTATATTGTCATTGGGTTAGTTACATATCAAATAAATAATAATAATAATTATGTAGTGCTCGTTTCAAACTCTAATGGCGTAGGTAGTAGGTACACGTATATTATAATGGTAGGTATATATTGCTGGTTCGTCACAATAATAATAGTTGAACATGTACGAGGATCGATTTTGTAGGTTACTACTCGGAATTAGATATATTTTATAGTGAATATATTATGTGTGATCTACCTAAAATTATTACGATCGATCAACGTTTCTGTTAACTATATTTTTACAATATGCCATTGTCAAAATATTATGAAATCCTTTTGCTGATATTTTGGAAACATAATAAAAGCACAAAAACATGAATTATTTAATTTTATTGATTGTCAGATGATACAACAACAATGCAAAATTCCTTCTAATTCAGAAGATAAACTCATAACTTTTGTAATGAAAATAGCCTACCTATTTAATATCTTACACGTCTTTATCTCAAGCGTAATGTGGAATTCTACGGAATATCAATTAAATGGTTATTTTTTGTATTTTTTTATTCATTTCATCTTATATTTTGTATATTATTATAGTTAAGGAAATGAAGTAAACTTAATTAAAAAAAAAAAAAAAAACTGATAATAATAACATAGATTTTAGGAAAACGAAGCAGGCGACTATATTGTTGGCTTGGATAAAGTGCAAAAATGGTTCAGACATTGATTTAAATGGAACTGAAGTAGTGAAATATAATACGTACTTACTTATGATTATGTTCAATGTATAAAATAATATATTTCAATTGAGTTCATTTTTTGTTATTATTTGTACCATAGTCGGTATTAAAGTATTAAAGTATTAAAGTAAAACTATTTAGTAATACCAATCATTTTTCTGAACAATATTTTATAAAAACTAGTTTATTATTGAATTATAATTTAGTACTTTAGTTCATTTAGTAATTGTATTTTAATTTACTGTATAATACTATCTATTAATTTATTATTTATTTATAAATATTAAATTTGTATACATTGGTTCTTTATATAAAAAGAATATAGGTAAATTATGTGGCCATCGAAAATATTTTATTTAAATTATAAGTATCTTATTGTATTGAATATTTAAATGATTTTATATAGGTACCTATAGTTTTTGTTGGTAAAAAAAAAATAAGTACCACTTTTAAAAATCAAAGTGGCAATATTTAAAATAACAATTTCAAATCGATTATGATTGTTAAACATTTTGAAACATTTTACAATTTTTTTTTTCACAAAATTACCACACTTTACTTAGAACACAAAAAAAAAAATTAATAACTTTAGAACTCAGAATAGTTAGAAGGAATTTTGGTAGATCACATACTAAAATAACGATCTTCAGTCATCTTGTACCAAAATAATAAAATTTGTCGTTCAACATGTCGCTTGTACACTATCCATATAATTTAGTATTTACCTAGGAGGCTAGGTATCATGTAATACAAATATTTTGATAAAGCAATTATTAAGGCATCGTTACTGTCACAGTTTATTATTGTATGCGTTTATTTTAAATTATTAACGAAGGTATTCGTATTAAATAAATGCATACTATTAAGAAGCGGAAGCGGTGAAATCGGGTATTAAACGCAGACCGTGTTACCAAATTATTAACAGCATGACATTCGAGCCTAAATTATAGTGCTTAGTGACTGTCATATAATAGATCACAGTAAGCATTCGAAATTTTAAAGTCGAGGGAACTTCCTCATCTGCAAAACTTCAATATACTTGAAAGGCGGTCTTTCATAGGTTTTTTTTCGCATGCATACAACAACAACGCGATATTAATGACTTATATAATAATATGACAATATATTGGTGGTATTAAAATAATATTTTCAAGTGTGCTGAAAAGGACGTCAGTTCCTTATTACGAAACTATAGTTTATATATTATGCTCGCTCCTCGTACCTTGCGAAGGAGATCTATCGAAATCGTCTCGGACCCAAGTATCAGCAACAACGTGTAGTGGCCTTTGATTTCAGATTCGTAGTTGAGCACCAGGGAAAACTCATTACCGACAAAATCATTGGCCAGCAGATACGAACATTGGCCCTTAAAGTCGTAATGTCTCTGGTCGAATGTCACAAAGTGCTGCGAGCCGACTATCATCGCGTGAGCTGCAACACGAGCGTGGTTACGCAACAAGTTGAGTATAGTAGAAGAAAACAGGTAAGTAAATATAATATTGTAATATATTAATAAAATATAAGTGCATTATGGTATCAGTCATGCAAAAAAGTTGTAAAAGTATTTCATGGTTAACATATTCTTAGAGATGTCCCCGTAAGGTCACCACAACACTTTTTTTCTGATAATATCCAATATTCCAATATTTATATTGCTAATATAAAATCGAACTGGTATTTTAATAAATTAGTCTGATCCATGACCCAACATAAAAAAACCTAGCAATTGGATCAAAACCCGATATTCTATATTCATATAATGCTATATAAATTATGTGAACTATCAATACATCTTGCTTTTTGGCAAGGGTTATTAATTTATTATACCTAATTATACTTTTCTAGATGCAAAATTTAACTATTCTTTTCAACTGACAAAAAAATAAAACACAAATATATAACTAATAAGTAATAAGTAATGACTATATACTAAGTAAATAATAATTAATAATACTTAGGTAGGTATATAAATAAAAACAATAAAATTACATGTGCTGGTGTTTAGCCAAATATACATCTAAACATCAAAATCATATGGCAACTATGTCGTGGAGTTGCTGCTGATATTATACATATAGATAGTTTTTAATTAATTCTATTTTATATTTGTGCAGGTCAAATTGATGTAAATATTTCTGATAAGTTTATAATACAATTCCAAAGAATGAAAATGTCACACATGTTATAATATTAAATATTGTGCGTGACTTTTGTAAACAAATTATTTTGTAAGTTATGTATAATATTTATTACGTTTCCGATTCGATGGTTTAGATTTAATGAGGTACAAATATTATTAATATACAAATATTTCTCTGTCAAATCTGTTTTTATAATACATAATATTTTAAATATTATTATATAATATTATAGCATTGGTTGCCCATATTATTATAACCACACGAATTATTGGTCGTTGTTACTTATTACTTATTATACAATAATACGCAACATTGTGTACGTATACATATTGTGTCTGGTTCATAAAATAATGTAGATACATATTAAGTGCGCGTGTCCGAATCTCCAAACTCATTAGTATACACGGCCTACCTATACTAGCTACAAGCATCCTATAATATAAAAATTATTATAGGTATGATCATAAATATATACCATCTACCGTATACTATAAATCATGAAACGCGAAGGGAGTATTTAAAAAACTATTTTTCGTCTACGAAATTCCGATCACGCGAGTACCCATAGGCTAAACTATTATTATAATATATAGAATTATTATCATTATTATATTGGTGTTATAATAAATATATGTTTCAATATTGTTACTGTATTATAGTAGCAATGTAGAGTGAAACACTAGGAAAAGCTGTGGCTTTACGCACGATAATATTATATATTATTATAAAGTAATGACGGGGTGACCTCGTGATGGTTGCAATTATCTATATTATAATATTATAACATTAAAAGGTCATCCAAAGTTTATAAAAAAAAAAATTGACAATCGAGTAAAGTCATCGGTAATAAAGTGTAAGTCATAGTTAACAAACAATATTATATTTATACCTAAAAAAGTTGATGACATACTATTAGAGAATACAAATTAACTTAACTCAGACAAAAAAAAGTTAATTCATTTTTTTTAGCTACTACCCTACACATATCTTTACAAATTAAGTGATTGGGAAACCTTTAATTTTTTTTAATATTAAAAAAATATTTTAATTAAAATGCACCATACTATTGATATACTATTCTTTCTTATAGTACACTACCTAAATTACATGCGTCCATATAAACTAAATTATTAAATCAAGTAATATTTATTTTTACATCTGTATTTAAAACCATTGTGTATACCAAGTGATAAAACAAATAATTTATATCAGTTTTAACAACGGATAAGACGTATAAACATGATTTTAACTTGAAGTATTCATTTTCCAAACTTACAGAAAAAATGTAGGTAATTTGTTAAAATGGTATGTTTAAGAGTTAATTAGAAAATTAACTAACTAGTTTAGCTGATAAATTAAAAAAAATTAACTTTTTAACTTAACTTTAACTTTAGTCTTTGTAAATAGTTAAACAGTTGAACCTACCTCGGAATGGTGGCAGCCAATTCGTGTAGTCCATAAATGGCATCAAATTGTAGTACACAAACCAAAACGTTACATTGGATGGCGCAAACATGCTCAACAGTTTAGTGGCCATTCTGTATTCTGGTATTTCCTAAAACAAAACATTGAGTGGCGAATGATCGCATTTAATTGTTATTTCATTGTTTTCGGGGAAATTAGTTAAGTAGGTATATTATATCGGTGAATAATAATTTATAATAGGCATGTCGTATCGACAATTACTTCGTATCTGGGAGTTTCATTGAAAGCGTGCCACGAGAACGGTAACTTCTGTTCCAGTTCTAGAATTCCTTTTTCCGGTTTGCATATAAATTTTGTTTTCGCCTTGTGGTATCTAAAATAAAACACGATCATTGGTAAATTAACGATTTTGTCCATCAAACAACAAATAAACTTCATTATATTTTTCACGGAAACACGCTGAAAAAGCAAAGTTTGGTAATCGATACTTCGGCACATCGTTATATCAATTAGGTGCCTATTATCCTCACCAACGGAGGTGGTGCAATTATAAGGGTGATTCAAAAATCACATTCGCCCCGTACTTTTTTTGATTAGGATTTTACATAAAATATAAGATAAATATATTACATAGTCTATTCATGATTATATAAAAAGACGTTTTAATAGTATAAAACCCAAGGCTCGATAACGTTATAATATTATGATTATAAAGTTATATTTGACAAAAAACGATTGCAATTTTTAAACGTAATTATAACGGAAAGCGATAATCCAATATAATTAAATACCACAAAAGAAAACATGATAATTAATAAAATATATTATATAAGTATATCATTATACAAAACATAACGCAAAACGTAATTTATAGAATATCATTGAACGAAAAATAATGCAAAACGAAATATTTTAAAATCTATTTATTTAAAAGGTCTAATGGTTTCCTAGAAATATTTATTTCATGCAAACAATCTAAGAATTGATTCGTATCATTACATTAGTATCCGGGCCATTACCTACCAACATTAGTTATTATTTTTAAATTTAATAGGTATTAACACTATTTTAAATAACGATAAACGCAAAACTTTGGTAACGTTTAAATTCTGAACAAAGACAAACGAAGAAGTTGAATAACGTTTTAGTTGTAAACGAAATAAAACGTAATTTTTTTTCAAATGCAAGCCCCAGTTATTTTATACAAATTATAAAACGTTTTTATAGATTAACACAAATTACTATAATTTTCAAACCAATATAGTCTATTACCAATCATCTTCTAAACCTATTATCTTTAGTAAGTACACAAATTTAAACAACTCGAAGACCATACACGTTTACATTTCAATTAAAATGTATCAAAATGTTCTGCTTAACAGTAATCAACAATAAATAGAGTAGTTCTCATTTGAAAACAAAGAGTTTTTACCGTCACAGAATACAGGATACTCCTTAAATGGATTAAATATTTAAAAATATAGTAATTAAGTAAACTTGAAAATTCTAAAATCGGTATTTGAATAAATATTATAATGCGTTATCTAAGTGAAATTGAGATGAGCATGTTTAATGATACAAACAATGTCACGGGTCTTACTTCATTTCGTTGTCGACTGCCGTGTACGTTAGATCGTACAATCGATTCACTAGTTTTGGAATAATGTTTTGGATTTTTTTGCTCAAGTCGATGTATTCGCAAAACCACACAAACTAAAGAACATAACGCAACAATGTAAATAGGCCTTGGATAAAGCGCACGTAGAAATATAATATAAAATGTGTTTATTGTTTAAGATAATATTATATTATCTGAACAACAGTCTATATTTTCGGTTGCGTAATGATTATTACTTGGTTGATCATTGTTTTGGTGTTGTCGATCACGTAAGAGATCAACGGCAACTTGAGCAATTGATTCACGCCGTCCATTATCTCCAGTCTGAGGGCGTTCATTTCGGTCGCTGAAATCATTTCAAACACACATCACATAAACGAACGCACACGTCATATAATTATATCTGTTATATCTGTCTGTTTGACATACAACAGCGCACCAGCAATATGCAAAGTGAAACTTTCATAAGCGAAATGCTTACACCAGCATCGCGTCTTAATGTTTTTCGACGGAGTACCAAAAATGATGTACGTACACACACATTACACACATATACACTATAACCATATACTAGAATACTAGATACCTATTACCTATAGATAATACCTAGGATAGAACCTAGGTTAGGTATACTGCATTCATTCTACGTTCGCCATCGTGTACGAGGAGATTGGCATTTTGATGGTAAAGTGAATAAATTATTCAAAAATCGTTTCGTAAAATATGTACCAGTGGTGGATAACGGAAAATCGAATACGAGTTTTTTTTCCAAATATGTGGTTTTACAATGACCTAAAATTGTCTTTAAAAAAAATTATTAAAAATACGCATTAAGACTTTTAAAGAAAACTAGAAATTAACTTTGAACCGTCGTGTATACGTTATTCTGTGATGGGATTTGTATGGGGAGGATGGGGGCGGAAATATACAGGAATTCGCTGTTGTCTTTTAAAAACAGCGTGCTCTTTTGATGTCTGGTGAGATCAGCCAAATTCTTACTATCCCAGGATTTACTTAACCTTCATAATATGCATTTTACATAGAATTATTATAATATCAATAAATGTATAAAATATAGTTTATGATAGTTCATAGTAGTACTGCAGTAAGTTATTATTACTTGTATTATTAGTTATTACTTAGTAGTATGAATATAGGTAAGTATATTATTGTAAATTAATTTAATATAAATTACACAATGTTGTACATAATTTTTAACATTCAGAATTCAGATAGTAGATATATTGAGTGTTTAAAAATATAAAAACTGATGAATTAATAATACATTTATTAGGGGAGGAGGGTCTCACCCCCTTAATTCAGATTCATAAACGTCACAAGTAGGATAAATTCAGTTTTTTTTTAACGATAGTTACCATATTTTAGCTCCCTGAAATGACGCCATTGACGTCATCGTTGTTGAACGTGCTAAATATTACTGATGACGTGAAATAAAACCCACACAAAATATTCTTAAGGCAACTGTTCTCTGGACCTCAATATCTGTGTCAATACTAATACTTTTAAATTTTAACTTCAAACACAACATCACACATGCATGACATAATATTATATATAACTTCCTAGTTCCTAACACCGTACGATGTACGCAATACACATTGATTGGCATTTGGAGGTAATGTGTCAAGCGGGAAGTGAATACAATTGATTATTACACCTCACGTGAAGCAGCTGAAAATCTATACAAATTGAAGTTAAATTAAAATGAATAGTTAAAAACAGTACAAAATGTATGCCGAAAATATAATAATATTATGTGGGTAAGTAGTAGTTACTAAACGAGATATTTAATTTGTATAAATGCGTATATAATATTTTATTATGTGTATATCACTATCGGGTTATTTTTGGCACGACTAGAAATTGTTGAAAACATTGTTTACGTGCAATTCGTATAAGGAAATCGTACGCGTATGTACACGAAAACTAGTTTTTTTTTTCAATCTTGTACGAATGGATTGATGCCAATATAACATAATAATATGCTCAATGGAATGAGTAGGTAATTATGCGAACAAAATTGTTCTCTATTCCCCCAACGACTTCGGTGGAAACGTTAATATGATCGTACACAAGTTGAAGTCCATTCAAGTTTAAAATAAATTAATATTATTTGCTATTTAACAGTATATAATATTCAATCTCTGATTTTAATAATTTCAATTCAAATTATATATATTGTTCATTTTATTAACAAACTACAAAATATATTGCACGTTTATATAATAATATATAATACACTTTAATGAGTATTTTGCTTAAGGTAGGTGTGTATTTTATTATTATAATAAATTAATAAACTATATAGGTTACCTATGTGGCAAAGTGCGAATCATATACCAGTACAAATATCTACGTAAATATTTCTTCCATGATCTTTATTATAATATCGTCAAACTGGTTAAAAGCTGGTTTTGCCGGGAAACAAAATAGGCCTGATTTGTAAAAAAATTGTATACGAAAATATTATAAAGTGTTGTCACTAAGTTGTCGTATCTAATTAACATTGCTAGTGTTGAAATCTTGTTTTAATATATAAAAGCGTAAATAAATTGTAATTGGAATATTATAAGATGTGTATGAATATTTAATATTATGATATGCATATTATTTTGTATACCTTTTAATTTTTTTTTCAGGTAACACTACATATTTACATTTCACGCCCGGATTACGATGGATTGAATCGGAACTTTTTTTACAAGCTCGAGGGTAGGTACCTAAAATCTAAATACACAATTATAGGAAAATTCTATATTTTTAACTCTCCCAGAAAAGGTGACAAGCTCAGAAATACTTGTATATTTCTATTAATACAAACATCTATTTTTTGTATACCCTATTTGGGCAGGCCTAATATTTTAAACTCATTTTTACTTCACAAGTATGGTTCTAAAATCAAAACATACTAAAGGAGCGAGCCATTTCAAAAAACATTTTTTGTTTAAATTATTGTATATTAATTTGTTTTTAACTTTTTTTTTTTTGGTGCCGTGACTTACTAGGGAACTAATTTCAAAAATTTAAAACAAACCAAAAAAAAAAAAAACAGTATATGTGAATATAGCTAGCTTCATACAACTTCCAGTCAAGTGCCACTAATGGGTGGCTTCTTAATCACGTACTCATGTATTATTTTTTTTTTTTCTAACCCTTATCAAATATGCTAATTGTGCATAATTTGTACAGATTGTATATAATATTGTGTAAAAGAAAAAAATTTAAAAAAAAAACTTTTTTTTGGGTAAAATGTAAGTACCAAACACTATCTTACATATATTAGCAAATATTTTATTTATATATTACGATAAATTCATTACAACAGTTATTAAATAATAATGATAATAATACAAACTAGAGATGTTCCGAATATTCGACGACATCCTCAAAAAATTTACCTATTTGTGATTAAAAAAAAAAGCCATCAAAGTGGCTCTCAATCAGTCAATTTTTATTTTGTTATTAAGTTGCTGAGTCAAAATTACTTTTAAATAAAATAGCAGGCCTACTAAAGGATAGTACCAAAAATAGATATTAGGTACTATTTATAAAAATACAAGTCTTACTAGTTATTGCACTCTACTGGTTTCTGGGAGAGTTTAAAATTACAGCTATCCTATAAATGTATATTTACTATTTATAAGTATCTCACAGCTTGATAAAAAATTCACAAACAAATCCAACAAATCCATCAAAGAAATGTAGTGTTAGTTAAAAAATGATCAAGTTTTATAATAAGTATAGGTAGGTACATAATATTCTAGATTTTCATATATTTTATCGGCAATTTCGATTGATGCTAGTTATTATGTTTCTCTTTTTTTATATGTATATAAAATATTACAAATCCTTTTAATGTTCAGCTTTTATAATACCTACATTTTATAAGTGAAAACGACACTTATTTTTATCTTGATGAAAGTCTGCGTAGTGGGCACCGAACGACAAAAGCAATTTAAAAAAAATTAAACAGCACCTACCTATATACATTTCTATATAATATTATAATGCACCGTCAATACGATGTATAATTATATGAATTTATGTAGTGATTGATAATAGCATTGTTCTATTTTGTTCCCCAAGTGTTATATGTGTACCTATATAAGTATTTAGGTATATATCATACAGCGTGCCACTATTACTGAAACCAAAATCAAATAATCTAATGCATAGATGGCCCAACAGTTGTATACAAAGATATACTTTGACTTTATTTCTAATACCTATTATTAAATATATTATTGCGGTTTATAAACAAAGGTGTTTGATATGCCCTTTCACCCGGTGACTTCGATTAACAATTAACATTATCATAGTCCATAGGCATTATTAACGTTATGTCGACACGTTGTCATGACTTGAAATGCCACAGAACAATTTTATTTAGATATTACTGCAGTACCTATAGGTACCTACGATATAATATACTTTAAACATTAATTAATTACACATGTATTTTGCATATTGTATAGATAGTAATATTATTACTATTATATCATACGATACTTGTACAGAATATATACAATAGGTCCATATTTAGGAACCGATAACTTTAATACTCAGATAAACGAATGAAGGAAATTATATAACAATGAACTGCAATCCCTTTTTCAGAGACCTAGTATATTGAAATAAATAAAAATAAAAAAGTTAGTTTGGTCAGAATATTTCTTTAGGAAGCATGATTCGATGACAAGAAAGGCAATTCAGGAAAACCCAATAGGTAGAAAGGAGACCCTCGCGGAAGATCACGGTTAATGTGGTAGTGTAAGGATTGTGTAAAAAGTTATACAGAGGCAGCAAAACCAAATAGTTATTGGCAAGAAATAGAGGTGGATAGAAGTAGAGTGTTTGGGGAACGGTATGGTTTTAAATGGCTGAGAAATAAAAAATAAAAAGAAGGAACCGAAAACATAAACTGAATATATAGTTTCAAAGCTATTGTGTAGTTATATTCGTAGGTACCTATAAATAGGATTTTTTTTATCAGTAGGTATTTAAAGTTCAAATTCAGGAAAATTTTTAAATTATTTTGTTATAAAACTATAAAATGTAACCACTTACTCACATTTTATCTGTGGCCATTCTTAATGTGGACATTTTTACCGACTACCGTTGCATATACCTATTAGACTAGAAATTATTTTCGTTTTAAGTAATTTCGTTTTCTTTTAATCAACCTCGGTCTTACGAGGATAATAATTTTAAATCGTTATTTTAAAATTACCAAAATAATTAAATGTATATAAATATACAAAATATTATAGGTACATTTTAATTATTCAGAGATTAAACAAATTATGTTCAAGGTCTTTCCGCGCACATTGCTTCCGCGCCTACCTTCCTCGTCCGGATTATTATTTTATTATATTATATTATATACAAGCAGTTTTATTATAACTCATAGTTCATATTATAATGTAATACGTGGGTAAATACTACAGAGTAATAAAAATAAACCATTTTTATACAACATTTTTAATGTGGGTTTCATTCAAGTCGTGCTCTAAAATGAAATTGTGTATCGAATGTATTATTATTTTGTTATTATAATGTATTATAATGTAGGTGATGCAACAAAAGCATCGTTATCTATATGGCATACATATTACACATAATATATTATGTTCTCAATATATTATTAATATAAATTATTTCATTTCTTTAAGTTACTTCCTACGTTATACCTACATGATATTTATTTAAATTTTAATACTACAAATTTGAAAAGGGAATTTTTCTTCCGATTTCATATTATCGGAATAAATTAACTGTCAAAGTTTCAACGTACCAAATGTTTAAAAAAATATTCTAAATTTACAATAAATACAAAATGTAATAATTAATTGTAACTCATTAAAGATAAATACAAATGTACGCAATATAATACTACGCACCTACATATTATCACAACCATATTATAAACATCTCTTCCCTTTTCCCGGCTTATTTGCTTAAAAAAATCGATGCAAATCGGATTTTCCTCGATTTATTAAACACTATATATTTAGTTACCACTGTATTACACGTTTACTTTACAAAATATATTATGCTAGTTTACAATAATAAAACAACGATGGATTACATACTCGCCTGAGGATGATATTGTGAATTACGTAAATTCCCTATTCAGTATTAAACTACAAAATGCACACTGTTATTGCGTATAATATAATGCGTATATTGCACATAACTCATATTATTTGTATTCGTATTTTTACGCTTTACATTGACATTGTAAAATTTGCCAACTTTAATGCGTCTGTTTTTATGTGGGATAATGGCTTTGGTCATTGAAATTACTACCCATGTGACTGCTACACAGTTGATCGTCTCGGAAAATATAATTTCCTAGACGGTTAAAAACAAAATGTTGATTTCACAGTAGATTAAGCTCATTATATTGCTTGATTCAGTGTTATTGGTCCCCCCAATCGCGATTTAAGTATTGAGCGAGCGGCGTTGCCCCAATGTTTATTGCTATAATAGCTGTCGGACAGAAACGATATAATTATTTCTTAACACACACGATCAAACGGCTTAAACGCGTATGGTCCAATGACGTTAGCTGAAGCCCTGAAGGCAGGGAGGATAGATAGTATGGCAATCGCCACCCTCCTTGTATCGGTTTTTTTGCTTTAACGGCTGTTCCCGTCGATTTGACATATTGATAACTTTCGACTTTGGTGCAATTATTATAATAGACATGTTTTCTGTTTGTCGTCTTTATCATATTGATCTCATTCGATTTTGAGCGAACATAAAGTGAAACTGGTGAAGAAAATATCTATTATTACACCACCACACATAACAATAATCCCGTCATTTTTAATGATAAAAAAGCTAACCATCGTGAAAAAAAGTCTTATCTATACCACGGGACCGTCGCTAAATGATTAGATTCAATACTTATCCGTGTCAGTCTGTGTGCATTAAGTTATTTTCACTAATAAAATACCATCTTATACAGAATTAAATATAATTTAAGTAGTTACTTAATATCATAGGAAAAATATAGGGAGTATGAGGGTGATTATCACTCAAAGTTTTTAAATTAGAACCTTCTTAATTTATGGACTACATGAAAAAATAAGGGCCTTCAGCCTCCACATTTTTTCTCATTGAAATCCGTCACTGCCTATTATAATGATACACTTGTGTCTAGTGTTGGAACAAAACTATTTATTCTTTATTCGGCACCATAACTTGACCGTATAAAAGTATCATTGCATATAAGTGAGAATAAATACTTCAAACTGTTCATATTATTATATGGTGAGCCTCAAAAGTTACTATATTATGTTCGGTCGAAAACTGTGTCATGTTTACATTAACAAAGATATAGTCAATGTATATAGTTATAATAATATGTATAGTGTATAAAATTATGCATATATTTATATATATATATAGAAAGAGAAAGAGAGTGGTACTCACCGAACGGTATGAGAGGATAATATTTAGTCTTGATGACGTCGTACAATATTGTGCAGTATTTTTGTAGATTCGTAATAAAATCATTTTGCATAAGATCTTTATAAAATTTGTCCAAGTCTTGTGTTATATTTTGAGTGTGGGCGTAATACGGCGATTGCATAAGTTCTTGCTGTCTTGCGTACAAAAACTCTGTTGTATCATAAATCCGTATTAACAAAAAAATAATGTTCATTATTAAATGTGTTATTAATTGATTTAAATATGATCATTATTAGTACAACTCACGAATGACGTGTTTTGTAGCTGACACGAAAACAGCTTCGATGTGATGGAATATCTGCACCACGGTCGGCTCGATGGTTTTCAAAACATTGCTCCAATACGCCGCCACAGTGTTCGACGATTCTTCCAACATACTTTCAACATATCTTATGAAAGATATATGAACGTCACGTATCAACTGATTAACAAAAATGTAGTTAAGGCCAATTATAGCCGATGATGTTTTACTTAAATCGAATAAAGATGTCTCTATCGTATAATATTATTGTAAAATATAATATATCAGTATATTCACTTTGTCATATTTAACCATGGAGCTACTGATAAAGTCTGAAGCGTAAACAAAGGCTTCGCCTTCCATCAATCGTTTCAACAGTTTACCGAATTCTTCGTAGGCCATTTGTATCTGCAACCAAAACAATAAAATATAATATTTTTTATTAGAAGAAGACAGTTATCATGGTATTATAAGATATTACTGTCATTGCGTTCACTATATTACGTTTATTCTTGACCAACGAAACGCGAACGTGACTCGTTATTTATCAAATATAACGTAAACTTGAACCAATTTCCTATTTTTAGTGAATTTTTAACGCTTTTGGGACATCCAAATCGTGCACGTATTTTACGTACATGCTTTAACATTTTAAACATTTATATGTTTTATTTTGTATGTTCTTGTATAATTTAAAAAAATTGTTTGCTTTTTTTCAGAAAAACTTATTAATAAATTATTTTAGCATACTTAATTACTTAAAGCAAACAATAATCAACCATATAAACTTATTATTTATTTTTTAAAGAAACGTATACACGTGAACGAATTAATTTTTTTTAGAACAATCAGCCTACAAGGATCTGGGCTCCGTGAGGTCTGGACTAAACTTAACACAGTATCTGTGGTACGACCATGTAGAAACTAAAATGTATTGATTAAAAACCACTGCGATGACAAAACAGCAGAACTATAGCCAAGTATAGCTTATCGATTATACTTTTCCATTGAAAACAATAGTATAAAATATTGTAAAGCCAGAGTAATTGACAATGTTATAATATAGGTATAAAAATGCCACAAGCAATAATGATTTACATAGAATTAATTTTACAATACAAGTTTTGTTGTTCCAAATTGTATTTATTATATACTGTATATTTCATATTATTCACAATATGCAGAGCAGTTATTTGTGTTTCCGTTTCGTTATATAAATATTTATATTATTTTTGATATTACCTACATTTCCATGAAAAAAAGATATTCGGTTATAGATGTTTTAATGTGTTTCTGAAAGAGGGCTATATTAAAATATGTTTATGGCGATATTCACCATAATATTATTATGCACTATGCTTATATCCATAAAAATATAGTAAAATAATATTAAATATTAGTATACCTAATGTAAGTATCTTCTATTTGCACCGGACTGCTGAACATATAGAATAGGTAGTTGTTCCTACATTTATTTTCCTAATGGCACACTATTATTAATAGCTATACTAAAATTTGCCGTACACATTTTATAATCTTTTGTCCTTTCAATAACAAGAACTTCAATGTCCAGGAAAAATAAACGCAGCAGACCAAACGAATATTGAAATATTTACAATAAAATATTTATATACATATTTGTATTATTATTTTTATCCTAGAAAAATTTGTAGTTATCTCGAGTATTTTTTAGTTTTTATGTGTATAAATAAAAAAGTTCAAAAGTTGAGGGGGTGCACCTTTATTTGGAAATACTGGTCTATTTAGACACTTCCGATTATTCAACATTTAGGGTTTTCGATATTATTCTAAAAGAGGATTTCTCAACCGCGTTCTAGGTATAATAATTTATTATAATAAATAGTTTTGGATTTTCACTCAAAATTGTGAAAAAAATTCTAAAAAATATCACACTCTTTTACTGGAATTTATATCAGCTAGTTCAACCACATATAATATTACAACACAAAAGAGTTTGACCCATTTCGAGTTGTAAAATTATTCTTAATCAATGTCTTAGCTCTAAATAAGAGGAGTTGACCACCGTAAAGAGGTCCAAGATGATAGAAGAATACTTTAAACGAGACCGTATCAAATAACAGTGTAGTACATATCGTTTAACATAACGTTACATGTTATATTGAATTTCAGATTGAATTCTTTTGACGAACGTATAAAAAATCCTATCATCTTAGGTTGAAAAGTCTACGGGAACGTCGGGAACTGACTCAATATAAAAATGGATTTCTATCAGTTTCAAAAAAACTCCTAAGTATATCTTACTAGTATTTATTCTTACTAGTTTTCTGAACAATAATTGAACAATTAATCAAGAATAAGTAGCTTTGAAATGTATTCGTCATCACCCATTACTTATTAAAGCAGTAAAATCTCATGTACTTTTCGAAATTACCGGGGAGGAAAAGAAAAAAAATGCTTAGGCATACCTACTTTTTTTACAAAATCTACTTTGTTTTTTTATTGCATCTAATTCATAACGAATAACAGTAGACTTAACATTTTGATTGGACATTTATGATTTTATAATAACTTTAAAGAGTAATACAACAATAGCACTGGCTGCAAAATCTGGTGGAGTCAATAAATTAGAATCGATCATAAACAGAATAGCAAGCCTGGGCATAAACGAGTTAAAAAGTTAAAGTTAATTTGATTTTAACTTTTTTAAATTTAATTTTCATTAGCTTGATTTTTAACTTAACTTATTTTAATTGATATTAATTTAATAAATAACGAGTTACTTTTAATCGAACTCAAGTTTAGTTAATTTATAAATAATTAAATAATAAACATAATAAAAATAATTATTGATGTAGAATATCACATAACCATTTACTAAAATATGAAATTAGAAATATTTATAGTTAAATTAATTTCTTGTTCTATTAACCAGAATTATTCAAGAAAAATAATTTAATTAAATAGTAAATACATATTAAAGCAATATCCATGTAAGTACATATTATATTATAATATATAAGTGCATCGTATATATAAAGATTAAAGATATACCATACCATACTGCGACATACGGGCATATTGTAATAATAATAATTAATAAATATTACCAATTAATAAGTAATATGATATTATCTTATTATTTTATTGAAATAGATACAAATCACAAATGTACAATTCTCAAGAACATATCATGAAATATTTTCGCAATAAATAAGTTATTTATTTATTTATAAATCAAAGTATTATATTTATTTCGGAATTTTCAATTTCATATGCTTTTGGTACCTACAACATAATTATATTACACGGGCGAGTGCGATGTATGCGATAATTCGTGTCAAGTTACAATTTATGTTTCAATTTTAAATTTTAAATTATAATAATTAATATTTAAGTTTAAATTGCAAGAAAATTTGTGTTAACAAAGTCATAGGTAATCCAAAGAAATCTGTAATCCGAACGACCCCTTTTACCTATCCCTCACGGATTAACGAGACCTTATTTCAGTATACCTATCTATGTAATAATTTTTGTTCTAATCAATATTTATATTTTATGTATTTATTTTAATCATTATTAGTAATAACTAATATTTATTAAAATTAAGAACAAATTTAAAAATATTAATTATTAGAATATGTATAGTATAAAAGTTAAATGGATTTTTTTAGCTATTTCTGTGACAGCCTGTATAATATAATATTAAACGGCTACTATATAAACGAAATATCACTCACGTTGTCTATGAACCAAACTATAGATTTTCTGATGGTTTGCCCAGTGTCACCTAATGCAGTCCATATTTCGTTGACGATCTGCGGTAACGATCCCATTTTGTCACTAATAAACGGAAAGAATAATTATATTAATATCATAAGAAAGTTATTAATTATTTTGAACCGCTAACGGTAGGTACGTATCTACACCGTACACCGCAAAGTGATTAACGGAGATACAATAATATTGTATAACACATTTGATTTCTACAGTGCATTTTCTACACTCACATAAACGACATGTCCTCCATCATTGCAATGTACAGCCCGTGGATATCTTTCAAATAAAACTCGTTTGCGTTGTAAGAATTATTGAACACCTTTCTGAAATACGCCAAATCTTCTTCTAGTACGTGGAAATTGCTGCAAAAATTATGAATAGTGTGAATATATTTAGAATAAAGAATATTCATAAAAAACACTATTTACATAATATACACAGGCCGATCCGTTTAAGTGTATATTCTCATTATTTTGAAAAGTTTTAAGTTGTTTGAAAATATTTTTTTTTCATAATTTATTGTGGGTCAGAACCATATTTAAAAATAGTATATTGTGTGGCAAGGGCGGGAAGTGAACTATTTCAGTTGCGGGCGATGTGTGGTATAGGCAGCACTCACCCAAGACTGAAATTGCCTTCCCGCACGAGCCACACATACTATTTTTTGTCACGCCTCTGCGTTCATCGATCACGGCAAAGGTAATGCAGGGATATATGCAACAACCAGACGATTTGGTTTTATTTATTTTAAGCTTCACGCATGGGGGTTATAATATTAATATAATATGTAACCAAAAGTTTATGTAAGGACGTGAGGGGATACATGAGTGATATGTGAGCCCAGCACTTTTGGGGATTTCCACTTTACCACCCGGCACTATAAGGGATTCCCACTTCACCACCAGCCGGACGGAAAAAGGACGCTTTCCAATGCTTCAACCGCTATCGAAAACCAAACTTTCGGTGCATGCGTGACAAAAAAAAAATTCATATTCTATAAAACCAAAAAAATGTATGAAGAATCTTGTATTCAATTGCAATTACATTTGGTTTTCGTTTAAATAAAATATTAAAACAAATATTTATTAAAAATATATGCCAATTGCCTAAGTAATTAAAATATAATATACATTTTTTTAGTTTTCTGTCAAACAAAATACATTTTTGAAGAACTTTGTATTCAAATTTCAAGCTTTAGAATAAAAAGAAAGAGCCAAACATTTCTTAAATTAGAATTTAGTTAATACTGCTCCAGAAGATAATGAGTATTAAGTAATGACACATGCAACACACATAAACATACCCCAAACATAATTTTTTATAAGCATAAAGCAATACATTCGTTCAGTTGAAAATCAAAAATTTCAAATGTAAAATAATGCAAAATAAAGAGAAAAAAATTAGAACCAAAACGTAATAAAATACAAATAATCTCAAACTTGTAGACAAGTTTTTTAAACCCTTTTAATAAAGTCGTTTCGAGAGTAAACTTTTGAAAATCAAACGAGAACGCATATTTTTATGCAATAATCACGTATAAGTATTTTTTTTGTGAATATTAGGGATTTAAAAATGTATTTTAATGCAAAACTTTTTGCCTGGTAATGATTTAAAGTTCTTAAAATTTGCATTGCGTCGGCATGCGTTTGTATACATGTACTTTTGCGATGTATACTGTGACGGTCCCTCCTCGGTCCTCACCATAACCTACAGACTTTCTAAATATGCATATTTCTATTATGAGGTACACATTACAATATTTTTTTTTTAGCTGTGTAATATGATAAGGCATATTAACTTCATTCATATTATACTAAATGCAATAAATATTAGTGAATATCACATAAAATAATATAGGTACAATAGTATTGAATGTATATAGTGTATATAGACTGGAATTGTTAACTTATTTTTAAAAGATGAAATAGTGCATTGGTAATGAATATAGCTGAGTTTTCAGGAGTGTTTGTGGTCCTCTAAAGGAATTGGGTGTTCCGGATATTAAACAACAATAATAAAAAAATTATCA
Organism: Macrosiphum euphorbiae; assembly: GCA_949089665.1. Classification (NCBI taxonomy): domain Eukaryota; kingdom Metazoa; phylum Arthropoda; class Insecta; order Hemiptera; family Aphididae; genus Macrosiphum; species Macrosiphum euphorbiae. The sequence goes on along the minus strand of CARXXK010000002.1, from coordinate 40,951,923 downwards.
TTATTATTATGTACAATGTAATTTATAAAACCTCGAATTATTCCTGTATATAATCTATAATTGACTAAAATATATTTTATTACTTAAATTAATAGTTATAAGCGCTAGTACAGTTATTTTTTATCTACTGAAAATTTTACTATTTGGACTTATAATTTTTTTTTAAATAATCGATTAAATTGATATACCTAATGGGTGAATATTTGAACATTGCCCATACAGCATTAGAGGAAATGATAATATTTTGTGAATGTTTTAAAGTGCTTGAATAATAAATATTTGACTAGTTAATAATATTTTATAAATATTTTCTGTTCATGATAACAAAATATTGTACTATTGCATAAAATTGTTGACATAATATTTTTATTAAGTTTCCGTAAACATTTTTTTTGAAAATACATGATTAAAATATTTTGTAAATGCTTTTTATAAAATATTTTCAAAAATATGAGCTTGTATGCCAAAGAATATAACTAAAATATTTCCTAATTATTTACGAAATTTTTAAAAATATTTTTACAACTATATTATTTTCCTGAAAATATTTTTATCGAAGTTAGGATATATTTTTATTCTGTGTGGGTATATTGTATAAAGATATTTTATGTACCCAAAACGATCTATGGAGGTCCAACATACATTTTTCTAATACAATATTGTTTTATGTTAGTAAACCTTCGTTAAATCAAAGTGAACTAACTTTGAGCACACCGAATTTATGCTTGAACAAGTTATTAAACTTTTGATAAAGGGTTATACTATAGTTTCTATTCACTAATCAATAAACCAAAAGTATTTGGTATTAAACTATAAAGCGCGGCACGCCACCACTTTGTATTAAACACATTTAGTATAAAAAAATAAACAATTTTTATCACAAAGAGTTTCTATTCTTTGTGTTCGAATAAAACAAAAATCCCAATACCTTATATCATTGAGAAATTCTTGTATTTCTGGTTTTGTATCAGCCCAAATGCCATTTGCAGTTTCCACCGTCTGAGATTTTATGTAATGTGTCCAAAACTCGTTTACTTGAATATAGCACCAAGTACGGTTCACTGATGTACGTAACGCACTCTAAATATACACACACACTCAAATTAATATTACTACGCATTATTTATTACCAAGTTGAACACTTCTTGTAATCTTGTAGTATACTCCATGTACATATTAATAAAAATAATATATGCTAATTACCACAATATTGTCTTTCAAATCGATTCTCCATTCCAATGAAGAAGACAGCAATCTAGAATGGTTAAGACTTAAAGAAAATTCAACGTCTGGAATAATTACATTGTTTTCGGTTCTCCATATGTTAAATTTAGCATTTTTCTCTCCAACAGATTTCCGGACATAACAATTGTTTTGTGGCGTCTAAATATTCAATTAAGTAAAAATAAGAGAAGTGACAAATATACAATGAAGACATTAACAACAGGTAGGTACCTAATTAAATATATAACGTTTACAAAATAATTATGTTGTAAGTTGTTAAATTTAAAATATTTTGATAATATTATAGAGCCTCATGTTTGAAATTTAATTTAATCCATTAGCCAATTAGTATACTATGCGTTATACACGTAACCTGATTTATTTAGCAACTATTTAAACTAGCAGTAAATTCTGCGGAAACGCTTTGTATTTTGGCAATGAATTCAACCGAAATATTGTCTGATATTTTCCTTTAGTCAGTTAATCAAATTCATAACTTATTAAGTAAAACAATACAAAAATAGTCTAATTCCTAACAGATAGAATACAAAATTGATTTAAAAAAATTAAAATTAAAAAGTATAATAATATAATTAAATAATACCTATTTAATTTAATATGTGATTTAAATATATTTTACCCTTTAACTATGACACGTGCACATTTAAAATGCCAATTTAAGCAAGTCTACACTCTACTGTACAATAACTACAAGGTTAGTTTAATTATTCTTAATAATTAAGACATTTTTTAATTGTATTGCTCATAAAAAAAATATGCGTTAGATAAAAGTATGATATTATAATTAAGTGTCTAATGTTTTATGTCTTAAAGTGTTATAAGTTGTTCATACAACGTTTGAGTTCAAATTTTTAGGAAGTTCATCGAATTGCAAAAATCATTAATTTTTTACAGGAAACTAAGAAAAATGTTTATCGTATACAATTAATCCATATTAATGATTATACTATTTAATCTTACCCGGAGTGAAATTAATAACTAGATTAGTATCCTTCTGTGGAATATTGATGTAAAATTTCCCAACAATATTTTGATCATCGCCTCTTCGTATCAGTCCGTTCACATAGTGTGTTCCTTGAAAATTACTGTAATTCCCATAGATAAAAGTAGTATCGTGGATTGAGTATTTCTAATTCATAATATTATTAATGTTAGTTTTTCTCTTTTATAGTTATAATTTATAATTAAAAATATATTAATCTACTAAAAATATTTACCTCGATCAGTATAGTTTTGTTAAAAAAATCCAATACACCTTTACCATCCCAATACTGATCTGGTAGGTATGCTCGTTTATAAGTAATATTGTTGTGGAAGTAATGAAAGAATTCTTGTGATTTAAAAGTACCAGCAGCATCCAATTTAAATCTAAAATCAATGTTTATTTTGTAGGAATAATGTTGTATATTTTTATACATACTCTTTTTTTGTTTTAATAAACTGTTTGTGAGTACATATTATTTTCGTCTGTGGTTTTGTCTAACAGTATTTAAGTTAGTACATTTATGAACATTGTCTTACTTTCTCGTCCTTCATTAATACATTCATTCACGTGACTCATAATAATTAATTATTACCTGGTAATTAAATGTCTTCCTCTAAGGGATAAAAAGTAGTTTCGTTTAGACTTGGCCGAATTGTTTTCAATCAAGCAACCAATGGTAAACTTTCGTCTTGAATCTAACGCATAGTCGTATTCAGCATTTAAATCGAAGAGTATCGAGTTACCACGTGAATAGTTTCCTCTAATTGTAACGTTCTAAAAATATGATAAAAACAATTAAAACGAATATCTACGTAGGTAGGTACCCTACTTAATACGTTATATACATTTGATTAAATATTAAAATAATTGTACAACTAAACAATTGTTATGAAACAAAAATCTAAAAAACGAATATGAAGCCTCCTCCTAAAAGTGTACTTTAAAATATTAAATACTATCTGGATCGCCCGGCGTTACCCTAAAAAAAAATTCTGATTGTTCAACTCCTTTTGAGTGTAACACGCTATGGAAGCCATTTCTTTTTAAGTGTAAATTATATTATATTTTAATGTATAGCTATCCCAACCGGAGAGCCGTTGTCTGGGAGATTCTCAGCAGTGTATTATCAGGTATAGGCAATCTACTTATCTACCTGTGGTTTGTACGTAAATGTATAATTTAACTCTAAAGTAGGTATCAAAGTTGTACCAAGTTTGTAGTTATTACTTAATTCAACCTACAGTGGATATTAATACAATCAACTAATACAAAATTCTAAAATAACCTTACTAAAATTCAATGAATAAAAAGAAACCAAACATTCGTATTATAGATAAAGAAGAAAAATAAAAAATAAGAAAAAAAGAATGTAAGAACCATGCAAAAAGTTGGTCCACTGAAACCGTGGTTGAACTTGAGAAATTCTGTACTAAAATACACAGAAAGGCTTAACAATAATAATATATACCAATAGCAACCATTTACAAACAAACATTTCTATCGTCAATCTCAAAATCCCTATTTAAGCACCTTCCCCGGTTGTAAATCTAATTTACCCTTTTTAAATTAGCCTATCTTCTTCCCAGAGGTCTAATCTATCTCTGTAACAAATCTCATCGCAATCGGATGAACGATTTAGGATTGCGTAAAGGACACACACACATACACACACAAACATTCATTTTTATATAGATATAAAACAGTTGTATACTTCGTTAAGATTACAATACACCAAAAAATAATTTAAGTGAAACAAACATTTATATAATATAAATATGTAATAGGTTTATGTTCACATAATATATGGACATGTTACATGGGGGACGGAGTGGCAGAGCGGACTAAGGCGTCGGCTGCGACGCAACCGGCACCGGTTCGACTCGGCCACGGGCGGTATTTTTCTTCGAGCAGTTATGGTGTCCGGAGATAGAGAGGCCGCCATCCCCCACCCGGGAATGGAATATACCTACGGGTGCCCACTTAAAAATTCTGCCAAAATAATATTTGCTCATCAGATGTAAGAATAGTTTACATGTTTACAAGCTTACAAGTTTACTAGAAAAACTTGTAATATTAATTTGTATTAAAATTTATAACCGTGTGAAGTTTAAATTATCAACACAATTAATATATACCTAAATATATTTAACTAGAAACCAGACAGCTATAAAGTGTACTTTTATAAGTGAATACCTATTTAACAAAAATCTTGAGATCCCCATCTCTCTTAAAATAATATGTAGACATTAAATAATATTTATAAATAAAATAATATATCTAATACTCAAACAAGATTAAAGTTGACTACCTACCTAATACAATTCAGAGTTTATTTACTCTAGACGTCTTATGCTCGAATTACTTACTTTTTGGAATGAAGGGTGGAACAGCAATACAGCTATACGATGTCTATTGACTTTAGACTCAAGTTTTCTCCAATCAATTCGATATCCGAGTACGTATTTATCGTCCGGCAAAGCCCTGTGCTGTATTAGTGTCATCTGAGACATCAAATATTTAGTGTCTGTCTCTATATCGCTGATAATCGAGAAATTCCTTCTGGGATATGCTACGTTTATGTCAATTATTTTTCCATATTCACTTGGTGTCTTCAAACAAAGTTTGAATTATTTAATTTGTACAATTAAAAAATGTAATGTATGCTTATGACGTGTCAGTGCACCATTTGGTTTTCTCTCTTCGAGAAATATGAAATATAGCAAATTATCGTCCAGTAGAACCAATTTTGTATTGTTAGCTTTAATATTAGAATTGATTAAACTATAAACAAATTTAAACGGAAAAACATTACTGTGTTTATATTTTGATTTTTTGGTTATTTTGCGATATATTTTTAATTTTTCGGCAAATGATATTGAATGTATAAGAAATTACAATTATTTATTAATATGATTATATATCACAGAAAAATTGAAATGTTGTAAAAATCAAACTTACGAACAATGATAATATTTTTGACTTTAAGTTTAATAATTGACGATTGCACTTTAATATTAAATCTAACCAGACAAGATAATTATAACAAAGAGCACAAATTCACTATGTTGATCAAGGTTCAAAGATAGAAATCAAATTGTGAACTGACATCCTCTTATCTCATTTAACAACAATCATGGACTACATACCGAATTATGATAAGCAACCCTCAATGCCGAGTTCATCCAGGCATCGGGGTTCAAAACTATTTTAACATTTCTTGTATAAGAGTCATCATTATCGTCATCATAATGTGAATTAATCACGATGCTCCTGTTGAAATTGATCACTGTAAATAATTTAACAAAAACAACTTTTAATTAATTTTTATTGATTTAAAAAAAAAAACGCTGGCGGATTGTTTGGGGTCTTGTTAGATTTACATTGGTTAGGATAAGTGCAGTGAAGATTTTCAGAACTTTATCTTTAATAGTTAATTTACTACAGAACATTAAAAAAAATTAAAAGAAATTTTATTGGAAGTTTTTTGATGTTTTTCAGCTTTACGGCTTTGTAGTGAATTAATGATTGGAGATATAGTTCTGAACATCTTCACTGCACTTCTTCTAGCCAATATGAATTTAATAAGAACCTAAACAACAAAATTCATTCTCCAGATTCGGAAATCTACCTCGCTAAATGAAAATCTAGCGAAAAATAACTCTTTTTTTATCTGTGAAAAATAAAATAATTGAAATGAAAAAAAAATTAATTCCACATTTATATCTACTTGGTAATACCTTTTTAATTAGTTATCAACCAAATTTCTAGCTATCATAGTTTAGGAGATAAGTTAAAAGATAGAAACGGTGTTCACGCCGACGTTTTTATGGATTCAACTATTCAAGTATATGTGATTTCAAATCTCTCTCATTAATATTTTATATTAAAGCTAGCTAAATTACCCACCTACTCATCTTTACTGAGTTATATTTTTATTATTTTATTATTTGACACAAATTCATGAAGTTTTTAAAATTCAGTCATTTTTCATTTCAATTACCATACTTACTTGATTAAAAATCAAGAATGTAAAAATCCGTATCTGTTATACGAATAAAAAGTTACCTAGGTAGGTTTAGGTATAACGAAAAAAAAAACAAATTAGGTTAGCTTAGGTTTTTAGTATAATTTTTTAAAATATTATACTTGTGTATTATGGTTTGTACCAGATTTCTTACTTTATAAGTAAATAATAATAGGTAACTCATTGATAATATGTATCTAATAATTCAGCCTATATTAGCAACAAATACCAATGATATAGGCATATCTGAATCCAGGGAAATTCAATAGGAACGTTATAAAAAGCAAAAACAAACATTAATTATTATATTTTATTAAATGCTGTTGGAAATTTTGACCCCGTTGTTTTTAATTTGGTCATTTATATAATTTTGAAAACCACTCAAAATTGTATTGTTAAATTTTCTACATTACAATTATAACTAAACATTATAATTTTCAATCAGTCAAGAATATTGTGGAGAGCATCTAATTAAAAATGTATATGATACCTAGCTATAGCCTATAGGTAATAGGTATATTATTTATTATATACCTAAATTATACAATAAGATATAATATTTTCATCCGAGTTCATAATAATTAATAACGTATACCTACTGTAGGAATTCGAGTTTGGCGATCGGACCTGGTATACGTAGCGAGTGCATAATATCTAAATACGATCCTGCTTATAATAGACATAAAGAAGGGTCACCCTGGAAGATACAGGCATCGGATAGAGAAAACTAGAGGCAACGATGTATGTCGGGATGGACCGAGTTTCTCCAGTTTCCCGAAACAGAAGAAGCTTATAATAATATATGCTATATGTATTTTATATAAAAAATTGTCTTTTTTTAGATACCTACCAATACATTTTTAATTTTTAATATATATTCAGGAATCAACACATTTGCATTTCCAGTTATATTAGATTGACAGACTTCCTTAACATTTTTGATACCCATCTTCGTTTACTTTAATAATGTGTGTATACACAACTCATTAGAATTTCAATAAAGACCATTTTTAAACTTTTTTTTTTTTGTTTTGGCTTATGCGTGAGTTTTTAAAAGCAGTTTTCGCCGTTTTTTCCGGCGGATTAATTTTAATTGTTTTCAACGTGTCACGACTAGAAAAATATTAATTGGATATCTTGTACTCATGAGGAGGTCTAGACTACAAGGTCTTGAAGTCGTCTGCACACGGGGAAATAATTTAAATCAAAACAAATAATTAATATTATAATATTATTGATTGTAAATCTAATATGTTGTCCATCATAACAAAATCTCTCTCGCGTCGAATAATTAATTTTAGATTTCAAAGACATTCCTATTTTTGACATATATCACACAATCATTCTATACGTTTTTGTTATCTATTAAAAAGTAATTAATTTACTGTTGGCCGTAATGGTACTTCTAATGTCAAACAATACCAATACGCAAATAATTCTCGGAAAGGTATTTGATAAATACGAATTCGTGAGTTGTTTATTCGGGGTTTACTAAAATAGATTTTTTCAATTATCCAAAGTGTTGTTTCAGACCCATGAACGGTAGCTCCCGATCAATTACGCAATATTTATTTGAAAGCTATGAATGCACATACACCCCTCGAAACAGTCGAAGTCAGAACGTAAAGTAATAATATAATATTATATTGTTATGTTTAACATTATTGTATTTTCAATAGGGATTCTTTTTTTGTTATTATTATTATTATTATTATTTTTAATATAAAAGTGGTCGCTGTAGCCTTTTAGATACAAAAATATGATATAAAATCATTGCACGATCACATGGATAACAATAATTAATATATTTTTATTACGTAAACACAACGCCCAAACCTTTCAATGTATTTTCACGAGCTATTTCATATTTGTTCTGCAACATCTCTAGAGTCACGTTGAATTCGGTCTCGTTGTGAAGTTTAAACACTTCCATACGCTTAAAGTCCTGAAACCCAATATGAAAATATTATTCAATGTTATAATAACAGCTCTATAAATAAAAATAAATAATCTCGTTATATAAGATACTTGGGTGGCGATTAGGATGACGTCTCACTGACGTTTTATCTAGGGTTGAATATTGGTAACTTTATTGACATTTGGTGAAAGTATTAAAATATATAATATAAAAACTGACTCGGAGTTAAATTTACGTTAAAATGTATATTTTGTACCTAAATATCGGCTTCTATAGTGTGGTATATAGAGTTTAAACAATTGTCTTCAAAATAAATGATAAAAAAACGTTTGAAACATCTCGAATTGGTTTTTTGCGTTTTTTTAAGATACTATAACATTTTTTCAATATATTCACATATTTTCATATTTTTTGTTCAAATATTATTTCAAAAAAATCATATGAAATGCAAATAAAAGGTTGATATCTTTATTTTACGCAATTAGTGTTTTATCTGTATAAAATCAGTTATGGCCAAACTGGGCCAACGTGTATATGTATCGAACATTTTCAGTGAGGTATCCTCGACGGATAAACACGTGAAAATAACCAAATGCATAAAAAAAACTTGTTGCTCTGTTACTCACGGTTTTTGGAATATCCACCGTTGCCACAAGACCATCTTTATTTACTCTGTGGAGATACCTCACGCCCAGTGGTAATACTTTATTCTGGACCGTCACGTCAATGGCGTCATCAATAAAGTCGTTTTCGTATACCGTAAATTTCCTAGTGAAGTTTCCTTCAATGATTTTTATTTCATCGTACACGACTCTCGAATCCCCGATTATTTCTTTTGTTAAGTCCTGTAATGCATGTTAATATAATATTATAGTAAAATATGTAATGTTATCTTACAATCTATGTAACAAGGAACACGAATATGAATTATTTGTAATGAATGACAATCGATCAAGACACCCGGGGCAGGGGCGTGATTTTGGCGGCAGGACTAACATTTTTTTATAAGATTAAGTTAATAATACTTTTTTTAGTACATAAATCATTAATGATTATTGTAGTATAAATATATAATGAAACCTGTTGTTTACTAATTCAGTCGCAATTAAGATTTGTAATAATTATTCGTAGTCGAGGGTATTATTGTCTGTTGGAGACATCAAGTGGAAATTTCGAATGAGTGTATTCATAAGAATAATATAATTTATATATTTCTACCTAACAAGATATAACATTATAGTTGCCTATTTAAAATTATCATTATTCAATAACGATACGGTATTTCGTATTAATTGTTGTCAGTAGATTAGTTAAAAAGTTGGGTAGCTACCTAATTATATTAGATATATGATTCAAGAGTCACGGTCTTAGACTTGAACATGAATTTTTGAATCTTTGATCATAGATTGTTCAAATCTATGATAATGACAGAAATTTTGTATTCTTGTTTTCACTTGAGGGGAGGGGGTAACTTGACCAGAAAACAATTGACATGCTCTGTATGTGTATACTGCAGTACTACAATGCATCTATAACAGCGAACTTACTTCGTATTTGAAATCGAATCTACCGACGTGGTACTTCTTGTCGATAGGGAACTGCAAAAGTATTTCTCCTACGTTCAGCATACTGATTTCTTTCAGCGTTTTGGTTTTGGTAGCGTTCATCAGGGCGCTAGTGTGTGGCCAAAATACCTCGATATGTCGGTGAAAGTTCAACCTGTCGAAAGCACACCACCGCTATAATACTATTGTAACAATAGCTTCCGATCTCAGAAGCCAGATGTATTTATAATAGTTTAAATGTTAATCATATTTTACGGTGACGTTTCTGCGATAATGCGCAATGCAAAGTACTGAATGTTGACGAACGGAGTAGTTGTGTTAATGAACGATGTGAAATGGTCAAACGACTCGAAGATAACCATTGCCGATGTGATCTTGATTTCCGGTGGGTAAAATACTTCCAAACTGTAAATTAAAATAATATATATTAAATTAATATCTGTTGGTTGTCAGGTATATGCCAAAATAGGGAATTCAATCAACCTAAGCTTGAACAGTTGAACCCTACAATTATTTAATGAAAAGCTCACTGTTGGATTTAAAAAAAAAAAAAAGCAATTCATTTTCAGTGAAACGGACTTAGAGAACTAAATTAATATAATAATATAGCTGGTCTATGCTAGTCTATATTGGTCTATGCTGTTATACAATAAGCCAAAAAAATTATATTTTAGATTTATAATTGATCAAGGAATTAACTTGTTTACTACTTATATCAATTAACTATAATATATCTATATAATATTATAATTGAATGCGGAATGATGAATTAAGTCATTTCGAGATGTACATGTATTATGAACATATTTTTAAATAATACAAGCTCAGTCGCAAGACTTATTCTAAATTAATGTATTGTATTTATTGATAAGAATAGGCGCTTAATTTTAAATGAAGCAGGTTCAAATTAAGGCTTAAGTTCTCCCCTCCCCAGGTTTATAAGATGCTTTAATTGTAGTTCAAAAATAGTTAAGTCATTAAATAGTTTTGATTATTTTTTTTATTGCATTTAAAGTTCAAATTTTGAAAAAATTCATCAAAATCTCGAAAATGCGTAAATTATTTTTCGGTTTGAAATTAATAAAAGTTTTTTTTCATAGCTTACATTATACATTTGTATAGAAGATTCCCCACAACTTTTTCTGCCTTTAACAAAAAAGAAGTTTACAGGAAAGTAACATTATTTTTTTATGAGCGTTTGAATTTAAAATTGTTACGATATTTGATATTTAGTGGTACACTTGAAATTTTCACCAAATATTTTTATTACTATTTTCCATGCTTGATAAAATTAAAAAAAAAAAAATAACTTTGTGCTATTTATGTAGAAGTTCACTGAAAAGTTACACTATTTATAGCTATGAGATATTTTCGATTTTTATAAATTTTTTTAAAAATTATTAAATGTATTTGTTTATATACGTATGCTAGTATGACATAACATCTCCGCTCCCAATCGTGTTTTGTATGCAATGATTTTTCAATGAATTTAAATATAACACATCCATTGCAATATTATAACGAATATTGTACAGCAGAGGAGTACCCACTTGTCCACCTTATTAGAATTGTTTTTAATTTGCTATTTTGGGTAGGAAATTGATATTAGAATAAAAAAGTGGTCAGATATTATAAGCAATACTATATATATAATATTATATCAAAGTTTATGTTACATGTGTACATTCAACTAGTTTTATACTCATTTCTATGTATTCAATTTCTAAAAAATAAAATATGTTGTTACAAATTGTTATGAACAACTTGAAATGAAAAAAAAAATCCTATAAAAATGATGGTTAACTGATGAGCTTATTCGAACGAGATGCTGGCATTTTATTTATTTATATATGTAAAAAATAATTTATATTTTCATTTTCATTTTCATTTTTCATAGCACGTATTTAAAATGTTTTATTTTATCGGCAGTGTAGGTAAGTTAATCTACATATTTGATATTTCAGACGCTCTGAATAACATTATTATTATTGCAAGTTATGCACGTGTGGTATATCTATATGCAATATTATTTATAGTAGCTTCACTGAACATTATTTTTTAACATTATTTCAATAACTTTTCGCCTGCCCTTTTTATTCTCAGTACTCAAATATATTATTATTTTTAACTCGGTGACCTCAAAATGTCTTTTTTACTATTATTCGACTTGGTAAATTGGCTGTCTTTGATTTTTCATGAACATAATAATAATACTAAAACTATATAATTACTTTCCCTTTCAAATTTAATTTTTTTTTTCACATTATATTCTTTTTACATTTTTAGACTATAATAATTAGCATTTTAGCAATATAAAATAAGCAACCCTAAAATTACAAACAATAATAGTATTATATTCATCGTTTTGTTAGAAAATATTTAAATACGTTTACAATTTTAAATTTTAAGTCACTATGTCGATTAAAATATATTATGTAATAATGTATTGTATTAACAACAATTATTACTATTATTATGAAATTTAATTTGGTTTTACCTGTCCGATTTGATTAGTTTAAAAAGAATCCAAATAAACATAAACGTTCATAGAATTATAAAAACTGATCAATGTTACTATCATAATTATTTTTTAATAAAATAATTATTATGCATGCAAAACTAATTCAACTCACCTGATATTATGTGGTGTGTTCGGCTTTTTGTACACTAAATTAGAAATGTGTCTGTGCTTAAGGAAACTCGCGTCAAACACATTATGTATGTCGTAAAACTTTTCCATTGTCTTACCACTGAACGTGTCAACCAAAAATACGCGATTTTCAGTCCTGTACGCCCACGTCACCAAACCATTTATTCTCTCTTTCCAAAGAACCTGCGTCAAAAACATTCGTACACGTTTAAAACCGTCCGCCACAACAATGGCATCGTCGTGACGTCACCGTTGTCCGTCATATAGTTAGTTGAGGTGAGCCGACACTTACCTCACTGAACGTGGCAAATTCGTAATTCAAATCCGGCGACCGGTAATGTAACAGATGCGAGATAAATTCGAATTGGTCGTGAATTTTCAGGTTTCCGACAATTGCGTATTCGTTGGTAATGTTCTGTGGCAATATCAAATGCGTAGCAAACGATATGTTCCGGAGCGACGGTATCATCGCCGTGGAATTGGCTTCGAATCTATTGGACATATTATTATGTATAATGTATAATAATTGTAATATTTAGCGAGTAGTGATTACGTGAACTAATCTCATAATATCGTGTAGGTGCGAAACGAGATATCCGTACTGTATGAGGGTAGATTAATACTATATATCATGAAATTAAATCGAGTTCAGAAAATTTTTTTTACCTAATATCATGTTTTACTTATTTTATTTTAAACACATTTTGGAATTTTTAATAGGTACTAGAAAAAAACTGAAAAAGTTATTACTCTTTTAAGCAGTAAGAGATTTTTTTAATATTTTGTTTATGAACTATATTTTTTTTCATTATAACTGACTCGCTGTGAATATATTTTCATTATTATAAAGCGAAAACAATTTTAAAATAAATGCCGAGCGCAGAGTTAAGAATGGATAAACATATTATATTATGTTCCAAATACGTTAGTTTTGTGCTGAGAAATAGGTATAGACTACTTTAATAAATCTTTGTGGCTAGGTAACTATGTATATGGAAAAGGAAAATTAAAACACTTACGATAAATATAAAAATCCTAATTTTGCCTACTCTGAAAATCACTACGATGTAGTGTCAATAAAAGTCTATAATTTAAGATTAGACCTACCCTGTGAAATATTTAATAATATTATTACTATTATTAAGTTTTTTATGCATATTTATATATAGTTACTTGCAGAAAACCATCTTTAGGTATCGTATTGTATCGGTATTGTATCTGTTTTTAAATCGCCGTTTGGCGTTTGTAAATAAATTTAATTAAAATTACTTCTACACGAACCGTCAACATTCAACTGTCGTTTCAACCAACGGTACATATATTATAATAAGTTGTGGGACCCTTCATCTTCCTCTTAAAATTATTTTAGACACATTTATTATTATTATATATGTACTTAGGATAAGACGTATAACTGTATAAGGTATTTATGTATAATATATTTTATCTAATATAAATATTAGTGGTTTTTTATAAAAAAAATAAGACCATAAGTATGTAAAAAAAAATTAAGTCTGTGCATTTTTATTTTGAGTGAACCATTTTTTATCGGGCCCGGCCCTCTATTGATTATATGTACAGCTTTGGCCCTGGCTATCCACGTACTGAAAGAGTACGATTTTGGGTAGCTTATATAATCTGAATACAACGAGATCGTGACGTGTTTTAAATATAATATTATCTTCGAATTATAGTCTCCAGCGTGTTCATTTTGACTTGAGATTTGCATAATAGCATACGATGTAGTTAGGTCAGCATGTAAATTGTGTTTTATGGTAATATCATTATTCACAATTATTCGTACGTAGGTGAGTCAGATTAGATTCGATTATGGCCATAGTTGTGATTAGGGGTTTAATCCTTTAGGGGGACTTAAATATATTTAGTATTTATTTTCTAATTTAAAACATTATACAAATTATAGGTAATATATCTGTAACTTTTTTATTGTAGAATATTTTTGCAAAAACTAACGTCATTGTCATGAGTAATAACTTATTTGGCACTACCTAAATTCCCATTGTATAGTACCTACTATTATCTGTATAAGTTGTGATTTCCCACTACAGAACGAGTAACCTCTCCGTATGTGTGTTTTACACTTACAATTCAGTAATAATATTATAAAATTATCTTAAATAACTTTATAATATTGGTACCTAGATTTAAGGCAAATAATAATATATTATTATACCATATTATCATATTCATATAGACACGATAATAATAGATATATATAATATATACCTAGTTCAGGGCCGGATTATGGTCATAATTTAAGGGGGGCTATTACTTTTATTGAGGCCTTTTCACCTAAAACAATTTCCTTTTTTTCTTCTGATTTATTAATTTGTAATAAATATAAATTAAAATAAGTATAGAATTGTTTTTAAATAACATTGTATTCTTATATCATATTATACATTTTTCGGCATATGCAATAAAAAAAATATACATATATATTTTTAATCTTGTTCACATTCACAGTTAGTAACTGATATACTTAAAAAAATTCGGAACGCTACATAAATATGTGGAAAAACGCCCGAGAGATTATCTTCAACAATAATTTGTAACATGTTAACCGGGTTTTTTATTAATTTATTATCTTCCTTGACTTTAACTATACCAATGAATTGTTTCAATTCGTCGTATAGACTTTCTTATAGATCACGAGAGTAAACTTTGACTAAATTATTTACGGATTTTTTCAATAAATTATCATCAATCACGTCCAAGCGAGTCAAAATTCCAAAAAGGTTTGTTTTATTGTCATAAGCTAAGCTACGTTTTTTTAATTTGGTTTTGCAATTTATCAATGATAACAAAAAAAGTGTTTACTCTAACTTTTAAACTCTCATGACATGTAGTACCATCCGAATATTTTTGAATAATTTTACGTTTGTTTTTTCCTCCATTAGACCATTCAAAAGTACGTGTTTGTCGTTCATAGAACGTGTAATATACTAGGTTTAAAAATAAATTTAACCGATTATATTTTTCGCGTTGACGGATCGGCCGGAAACCCGTTCGATAACGACGATAACGAGTTGCAAGAAGCGACGAACACTATACCTATAATTGGGTCTTGTGTGTCGGTAATGAAGTATCCAAGTCCATAGTCCATTTTCATATGACATAAATTTAAAATTTATAAGTTAGGTATAATAATGTTTTGAAAAAAAATGAGTTGACACACTGTGGCCCCTTTCAACTTGCGGCCCGGGGCTATAGCCCCCCCTAGCCCCCCCCTTGATCCAGCCCTGACCTAGTTAGATTAAATTATACTTACGTCCATTTGTTGTTAGCGGTGACACGTGCTCCTACGGTTATTTGACTGATGCTGTTCTCGGGGGCAATGAAGTACACTTTGGAAAATAGCTTTTGGTACGACATTTTGTTTAGTGCGTATTCAACGTCAACCATTCCCCAGATGTGATGTGGCAGCGACATTACCCAGTCGATGTTTACGTGTCCCTGTAGATATCGAGATTCCACAGAGCTTCTGATAACGCCTTTGTCACCGATAAACCTGTCGGGACAAATACCGTGATTCAAATCATATAATATTATTGGTGGAAAAAAATGCAACTATCGATTACGCGACCAGCAGCAACACGTACCACAATTTTACGTTTCCTAATAACAACGTGGATACCCCATCGATTATCGACTCTCCTTGGACATTGACCACGTATATTCCTGGACGTTTGAACACTAATGAACTCTTCACGAACACAGCTTGAGAGCTATCTTGCATTGAAGATATCTGCAAGTATACCAATACAAACGTATATATTATTATATAGTATATAATATGAACAGTTTTATTATTATTATTTAACACTAATTATAGTATTATTATATAAAGTCATTTAGGGAAGTCTGAAAAAACTGTGTTGACAAAAATAATAATTGCCTTACACGTGCCCACTTAAAATCAAAGACATTTGAGCCTTGCCACTCGTGTTTTTTTTTGTTTTGATTTTAATGAACTTTTAACTCCCCGAGGTGGAAATCTGATATTACGCTTATCAACAAATTCAAATTCAAAATGTAATTAATAATATCGATTATGTTTCATTCACTGAATAATTATCTGCTTGATTAAGGTACCAGATTTAATCAGTATAGGTACTCGCTTATCTTCAAAACAAAAAAACTCACACACATCCACATTGAACATAGGTAATATTACATTATTAAAAATAAATTAATTTTTGGAAAAATATATGATTACAATGTTTCACATTTGCCAAGTAGAAACCAATTTAATTTATTGATAATTATTTATTTTAGTTAGTTGCAGAGATGGCCAAATAAAATTTACCAAAGCATCAGCTATAAAAAAAAGTCTCACGGGCAGCATTGTATTTGAATGATTTTTTTGTTATGCTTTTAAATATAAAAATTCTAAAATATATTTTTTGTTCAATATAAATTTATAAACAATCGATTAAAGCACATGCCTGTCTGCCTAACCGATGTTTATTTCGTGTTTGGATGAATGATTCATTATAATATAATTCCTTTATTAATTGTATTTTTTTAATACTATACTCGGACTTGAATACAATAGGTACTTTTAGAATTTTTACCTAAATGAAAATTAACAAAAATTGAAAAGGTATAGCGTGGGAGTATAAAAAGGGTATGATAAGGTCGTCAGTTTTTAAACCCTAATTTTAAATGTACCAAAAAAATCCCTTGAAGTGAAATATACTAAAAAAATGTTGTAACACAATATTACTATGAAATCAATTATATCATAGGTAGTTAAATATTTTGCAATAACGCATAATCGTTTTTGATTTATTTAAATTTTAAATAATATATTTTAATTTTATCAAGAAGAGCAGATGATATTATTACAAAAAGAATTCTAATACAGGTGTCCCATTACACAAGTTAAGTTAAATCCATATCACCACTAAACCGCTTCAATTCCTATTCAAATTATTGTTGTTAGTTGCGAGTATTTAAAACAAACATACCTCTACAGTAGTCATTTTTCCTTCGTCTGTGGACACAATCAGTGTACTTAGTCTGATTATTTTCTTCATCGATTGCAACATCGCTAAGATCATATAACCATGGGTATCGTGCTTCACTTGCATTACTATACTTCCAACCGAAACCCCTTGTTTGGTTAAATAAGCTTCCAGCTAAAAAATGGTTTAACGGTCATCGATTATAAAAATTATAAACATATCGTTATATTGGTATTATATTATAATAGTTTGGCATTAATAATATACTCAAAACATTTATATTTTTTTTTTCGTAAGCGTCTAGGTTAAGGTAAAGGTAGGTAAAGGAATAGGAGTTCCCTTTAATGGAAGTGTTAAATTTTAATTTTAAGATAGGTACCTACATCTACATAATTGTATTAAAAAAAAAATAACATACTGTACAAGGAAAACTGGAAAACTGGATCAATATAATTATATCTTTTTTTAATTATAAAATTTTCTAGACTGGCATCTAACTTTTTGTTGTTACAGTATTTTATTTTATTTTTTTGGCAAATATAACAATTTATAATATTTTGTTAAATAATTTACAAAAATTTACATAGAATAAGATATAATATGTAAATAATAATATATAATAACTATTTTAAATTACATTTTTATTTTATTTTTAACTATTGTTGTTAAGTGAGAACATCATATATTATATTTCTAAGGTTATAGTTTATGTTGTACTATATTTATATTAGTATTAGTATTTCGTTAATCGGGTTGGTCTATGTTTACTGTTTAGCCTAAACGGTCACAATATATCACTTCTAAGTCTGTACACCGACATACCGTAAAATGGTGAAAATATATGGTTCTATCTTGGTAAAAATGGCTTAAAATATATTAGTCAAAATATTTTGAAATATATAGTTATACCATGTACATATAGAAAAATTGTATTTTACATTTTAATTCAGATAACTAAATACAAAAATTAAAAAAAATGTTGCTAAAAACATTTCGCGTAAATATTCGCACTGTTTATGTTAATTTACCCAATTCACTATAAATAAAGGAACTGGGCATTCCTTCTTTTTTTATAATCCAAAATACCAACTAGATAAATTTGCTACCATCAACCATCATTGAGGATAGAACAAACTTGCTGGTCTAAAATAATGCACCCGTCCCCGCCCAAAAAAAAACACCCATCGTTGTAAAACTTACAATATTTGCAGAATTTAAAATATTAAATTAGTTTTTAAATTTAATCACAGTTTTAATACAGGTACCTACTTATTTATAATATAAACATTGTTATAACTTAAGGGGATGTCAGAGCACCATTTGTTTTTTCTCTCAGACCCACGCGCTACATGGCAAATGTATGTTTACCTACCAGAACCATCCCTGTGTTATTACTTTTAATATTAGAGTGAATTTACCTATAATCAACCTTTATGCCAAGAACTTTACCTGTGTTCCTAAGTTGGCTTTTTTAAAATATCTTAATTTTTATACAATTAATAAGTATTTTTAAATTGTATAATAATTTACACCATCAAAACTTACATACAAATTGAAAATCATAAAATAGCCAACATAGAGACACATAATATTCTTAACTTAAAGTATGATAATAGACGAATTCTCTCTAATATTAAAAGTAATAACACAGGGTTGGTTCTTCTAAGCCTTGTCATAACGTACATTTGGTATGGGTCAGAGAGAGAAAACAAATCATGCGTTAACATCATCTTAATGAATTGTTTTTCGAACGAACTAGAAAAGCCATGTTATTACAATGGCCACAGTTAAATAGAATAATTAAAAATAAAATAACGTTTTAACTGGCCTACGTCTATGTGTACGTATCATAGGTTGCAGTTTAATAAAATCCACATAATAATATATTAGGTATACTCATTACTCATTAGTCATAGAATTAAACTAGGTATCACAATATTTAAAAATCGTAAACTATTAGTTATTATAGGTATAAATATATTTTTTATCAAATAACTGTTAAAAAAATGTTTCCACCTATATCTTAATGGAATATTTTATCAGGTATTGCTAATAAAAACAGTTCAATAATCGCTGTGCCGTTTTAATATAATAATATTATTATTGCTATAATGACGACGAATAAATAGTCGATTTACAGTTGAACCATAATATTGAAAACCAAACCTACAATCTAAACAAGTATCCATTATACCATGAAACGTCTTGTTAACATAACACAAAATAATAATAGTAACGAATAATTATTATAATATTGAATACATACTGCTAATGGAAACGAGATGTTTGCAGATGCCCAGCCACTGATCCTGTACGACTGGTCACCAATCATAATCGCATCGATTCCTTTCCGACCATCCTTTGCAAACAACGTACCCAAAAAGTGTACGTTCCTGTATATATTATTGTTGTTTGTACGTCGGATCATTAATACATATTAAAATACACGTCTTATTAAATTATTCTATTATGGTATAAGTTTTCAAAAACGTTCCGAGATCAATGATGTTATACGAATTTTGATTACTTATAAGTTATAGTTGTAATATTGTGTAACATACAATATAATATAAATGATTATGATTATTATGCTGTGGTTTCACTGACCTCAAGCCCTCCAGCGAAGATTCCAAATTGAGAGTGATCGACTGTTCTTTTAAATGAGCCCTGGCTTTCATTTCGGCTTTCCGAGAATAGTTGAGGTACGATTCCAGGAAATACGACTTAGTGCTGCTTTGGTGGAAATACTGCAAGCTACCCTGCACGTGGTTGAGCACCACAAATGGCGTGATGATCTCGCCACTTAACTTTATGTAATTGAATCCGTCTATCTGCCAAGAGCTCTTTATGTCCAACACCACCTCGTTGACCTTTTGTGCGGCGTAACAATTTTGTGAGGGTGTCAATAATGTTTCAAAATGACAATGATTTAACATTGGTTACTAGTTCACGTAGTTACGTCGAAACGCTCACCTGCGACACCGTCGGTCTGCTGATCACGAATTGCACGTTTTTCTCGATCTCTGTGTAATCCTTTTTCACTTGAACGCGGAATAGGGGCAATTCGAATAGTTTTGATGTCACGTCCACGTCCACTACAGTATCGAAGTAACCATCATAGACCTGTGTGAAAACACAAGACCGATATTATTGATATATTTTATGATTGCTCATCGGTGGTGGGGAAGGTAGGTCAATAACAATCATAAATAAATAATGAAAAAAAAACAGTTCTCGTTAATTTGATTAAATTAAGATATATAATTAATAAACTATTGAATCAAAAATCATTTTCTCATTTTGATAGTGGTTTACCTTCCCTCCCAGGTTTTTCCAAATTAACATAGATATTATCACTATTGTTGTACCTCCATATTGCCTATGACAAACAAGTTGGTATAGTTGGTCTTCACCGTGATGTTCGTTTCGTACAAATGTTTCAGTATTTTTACGCTCATGCTCGAGTTACAGAACTCGAGGAGTTTGAATGGCGAAGTCAAGTAAAACTTGATTTCATAAATACCGAACGGGACGTTGTTCGCCAAATCCGGGTCGTCCTGGTCTTCCGATCCGGGATCCGATAAAGCCGTCGTCAAGAAATCAGCGTCGAGCGTTGTCTGTAATACCATGATAAAATATAATCGATTTAAACAATAAAACTTAACTTAACAAATATTATTTATTTATGTAAACACATTTTTGAAGAGTGCTTCAAAAGTGTTAAGCCTCTCGAAAATCTTATCTAAATAATATTGTAGATTTAAACCTACCTTAAAAATAACAGCTGAGAGTCATTCAATAATTATTTTAAACTCAATATATCATAAAATTGCTTTAGTTCTCATTTTAGAATAATTTTTTGAACTCGAATGTTTATAATTAGGTAGGTACTTTAAAATTGGATTACTACTCTAAATTATTATCAAAACACATCACTATAATATTCTCAATGAAATGAGATACGAGTGTTCAACAGACTCATTGTGTTCTGTCATATTTAAATTTTATTTTTTTTTAAATATAAAAAAAAATACATTGTTAAATTGTTTGTTTTAAAATGTTTAGTTGTGTTTTACTGCCTGCCTTAATTACATTATTATATACATATTTATAAAAGATCGATTATTGAACCTAGGTTTACCTACGTAGTAAAATGTATAAGCTCTTGAAATAGTTACAATTTTGTCACGATAAATAATATAATATTAACGAGTAATACAAATGGCTTTTAAATATATGTATCCTACAAGTATAAGAATATAATATGTATTATGTATTCAAAAGTCGTTTAATTTTATGAAATATTATTTATTTGTTTTAAATTACCATATCGTGAAATTACCACCGATTATATTAATATATTTTATTTTATTATATTTATTATATTATAATATTTTATTGTATTATTTTTATATAATCTGTGATGTTATTGAGTTATACCTACGGTTGCTATAGTATTTTTATAAGTTAGGTACAATCAATGGCCTGAAATGGTTTTAATTTTAATTTTAATGAACTATATCTTGATCGACTAATAATACAAAACACAATCACATACTCTCAAACATATAGTATTGTAATTATGCATGGTATGTGGTACATTAATACATTATTATTGTAAATATTATTATTATTATTTCTAAAAACAAAGTTAATTGAATCAGTGTTTCTATTTTCATTTGTATTGCATGATTAAAAGATTTTATTTTTTGGAAATGTTTTAATGTATTAAAAATGTAAACATTAAAAATAAACTAATATTCTTTGCACGTGGTTAGTTCATTGTTTTGAGTTGAAGCTTGGTGTATATATTAAATAAAAATTAAATAAATTATCAAATCAGACAAAATGATTCTCATCAAAAATGTAAAGTTTGTAAACCTAAATAAAACAGAAATATATTAATACTCAATTGCAGTTTGAATAATCTATAAATCATATTATAATATGATAAATAAGAAATTCATGATTTGACAGTCATTTCGGCCGTTTTTTTTTACATTATATTAAAAACATATATTGTAAATATAATAGGTATTCTACTAATTTTAAATTGAATAACATGAGTATGATAAACGAAATGTATTTATTACATATTTTAAATCTTAAAAGTGTTGTTATATTTGAATATTAGTGTCTTACTAAGACAAATTTATCAAAAACATAAATATCATAATATTGACTGTTTTTGCAATTTCTACGTAAAAAACATTACACTGTGTTCAATTTCCAATTGATTGATTGACACATTTCTCTAAAAATTATTTTTTGAAAACCTTACTGTATTAATTGTGTATTCGTACTACCTATAAGTATACTAATACAATGTATCAAAAATATTATTTATATTCCTTGTCTTATTCATATAAAATTCAAATTTGAATGTATTCATTGAATTTCAATCACACAAAGTTTATTGGTTTTACGTGTTAGGATAAACTTGATTTTTGAAGTCTAAATATTCGAAACTAAATAATAAAATAGCTTACTGTGGTTGGACGTAGTTGTACTTATCGGGAATTACCTTCAATGTTTTATTGAAATTGACTATTGAGGTGATCAAATTGGATACGATGTGATTTTCGTTCTCGGCATACACCGCAAATTCAGAAAATATCCTTGAGAAACGTTCGTAGGACGTCGACACGTTCAGTTCATTTTTGATGTCCATAAAATTCTGAAAAAAAAAACATTCGTTTATAATAAATATTAGTTTATAATAAAACCATCGGGCCCAATGCTGTTCAATTGTATACCTTCAAAAATAATTCGTCTTTTAGCGTGACCTTTATGATGATTGCTGACAGTCCGACTTGTGTTGTATACATAATGTCTTTTTGTGTCACATTGAAATTGGCAACCACCGAGGGATAAAACGCCGTGTCGATTTCCATCAGCCCATTATAGAGTACCATCGATAAATCGGCGTCCTCGTCGTAGTAATACTCGTCTATTTCTTCCGGTCTAGGTATGGTGGCGTACACGAGTTTCACACCTATCTAAAAATATAGTATCAATAATAAGAAGATTATTATTCATTTTTGTAGCATATAGGCGCAACTTGGATCAAAATTCTGGGGAAGGGCTATAATCACAAGAAACAAAACAAGTCTTTAAACTGTAAAATATTATTTCCAAGTAAATGTTTGGGGAGCCAATGCTGCAAAATATAGATCTCTATTGGTCGTTGTTATTATATTTTTATTCAATATATTAAATAATGTAGGCATATCTGTATATCTGCAAGTCTTGTTCAAAACATTTTTTTTTAAATTTTGGTGGACTAATTAATATAAAGTGTTATAATATGAGTACCTGATATTTGGGAGAGGAAGGACATAGGAGAATGAACAGATCAAGTATTTATTGAGAGTATCCCTACCGATTATTTACACTAGACTGGGGGAGGTAAGGTTTTTAAAAAGGTTTTTTTAAATATAAACAAACACAATTATATTTTTAATTTATATTAAGTGCAATTTTATTCAAAAAGACACGTTATCATAATTTATAATCAATGATATTATAAAAAGATAGGATTAAGGAAAAACTCTTTCGGTTTGACACTCGTTGAATAATTTCTGAGAACACTAAATGTTTTAAGTCTGACGCTCCCCTTTTTATTTTTTCAATTTGAGCGAATTGGTTGCATATATTAGTTTATGTAGTTTATGTGTGTATTTACTAAATTGATATAAGCCTTTTTCTAGAAAATTATTAAATATTTTAAGCAGCATTAAGCTTTTTACGTGCAAAATTCATTATCTGGAAAGGTATATCACAACTTAACAAAAAAAAGAAAGAAAGTTGTTTCAGGGATTTTAATTAATACAAAAAAAAACAGCATTCTTTAATATTTTAGTACCTAGTCTTAAAACGTTCACCCTTTTCATCGTTTACCCTAATTAAATATCAACTTATGATTTTTAAATGCAAACTCAACTAAGAAAACATGCGAAAAATATTATTATTTTTACAAGTTTATCGTTTTTTAATGTTTATTTAATATCTATAATCTGTTTGGACGGTATAATTACTTAAATTTGTAATTTTTCAATTAAATGAGACGCTTTAATATTTTTTTTTTAATATCATAATTATAAACCACTAAATATTTAAATATAGTATTTTATTGAACAATTAATAACAAACACTATAGGTAGGTAATACATTTTTGTCATAATTGCATACAATAATTAATCCCATTAATATTGAATCCTCACATAAGAATTAAAAACGACAAAATATTTCTATCCGCATTTACCTCGGATTTGAATGGAATTTTCGGAAGACGCTAGGAAACACTGAAATACACATTTGTTGACGATTTTCAATTTTTTAAGCACTTTCATTATGTACGTACGCAATACAACTTCCAATTGTTTAAATGGCAACTCATATTTTCAACTTCATATTTATATGTGAGAGTAGTATTAATGCAGTATATTAATTTTAAAAAAAAACAGTTAAAAATCAAAAATTTAATACGGCTATAATAATAGTTCAACATGAGACAAAATATTTGAAATTGTTATGGTGTATAGAAAAATGCTAATAAAAACATACGGTGAACATTTCATGTATATACGGTAATTTTAGATCCACGTGGAAATTTGAAACAACCATGATGATCGTTAAAAAAACTCAATAATATTTCATAATTTAAATTAAAACTTAGTATATTAATTTAATAACATATATCTCCTCTTCTGGCGGCATATAGAACCGCTTCTAAGTTATAATGGTACATTATGTCAAGTGCAGCGAATCACTAAACTTCCCTTTCCTACCCATAACCAATAACTGCTGGGTTTTAAATGCCCTAAGAAATCCAAAAAATTAAATTAAAAATACTTATATTCCATACAAATTCTGAAAAATCCACTAAAAATGCAAAACATTTTAATTTTTAATAATTTCCATATAAATTCTAATATACATTTATCTTGGTATTAATGATAATAATATATATATTAAAGGATTGTAATTATCATATTTGATTAATAAATTATTATAAATTTGTATTTAATAAAAATAAAATTCATCGAAAATCACCATTTATTGTGTCTTTATCATAATATGATTTATATAATGTGATATTATGTTTAAAAATGTATACGTAATGTACCAATAGGTAGTAATTTTTAATTGTACCGACCTTTCATTTAGTATTTATGTATAATGATATACATACCATTAGTACGAGTTTACTCGATAGGTACCTATTAATAAGATAATATTATACTATTATAGTAACTATAGTATTGATTATTTTTAACTATAATTATATAAAAAAATATATGAAATGAAACAGTTTTGGATAGGACATAAACGGCCAAATATGTAGGTATGGTTAGTCAATAGTTAATCGTATTATTTACATAATCCAAACATCTATTTTCCGAGTGCCCAGTATGGTTATTTTTTTTTTACTCTAATAAAAAAATAATAATAATCACCATTGATGAATCCGGCAAAACCGCTCGGATCTCGCAGTCAATGTCGTCGATGATGTAGATTTTCACGGTGGCACTGCTGTATGTAAACTTTTCCACAGGCGTGTAAATCTGTAAGGCGTATTCAAAATCGGACCAGCTGACGTAGTGAGAAATTCCAATAAAGCCTAACAGGAAGTGATTCCATCCAACTCGGAAGTCGGCCTGTAATAATCGTGTTATTGATATAATAATGTATGAGGTAGAAATTACCCAATTTATATTATAATAATCGCTCTGTGGACAACAGCGCAACGAAAATATTACTGTTATTATAATTATTTCATATATAAATCGCTATTGAAAATTTTTTTAATGTTGGAATATCATCATGATGATATTATGGTAAATAGTGTACGAAATCACAATAGAAAGTTTTCAATTGTGTAACACGAGTCGAGTATTATACCAAACGGTTTTCGATAGAAAGTTTTGTAATTGCATAATAAATGTTTAGTTAGTTTTTCGAAACACTAGTGCAGCATCTGCAGCTAGGCTGCTTCTCAAGCAAGGTATATTTAGGCTTAAACTGTGATTCTTATTTCACCGCCATTAAAAATACTATAAATATTAGTTAAAACTGCAAAGTTACTGTAAATAAAAGGTTAAATAATAGGTGGTAATTAATAGTATAGAATATTACCAGGGCTGTGAACTTTCAGAATTGACATATCTATCTTCTTTATACGTTAAAAATACATCATTTATTTTCACAAAAAATATGTCAATGTTGGGTCACTACGAATATTTGAAAAAACTTAAATTACATAATACGTTTGTCGACGTCAATATGCATGTCAATATTTGGTACTGTTGACTCGCTTAAGTATATTTGAATAATTTTAATGAGTAAAAAATGTTTTAATATTGATTTAACACTCAATAATTCTTACTTGCTTTTATTAAGTATTAAACCACGTCATATTAGGCAAATTAGTCAAATAATTTCGAGTGTTTCAAAAAGAATGATTGTACATTTTTCATTTCAAAATTTGTTTTCAAAGTGATACTAAAAAAGTTTTAGTTTTTGTTTATAAAAATAAACAAAGGTTATTATACCAAACGGTAATTTATTTGACAAAATTATATTATTTTGCATACCTACCTACTTTATAATATTTCTTATTTTTAATGCATTTATGCATTTTAAATTATTTTGCCGTGTGCTGTGGGCGTTTCGAGTTCACGACCCTGATTATAATATTATAAAATTTACGTAGGTACCTATATACATTTTACTAAAGGTACCTCTTTACGATATCATATTATATTAGTGTCAGGTGATATATACTTACTAATTCACTATTCAGTTTACCAGCAATGATCAACTGCTTTAACGGATCTACAGGTGTGTTGACTCGTAACTTAAGATTATAGTTGGATAGGTTTTTGTACAAGTAACGCAATTCGGTACCTAGTTTGAAATTATCACCGTATATGTCAAAAAAAATGTGCTTTTCTCTCGCTTTGTAACCCATTTTCCCGTATAGAGTCTTGTAACTTTCATACGGAGTTGAGATTTTCAATAATATTTTGCTATTGTCAAGTGGAAAGTATACACCTAAAATATAAAAATAAAATATTACTATATTATTATTTTTGTACATAATACATATTTTATATTATGCGATTGGTATGAATAGGCGAAAGAAACACATGTGCATATTTAAGAAAAAATTTGGATTAAAATCAGAATTGAATTTCTGCTGTCACCTAAAATACACTTGCAGATGATGATAATATTTTGTAGGTATACTACAGTAATTTGACAGTGACATTTTTTATAATAATATAGTTATAGACGTACCATATAATGGGTAATCTATAGATTATAGCCTATAGGTATTATCTTGGATTATAACTACTTAATCTACTCAGCGGTTTATAACAATAGTACTTGGATTAAGCATAATATACATAAATATAATAATCATGATAAATCCATAGTGAACTTGAGGGGGCCGTGGAGTACTGATATCCAAAGCAATAAAAAAAGCAAATCTATCGGAAACAGTTGAATTAATGTAATCATTAATGTCCCAAACTTCAATAATATTTGCCATCGCTGTTCAAAAATTAAAACGAAATGTATCTACAATTTGTTGGCTAATTATTTGGAGCTCCCCGTGCACAAAACTTTAACAACATAAAACAAGATGTCAAACAATGGACCCATCTTCAGAAAATTACCAGAAACATCAAATTACCTATAATAATAACCAGGTTACTTTTCGATCAAACATGAGTTGGTACCCAACGGCCAACATCCTCACAGTTTCTTAATGAATAAAAAATAACTATATCCCGAAGGAACACAATATCATACACACAAAATATCGTGTTTTCACTACAAGTTATTTGGAAATTAGTGACATGGTTAAAAAAAAATGTACTCAGGACGATAATATTATCATGACTTTAAATCATACCCTTTGTATAATATTATGTGCGTTGGGTAATAATTTTGTTTTTTTTAACTCGACATAACCCTATAAACGTATAGCAAGTTATACATTAGCATAATATTGTTTTATTATTTGAGTGAATATAATAATAATAATAATAATAATAGCATAAAGACATAATAAGCAAATAACAATTATAAGCACCTACCTACCAATATATTTTGTAATAACTTTTGTTAATATACTATGTACCTATAGAAAGATCATTAAACATTCATTTTCAAGGTGAAAATGGAATATTAAAATGGTCTGTTTTTTATGAAATGATTTTTGAACCAAATTAACTGTTGACGTTTGCCAAAAATGAAATGAGCAAATTCGCTAAGCATATTATACATTTACCTAATTATATATTATATAAAATAGATATCTATTAAGATATATAATCTTAATTATTAACGATAAACATATGCGCAATTTCAACTTTTGATTTGGGGGGGGCTGAATATATTAGAGGCATGCAGACCATTGCAATATAACATATTAAAATTGTATGTCGTAGGTTTTTTATTTTTTTGGGGAGGGTCTATGGCTAAGTTGGTGGGAGCATATCACCCCGATCCAACAATTTTCGCCTATGGCTATAAATACACGGTATAGAATATAAAATATCTATTTTCACTGTTTTTGGAACGTATAAGAAATTAGGTGTTGTTATTAATATGATTAATATCTAAATCATTTAGTTACAATGTACATTGTACATATTATACATAATAATAAAGATGTACCTACCAATACCATACATATAGTATAACATAAACAACATACAAGTAACACACCTAAACAATGAGAACAAAAAACAATATAAATTTAAACGTTTTTGAAATTAATTAAAATTTCAATGCCCGGGTAATAATAAGCAATAGAAAAAATCCATTGTATAGTTTTATTCTTCAATAGGTACCTATAATAATGATTTTGAACTTCGTAAGACTAGCGAATAATAAATAGGCACTGAATTAATGTTTACACGTAGTTTCATTTAAATGACTTAAATTGTATTGCTTATAACTAAGGAGTAAATTTGTATGTACCTATTTGCATATTTTTTCTGAATAATCGTATTATATTAGGTATGCTAAGTACATTTCTAGTGTTACCAATTGAAATAATTTTGCATACTTTGGCATTTTTAAATTTTCAGTGTACTTATATTTTACAATTTTAAGATCAGATTTGGTATTTGTATGCATATTTTGGTGTTTTGTTATAAAAAATTTTCGGAATATTTTTATCGACAGATATTGGGAGAAAATTACTTTTCTATTATTGATGTTTTCTTAGTGAAATACCCAAACTCAAGAATAGCTTTTGCCTTTACAAATTATTAATATAATAGCAGTACGTATATTCAGGGGTGATGAGGAAGATAAAGAGGTGATCACATCCAAAGTCATCTCATATTAAAAAATTATACAATAGTAAACAACCATTAATTTACTATATTAAAATGTAAATTAATAACATTCTAGAAAAAACGATCTTCATAATTATTATTTAAACTGTCTTTAACTTACTCGCTTTCACCAGAATAGGGTATTTAACAGAACAGGGTATTTAGGTATACTTTTTGACACATCTTTATCGTTTAATGCTCATTGTATTCAAGTACAAAACAATAAAGAGTCATCTATGTTAGGTTTTATAAATCGAAGCTGTAAAGACTTTAATAATTCAATTGTTTGAAATCATAATATTGCGCATAATATATAAGATAAATTTTCGTTTAAAAAGCTTTGATTTAAGCTCAGTAGGTTCAATACAAATAATAGAGTCGATTCAAAATCAGTTTGTAAGGATATTATATTTTAGGTGTAATGTTATATGACAACCTCACTCTTCTTACACTATTTACTTTTTCAAACCTCATTAGTTATAAGACAAATAAGGTTAGATCTTTGCTTCATTTTTAAATTACTTATGTCCCATTACACTTTGATCATCACCCAGTGATAAATTTTTCACCAGTGATTAATGATAATAAATTAAACAAATTTTCAATTAAAAAAAAAAATGCTGAATTGCGTGATCTTACCGTGGAACTCGACTTTGAAATTACTAGAATCTATTTGTAGTCCAACGACGCCATTCAGTTTTTTTTCTTGTATACCAACTTCTGACTCAAAGCTAAATGTCTTGTAATAAAAAAACGGTGTGAGCGTGGTAACCGAACCGCTGTAAATGGTTTCAGTCTTCGTGCTGTTAATTTTACCAGTCAGCGCCAGAGATATTACGTATTTTGGATTTATCTATATGCAACGTAAAATAAATATTTATCGTAAAAAAATAATATAGAGTAATCAATATTTTCAAATGTTTTGCACAAAACAAAAAGAATATAATATTAGGTATTTAGGCATAATAAAATATTACCTGCAGCAAGACACTGGTATTGAAACTGTTGGTACCATAATTGTGGTTGATGTATATGCGAATAGCGTTAAGATCTTGCAGCGAACTGTTAACAGCGGTATTAAACGAAAATCCAAAGTCTTCGTCCAGAGTCTGGTAACCGGATTGTACATCAAAGTTCAAGTATTGGTTACCTTGCCACATTACACTACCGTTTGTGTGCAAGTTCTGAGGTCCAATCATAACGCTATAACATCAATATGCATTATACCTACATTTTAAGGTGTACTATGAGTGATATTGAACTTCAGACATTTCCAAAGTTTAATATTTAAAAGCAAAAAAGGTTTAATCGATGCATTTGATGCAGATTGCACATTTATGACATAAAGAATATTTTGGCGCAAACCGCGTCGTTATGATAAATTAACAAAGTACAAACAGTGTTGCCTTGAAATCAAAACAAAATGTATTTTATTATTTCAGAAAATTGTAAAAACTTTAGGATAATTATTTTACTATAGGTAATTAGTAATTTTAAGTGTTCTTTAAAAGTTCAGCATTTCGTGCTGTGTGATCAACATGTTCTATAGATCTTAATATATTTATACGTCGAATATTGGTACTATTATTGGCACTATTGTACAATAAAGTATGCTGACGATAGTCTATTTCGGATTATAGAATTTTTTCACCTTCAACGAAACCTAAACCAATTTTCCCAAACAATATAAATTCAAATTGAATGTTCATCGGAGTCTTAGTATTTTTATTTTATTAAAAACAATCACAAACTATATTATATTCCAGGTTTTTAATCCAGAGTATAAAATGGGTAATCGCATTACCTTTGTTCGAATAATGTTTTCATCCAATTTTCAAATGGCGTGAGCATCTTACAACCAATGTATCCACTTCCTTTTGATAAGAAATCGTTCTTCAATATTAATGAGAAATCAATTTTCGACGTGGGGTCCCATTCCAATGAACTCAATATAAAATAGTGTTGTCCTGAGTGAAGTTTATGATTATTGTTAAAAACCAATTGATACAATATCTTAATAATAAATGTAACAATAATTTTATCGAAAAAATGTCCACTTATAATAGCAGGCACATTAATATAAGAAAACAATCACAATAGATTACAAAAACTGAACCGGTTAGTATCGTTTCTAGTTTCTACTATTATATTCGTACCTACCTATATATTTCAATTCTAAATCAGCGTTGACTGTCCGACCAGGATATTCTATCACCAGCAAACCTAGAAATTGTTCGCCATCGATGATATTGGTCGTGTTCGTTTTGAAAGTAACTGAAAACTTTTGATCAGGATCTCGATTGGCATCCCATTTTACTTCGAAAATCGTATGGGAGTTCCATTCATTGGCGAATCCTTTACCATAAATAGATATGTCTCTGTACCTAGATAACGTTGTTAACACACATCGATGATTGACTAATACATATAGGTGGTGTCAGAGAATATTGGGAAGACAAGAAAAAAAGTTCAAATTCGACGCATATTATGATTTATGACTAATTTATAATTTATAAAGTTGAAACCATCGGTTCTTATTTTAAAATATTATAAATATAAATTGGATTCTATTTATGGAGTCAATATTCTTCACTTTTGCACCAACCGTCCCGTTCCGAAATACCCATTAAAATATTTTATGATGTCAAGAAACAACAAACAAACTTATTTATAGCAGGTCGTCTTTAAGTGATGGCAAAGCGGGCCGTTACCCTTCACCGACTCACCCACAACCCTCCAATACTTCGTAGATTTAAGATTTATAAAAATGTCGTTAGTTTTTAATAGTTAATTTTTCTGTAAGTTTGGAACTTGTAACAGAACAGTTTCTGATTATTAATATATTACCTAATATCTTATTAATATTAATACAATTGTATATGAATACATTGTTCATACTAATTAGTAATTACTAGGATACCTGAGTTAAATGTTTACATATTAATACATAAATTATATTAAAAATGGATTATTATAATAGTAAAATTTCCTATTTTATGCGTTAGTAAGGAGGAAATTTGGATTGCTATTTCAATGAAAGCTTTATTTTTTATTTTTATTAACCTCTTTGCTCTCTACAATACAAAAATTTGACAAAATCTCCGCTAATGGACTAATGCCGAGTGGTTGGAAATATAAAAATAAGGATAGTTCATATTTTTCATTAACCATTATCGTATTAACATACTGGTCCAGGTGCATGTCCAGCGTTATCTCGTGATTTTTCAGGTCGATCAAATTGGACACCGAATACGTGCTAGTGTTTAATTTTAATTCACCGTATGATTCGTACTGCAGTATATTGGAACGAGCCAAATGCCTCAAGAGTATTGCGTGCTTTGTGTTGTTGTGGTCCACCTATATACACAATACACAAATACAATTTATAATTCGATTTCTTGTTTAAAAAGGGTTTTTCGATTTAATCTGTTTGTTCAACATGCTATTAAGAGGACGCTACACCCGAAAGTGTTGTCTCCGCGGTCTTACGAATGTACAACATAACAAATTTGCGTTCAGTAGAACCGATTTTGTGTAGTTAGCCTTAATATTAAAATTAATTGACCTAAAATCAAACCTTAAGGTAACAAAATTATTTGCGATTTCTCTTTAGTTTTTTATAACATTTAAATTGTTAAGCTAATTATGAGTATGTTTAATATTAAAATATAAAAATACTCATAACTCGCTTAAAAAATAAAATTTCGTAAACAACCGAGAGATGCCGATATTGTTTTTACCTTCAAATTTGATCATAATTCATAGGTCAATTCACTCTAATATTAAAGCAATTTCGACTCTACTGAATGAAATGTTGATATTATGATATATTATCATGTTCGTAAGACGATGGCACGTGGGTGTAGCCACTGTAGCATGCTCCTAAATAGACGGCTTCTGGACCCAGCCCAGGGTATACTGACCCATGATTCCATTCTGTATTCCTCGTCTGATACGTAAATTTTCCCCATGAACACTATGTCGTTGAATAAGTGAGATTTTATTAAAAGTTTAAGAGTGTGGCTCGTTAGATAATACGAGGAGTGGTCCTGGTACAGTCCTCTTGCAGTTACGTTTTGTCCTCCAATCCAAGTTCCCGTGAAATCGATCTAAACAAATAATAATAATTAGCAAGGTACAAATTATTGTGTTTTAAACAATGCAGTTTATAACTATATAAACACAACGCTAGTACGCAGATAAAATGATAACAACTGACCGATAAAATATGTAGGTACTTATATAATACATTAATATGTAAGTACCTACTTAATTTGTTGTGATTTAGCGTTTATCCTACCTACTTCATATTACATTATTTTGAACCATGATACAATGATTTTAAAACAGAGCATTAAATTGTTTTTAATTTGTAAATAATTATGTATTTACATTTTACAGCCTAATATAGGTGTGTATATTTTACAATTCACAATAATAAAGTCAAATGTTGTAATCAAATATAATAATATGACGGTTTCAATGACTCGGAGATAATTGTTATAATACACTGTCAAAATAGTTAAATTAATGTTTATTATAATTATTAATACTGTTATAGATGACAGGTGTTTCTATGTTAATTTACCTAACCTCTATGGCAGGAGTCGGCAAGTAATTTCTATTGGAGTCCTAAAGATTAAAATAATAAATCAATGAGGTCCAGTGAAAAAAATATTTTTTAAATCTTTATATTTTAAAAATAGCAGTTTAAAAATAAAAATAATTATTCAGTTATTACAATTAATTTATATTAAAAATTCCAAAGGTTAGGTTAAAATAAAAGTATGAAAAAAAATATATTTATTACAGTAAATTATTTAATGCGAAAAATTGCATTTCTTTTCCTTAGCCAGCTTACCCTAGCTTTTTGAAATCGGGAACTCGTGGAGAACAACCTAACCGATTATTACCTGTCCGATAAAATATTTTTCAATGAATTATGATATAACTATAATCTGAGTTTGATAAATTAAATTAAATAAATGTCTGTATTAATAATAATACTATTATAGAAAATAACATAATGAAGTACAATGTGTTGACAGGGTCCATAGTTTTGCCTTCCGCGGTCCGCCAGTTGCCGATCCCTGCTCTATGGAATGATAGATGATAATATTCTAAAACTAGAATTGAGTATTCACTCTAAGATAGTAATATTAAAAAAATATTTCAGGCTAGCCCGGCCATTGTTGCTACTACCTACTACTATGGTAAATATAATTGTATGTGGCGATTTGGGTAAATTAATAAATAATAACTGTCAATAATATCACACTTACATCATATTCGTTCATGACTTTTTCTTTGACCACAATGTGTATGTCCAACGGAAATTTTCCAGACGGTATTGTCAATTTAAATCTTGTATCTACGTTTAGTAGTATACTCGGAGGCATAAGAATGTCGAGTCTGGCTGTGATATTTTTATCTGTTCACATGACGTAAATACAATATGAATATAATAATTATAACACGTTGAACACAATTTTTTTTAACAACGTTTGATACAAATTTAATAAAACACGATTATGTACCTTGCGCATACTGTACAAGAACTGCAGTGTTGGACGTGGTTTGTGTGTCCTGATGATTTGCTATGATTTTGAACAAAATGTTTTCCGCCACTTTAGTGACGAATAAGTTTATGTTTATTTTGTTACCGGAATAATATTTGATTTGAGTGAATCCGAATTCGACGTGTAACTTTTTAGTGTTGTCCTTCAAGTTAGGGTAGTTAATGAAATCGATGCGGCATTCCGTGTGGCCTTGTGCTTTCTGAAATAAGAAGGATACATAAATTTATTATCACAGGTTAACTAATTAAGTGAAATTCGGTTTGTATAATAATGCAATCCAATTAAGCCGTAGTATGATATTGTAAATATTAAAAATAATTTACAAAAAATATCTGTAGAAAATAATATCAGTTAGGTATAAGATATATCTATGGTATTAAAAAAAAATGTACCTGTAATAAATTCCAAATTAATCATATGACAATATTCATTAGATACTTATAACGCGTTATACATCAACAACAAACCCTGATACTATCATAGATATATGAGAGTGTACTTAGTTAAGTAGTAAGTTTACTACTTTTTTTTTTTTAGTGAGTTTCAAGTACCCACGAATAATATTATACAATCACAACAAAATAACTAAAATAGTTATTCTAGGTTTTTTATTATGTAATTTCGTCCAAATTTGAACTTAAAATGGCTATAAAAATAAACTGTGTCCATGTATTTTTTAGATTTTCTGGTAACAGAATTAATTACTTACGTGGAATCATGTTTTGAATTTTCAATCCTTAGATATAAAAGTTGAACATTTTATAAATTTTTAACTATAAAATAATTATTCAATTTTAAATTTGATAAATTTTGTCAAAATTCGATCTTTAAATGCTTATAAAAAAATTTTGATAATGTATTTTAAATATTTTTCAACTGATATTATAAGTTATAACAATATCTCTGGAGCATGGTATTAAATTTTTACACTTTTTGGCCCAACAGATAAAACTTTATTGATATTTATAGAAAAAAAACTAAAAAAATTGAAAACAAAAAATGTCCATCAACAGCTCAAAAAGAGTCAACATTGTATGATGTATAGGAAATGCTAATATAAATATTCAGTAAAATTTTAATCTATCTACAGTTATTCGTTTTTGAATTACAACAAAATAAGGAAATCGCTACATATGAAATCGAGTGAATATCCAATGTTGTAAAACTTTGAATTTCAAACGCTCATACAAATTTAATTTGACTTTCTTATAGACATTTTTTTTTTGATAAGGTAGATAATCTTATAAGGAATCTTGTATTACATTTTAAAACTTTAGATTTAAAAAGAAACATTTTACGAATTCTTAACTCAAAATAATTTTCTAATTTTCGTGATTTTTCCGCATTTTGTAAATTTTTGAACTTTAAATGCTTATAAAAAAAAACTGTGACTAAGAATTTTCAATATTTTTCATCTGCCTCTGAAACAATATATTAGTATCCTTCTATTAAATTGTCAAGCTTTTTTAACTAACAAATAAAATTGAATTGATATTTTTAGAAATAAAAACTAAAAAAAATGGAAAATGAAAATGTTCCTAAACAGTTCAAAATAAATCAAAATATTTTGAAAATATTATCG
The DNA here is from genome assembly GCA_949089665.1 of Macrosiphum euphorbiae. Classification (NCBI taxonomy): domain Eukaryota; kingdom Metazoa; phylum Arthropoda; class Insecta; order Hemiptera; family Aphididae; genus Macrosiphum; species Macrosiphum euphorbiae. The sequence continues at coordinate 40,915,025 of CARXXK010000002.1, read as the reverse complement.
TGTATAGAAAATGCAAATATAAACAACCAGTGAAAATTTCATGTATCTATGGTCATTTGTTTTAAAGTTAAACCAAATTTGATTTTGTGAAAATTCCCGTTTTTCCTTAATTTTTCTTTTGTTTTTCTTGGCGCTTTTGAAAATTACTGGAAATTTTAAATTTTGACCTTCCCAATGCACCAACGATATTCACTTTCCAATCGAACAAGATACTGAAGTTGAAAATATTTTCATTATTTCGACTACTTTTCTTTTACACCGACAAAAAAATAAAAAAATAAAAACTCACATCATTGTAAAATCAATACATTCATCGTTTCACTCAGAATCTAATACTTAACTGAAGGCCATCTTTTAAATAACAACATTTCAGGCAATATATGACTAATCTCGTTGTTAGCAAGTGGGATGGGTGTACGGAAAAGAATAATCAAACCTTTTCAATGATTAAAATGGATTAGAGAAAAATTATCATGGTTCGTAGAGTAGGTAGTTGGATTTTGATGTTTAATTTTGATTTGAAAAATTCAAACTTTATTTAGGTCATATTGCACTCCCATTTTTTGAATTAACTCTAAAATTTAAGTAACCCTCGAAAATGTATTTCATAATACTCAAAAATGTGTGATGTATGATTTACCTATTATATACCGAGAAGTGTATTAAACTGCGTAAAATAGAGTTTTGAAAACTGGAGTTTAATTTGTTTGTATACTATTTTACTGGTAAATATCATATTATTAAACATGTTTGTAAAATGTACATAGTGTATGGTAAATTTGCAATAAATTAATATAATGTTGAATATCGCCGAGTTGTAATCCCTGGTATTATTATGAACAAATATTTATGTTTGACTGTTGTGAATTTTGTTTAAAAATGTTCAACATTCCAAGAAATTATTTCAATTCATGTTTCAATGGGGTATTTTGTAAAGCAAGTGCAGTAAACTGCAAGTCTGTACCAATTTATAATACCTACTCGTATATATTATGCTCTCTATATTAAATACCAGAAGTACACAAATAAAATATAACATCAACTTCAATGAAAAACGTTATTAATATAGATAAGAGTAAGTACACTCATCCCGATATATAGGTACTATATTATACATTATTAAAATTAATAATTTCGCATAACGTCGCGTACATAATATTATGTTTATTCGTTTATAAACCAGACTGTAATACCTGGTATATGGCAGAAGTTATATGGTTGATGTGCGGATAAGCTGATGATTCTAATTGCATGGTTCCTTGTAACGACGACAAGGCTTTGGTTGATCGATCACTGATTTTCACTTCCAGTTTTATCGTATCCAGAGTTACAGCTTTATCGAAGGTGTATTCAAATATCAAATTTAATGCTGTTGACGCATCGTTTATTTTTATGTAACCGACAATTGTAGAATCAAACTTGGTAGTTTTAAATGTCAGGTTGATATCGCACTGAGAGATTCCCTTTTTTTCCACCCATTTGTATTGACCTAAGATTTGAAAACAATTATGTGATCATATTTTTTTTTTATTTACTTATTTATAATATGATATTGTACTTTACATAGGTACTATGGATAATATTATACTATGACATTAATATAAAAACTTATTAACAATTTTAATAAAAAACCACCTTCGAGTTCAGCTATTCTCCTTGCGTTTATGTCAAGGTATAATTTTGGTAAATACAAACGACCGTATTTTTCATTTTCGATCTTGAGTTCCATCAACAGGTCGAGGTGTCTCACATCGTTAATGTCTAGTGTGAACGTCATCAATTTGTGCAACGGAGAATTCCTATACAAACCTACAAACATTGTTTGGAAATAAGTCATATTTTGACAAAATGAGAAATAAAACTACAGAATCAATACCCAAAGCTTGTAACTGAATGGTTTTCCCATGAACTAATAAAGTGAAATTTTGAGTTTGAGTATCCATTTCCAGAAGTGCTTTCATGTAGTGTTTAACGTGTGATCCAGGTGTTTCGTATATAAAGCTGATGGATGAGTTTTTCTAAATCAAAACAAAAGCCAGTAGTTTTAAACTTAAGTCTTAAGTTATCTATAGTTATATTATGATATAATAATAAATATAGATAGTCAGGAAAAAACGCGTTCACTTACTTTGCCGGTGAGCCATTTGTATTCTATTACATATTTATTGACTTTTATATCGGATTTGAGTAAAAAAATGTTCAACCTCAAAGGTCCGTTAAATATCACCATAGGCGATTTGATTATTTCAGTTACGTTTGGTAACCGATAATTAGTGTACAATTTGAGACCCATCATCTCTTCAAGAACGGGCAAACTGTAGGACATGTTAGATGGTATCACGGAATTTCGATTAGGATTGATATCGACGTCTAATTTATGGTCTTCTAAAAACAACTCAGATCTGTCATAATGTGAAAAAAAACATTAATAAAGAAAACATTGTAAACATTAGGTTGTGCTTTAAAAATGTCCAAGTCCGCTGTTTTGAATATTATTATTATAATTTATATTTAGTCAAAAGTACCTACATAAAAGGTTGAAATCATAACTAAATATATTTAATTTTTATATAACAAAAGTCTGAATAAATATAATATTATTTACGGACATAATGCAAGTTGTTGAACTAATATAGAAAAAAAAACATTGTCTAATTTAGTAATTTGAAATAAAGAAATTAAAAAATAAGTATGAAAGAAATTCTTGTTGATAAAATAAGTTAATAATATATTAAAGCTCATAACTTTTAATAATTAATATTATAATTCTATTTATGCTGTAGGTAAATATTTTAGTGTCGGAACATTCATACGTACTCGATGCTAATAATATCAGATCTGATCTTAGGCAAATCAAATTCCAAATTCACGAATTTGTATCCCTTAACCTCGGTAGTTCCTTCAAACGCAGTTGAAGTGTACAACTTTGATTTAACTTTGGCCTGGGTGGTCTCGTAATGAAGGTCCATAGTCATCGAGCCCTCCAAATTCAAAGCTAGACTGCACATAATATTTCGTATAAAAAAGTATTTGAGTCAGAGTTAATAAACAGAATATAATAAATGGTGTTAGGTCCAAGATAATAGTAATAATATAAAATAGAAACCTATATAGCTATAGCCTATAATATTACAAAATACTGAAACATGAACAATGAACATTATATAATTTTATTAAAAAGTGAAAACATGGTAAAAATGTATTTAAATATAAATCCCTCTTGTTTCAGACTAATTCTTCATGCGTATTTTAAAAACTACGACCCCTTCGAATACGCCCTGTAAAATTAAACCAACTATTGATTTTCAAACGGCAATTTTAATTTAAAATTCTGAAACAGAATAATTATTGTTTTGGAAATGTCGATTCTTTGTATATGATGATAATGGATTCTTTGAAAATATACAGCACTTAACACTATAGCCTATATATATACTTACAAAATTACACTGCGATTTATTATAAATTCATAAAACATATGTATAATGTGCACGCTACATCTCTGTTGTTAATTTTTGATGAGATATTATATTTAAACGTCAAAACACTTATTTTCTACAAAATAATATGTTAAAATCTGTAGATGTAGGTATTGTAGTTTATAAATTATTAATTGATAATCATATGGAGATTCTTTGTGTAATGTATATATTATAGAGATATGTAACAATAAGCCAAATATAAATGAAAATAATTGTTTTTTGATATTTTAATACTTCAAGAATAAATAACAATATAGCAGGTACCTATATAACGTGATTTGTTTATTCTTGAACAAAACATTAAAAATTAATACCGATATAATAATATTATCGTTGCTTTTCTTAAATTTCAATTTACCTTGGATACAATTTGGTTAACAATTTGAACTCTCCAAAGTTTTTGAAAGCATCTGCGTTTATGTAACTTGACATGTTTAAGTTTACTACGGAAGTCCCGACGGCATCTAATATCAAAGGCATGCCAATTCCAGTAGGTACAACGTATTTTAAGTCCATGAACATAGCGGATTGGTCGTATTTAAATTCCTATAAAAAAAATTATAAAGTACACTTTTACTTGGCTAGTGCCAAAATGTTAAAACAACACGTGAAATATTTACTCGTCCGTTCATGAAACTTTTCATAATGTTGTATACATCAAAAGAACGGATTGCATTGTTAATTTCGTCTACGCCATTTAGACGCAAATATTTTACTTCGTTCCCGAATACTTTAATCGCCAATGATATCTGTGGGGGAAACAAAATAAGAATCCACATCGATTAATCGCTTTCAATGATTTATTTGGAAAAAACCTTAATACTAATTTAATTAAAAACTGATATTGTTTAGTGTTTTTCTAATAAATTTAACACCGACCTTTGGTGGAGGCACATTGTCTGTAACGACATTTGGCAATTCGTTAATCCTATCCTTGAGGGTCTCCGGAATTAAACTGCGCACGAAACGTAGTACATCCAATCCTTTTTTTACACGTTCAGAGCTAAAAACACCTCCAGGCTTAAATAGAGCTTCTATATAGTTTTCAAAACCTTCGGCGTATACTTCTACCTATCGTGTTGACAATCATTATATTATTTTTTTTTCTATTATTTGTTTAATGATTTCGTGAAATAAGATAGGTATATCGACCAATACACATAAGTGAAAATTATTTTAATTTAAAATTAAAATAATTTACAATATACTAAAATTATAACACATAAGTAAAAATTATTTTAATTTTAAATTAAATTAATTTACAATATACTCAAATTATTATTTATATATACCAATAGGTATTGTTATTTATCGTCCAAAATCAGAACTAATTAACCAGTCTCTAATTTGGCTGATAAAAAGAAAAAAAATGTATTTATCGAGTTTATGATTTAAATTTCGAATATAATATTAACTATAAATTTGAAGTATTGTTCGATTAGATACATATCTGTAGATTTTAATCAATTTTTTTTTTAATTAAAAATTAAGTACTAACTTCAAATATATTAATGTATTCTCCAAACAGGGTTAACGTGATGTTTGATGTAAACGATCGAGGTATATAAGACTTTGGAGAAAATATCACATTATTGTCGAAGGATCCACCTTGATAGATTACATTTACAACAATGATTAATAATAATTATAATTCGAAGAGTTAAGTCTCCGAAAAATCTTACCGACGCCGTATTCGTTTAAAAAAAATGAAGTTTCGTAGTTTCTGGAAAACTTTCGTATGTCAGTGTTAAATTTCTTGTTTATGTCACCAGCCAGCATGGTTTGAAGCTCCAAATAAAATGGTACAGATGTCTTTTTCAGGTTTTGCAAATGTGTCCAAACAAACGAGCCGACTACAGGAAAAAAGCAAACGAGGATTAAAAATCTTCATATTATACACCATTAATAAAACACAATATATCTTTATAAGTTTGTATTTATGTATTTTTTTATTTATTTATTTTAACTGTTCGATAAACTTATATATTATATATCAGCTAATTATGAATATTTTGTATTATAAAACATTCATGAACAAAATATGATTGGGATATTATTTCCGTAAAATTAAATTAGGTAATTATTACTTATCATAAATAAAATTATATCCTATTCTTCATGTCATGTACCTAAATTAAATTATCTCGATATAATATTACCTTGATTGACTTCTTCATTGTCTAAGACAGTTATTATATGCCTCACCATACTGTATATGGGACACCGCATTACCTGCAAGTACGCAGCAATACGGACTTCTGAGTCCAGAGATTGGTTAACGAAGATGTCCAACATAGTTGTTCTCGTTATGTTACAGGGGAATCGTCTAAAACAAGTGGTTACAGACAATTTAGTGTCTCACATTTAATAGACAATTTGTGATTTAAAAATATTTTTTATTTTTAACAAACCTGTAAGCCTGAACTCCGGCCACTCTAATGTCCACGGTTAAATCTGCATTCGTAATTATTGCATTTAATGTATGGAGGGTAGTAGGCGAAGTCTGCCCAGTGTTACCCAACGATTTTAACCATATTAACGTCTGAAAAGGGAAACGGATATATTATTTTGTTTTTACTGCTTTATCTTCATAGATTTAATTTCAGTTACCTTGTCTCGGTTTTCTCTTATCAAAATATTCTCTTTGATTTTCTGTTCAATGTACACGATGGCTTGTATTAACTCAACATTTTCATTACAGTTTGGATTCAATTTGCAGTATGTGTGAATCAAAGAAGTAACACTTAATAATATATCCGACGAAGCATTTTCTTTGTGCAGCAAATGAGAAATTTCAGAAACTACTTGATCATCCGGCCTGTAGTGTTTCATAATATAATTATTAGTTTTTGGAGTAATATTTTATAGGTCACAATTCAAATAAATAAGAAGCTTTTAAAGTTTTCCACAACGATAAATCATATTTTTAATGAGTGTGTGCTTTTAGAAATAATTTATTAATGCATACCTATATGCCATATGCATATAATATGCAACAAAAAACAAATTAAATTACCTATCAAACATTGCCATTGCCATTAACCAGTCGGTAGAAATGGATTCACTGATGGTTCCATTCCATAATATGTCTTTCATAAGTATTACCGCAGACGTGGTACGAACATACGGTAATGCACTTTGTAGATGTTTGCTTGAAAAAGAAAATTATAAAAATAGTTAAGTATAAAGACAACCAAACATTTTAAATAGTGATGTTTATATTTCATTTTATTGTATAAATTATGTGAAATTCCAAATAAATTTGAATAAAAACTATAGTGGAACTTTTTTGAATTATCATCAATAATTGCGTAAGTTCAATAATTCAAATGATTTTTCTTCTCTCTTGAAATCATCCACACGTTCAACTTGGTATATTAATAATTCAACAACTCAAAAAAGTAAAAACTCCACAACTTTCGATATTTTTTCATGTCCCTTGAGTTATGAGTACTTACTAGGAGTTGCATACAATTTAAAGATAAGTCTAATAATTTAAATTTAAATAATTTAAGTTTAAAAATATATAACTGAACAAATCTTTACATAAGTAATTTATATGTCATTATATTACGTGTTAGCGTTATCTTATGTATTAAATTCCGTAATTCTATAAAATAGCTAATTAGTCTACAAAGTTACGGTAGGTACTTTCAGTCAATGTATTGAATGAATACATAAATATATACTTCAATTAGTTATTCTACATACTAACTAGGTAGATATTTTATTTACTAACAATAACAGTTTAGTTAATGTATGCAAAATTATAACATTCATATAATATTATAATAGTATCTACATGCCCAGAAAACATACCGCCTACAAGAGATGTAAGTATTAAAATAAAATATAAATATTCACTTGAAAAAGTTTATTCTAATTTCTCATTTTGATGTAAGACTTACATTTATTCTTAAGACATTATACATTCAAATTCAAATAAAAGATACCTACTTTTAAAATTAAGTAAGTACGTCATTACACATTCAAAAAAAAAAGTTATTTTATTAGGTAAATGATTTTACTATATGTTAAAATATATACCTAGTATTTCATATTTATATTTTATATGTTCTACTGTATGTATTTATTATTATTTATAAATAAAATTACAACACCAATAAATTGTATGTAATTATCTACGATGTCTATAAATTCTATACATAATTAGCGAAAACCCAACTGTTATTTTATACCTATATAAACTATAGTAAATCATGGTAATAAAAAAATCTATGGTAATTCATATCTTGACAAGCATAATATTTATGAATTTTATGGAATAGGTAACTAGTTATTTAAAGAATTACGTATTATATACACCAACGCGCTTATATATAATATATATATTATAATGTAGTTATTAAATTTACAAGCAAATAGTCTAATTTAATTTTGAAAAAAATACTTACGTCGCAGATGAACACAAATCATTTTGTGAAATGGAATAAAGGTCTTTTAACGCATCATACGTTAATTTTCTAGCCGCTTGAATAACCTTGTAAAATTCGCTTGGGGAATCAGGGTTAAATTGTCCCTAGGAGAAAAGGTAAAAGATAAAATATTTGTTCACCAAATTAGATTTTACTTTTTGCGTACCTCACTCATTTCGCATAAGTTTTTAATCAATTCGATGGTCTCCGTAACATCCGATGAATCCGGATTACTAATGAGCTTGTGATTGTACAACAGAGGTTGTCTGGATGTAATTTCATAAGCTAATCAAATAAAAAACATTTGAATATAAATTTAAATTAACTCTGTTGCCTTGATTTAAATATTATATTAATTGCTAATCTTCAAATAAATATGTTATTTTGTGTAAAAGTATATATATAATATATATATCAATAGGTATGAAGTGTTATACCTATTAAAAGTTGTATGTAGCTTATACAAAAATATATTTTAATCGAATATCATATTATTAACAACTTGACTAGGTACTAAATTAAGATTCATAATTATGTTTCTATTTCTATTTTTTATATATTTATATAGTTGTCTAGATTCAAAGTTTGAATAATGCTCAATCCTGTGTTTAGGTAGGTACATATCATATAAGTTTAAATTAAACATGTTGGTTGCTAACTTAAGACTCTAACTTGGTTTACATTCTCTTACATTCAGTCATACAGAAGTTAATTCAATGATACATTCATAAATTATCAAACAACAAAATGAGTTGGCCTGAAATACTTGATAAGGTAATCCGGCATATTCCCACTTTTAATACTCGTTCACACAATTACTTTTTACATACCTTTCCACTCACAATCATATAGCTCTAATGAGCCTCTAAGGTGTATGTTAAGAGAATGCAACAGTGTTGCTTTTGACTTTAATTTTGATAACGAAATTAAACTTCGCTGTTTGTGCCTTGGTTTTGGAAAAATAACTGTCATGTGCAATTTAATTTTAATTATTTTTAAATACTGTTCTTAATATTCTATTATTACTTTCTTTTTTCTTTTGTTTATTGTAATATTATGTACATTCTTTGCCCTAATGGGCGTTAATAAATAAATAATAATAAATATTATTCATTTTTGAATTTACGATAAATGTAATATGTAGTAATAACCGTTAAGGGTATGAATGTATGACAAATAAAAATTAGATAATTTACAGGATAACATTTTAAAATTGGCTTACTATCGGGATGAGAAATATACATTGCATTTTCTTCTTTGATCAATACCATCGTTTGAAATATTTTTGTTCTTGCACTATTTGTTTCATTACTAGCAAACGGTTGAAATGAGTGTTTTTCTTGACAATCGATCTTTACAATAATATGATGATCGATGTGGTAAAAACAAACGAATAGAGATTTCATCGGTGACCATTTGTGGTATTTCTAAACAAATTATAAATAATTATTATACATAAATAATAGCATGAATAACTAATCAAAAACATGAATTAGAACTACGCAACTGGCAAAAACCCAAAAGGAGTGTACACAAATAACATATAGGTATAGTTACACACTCATTAAACACTTAAAAAAATTCGTTTGTATGATAATGATATTTTAAAAACGTTGAGTATAAATTAATCGTGTTGTTTGAAAAACAAATTCATAAAATATTTAAATTATGGTAGGTAATATGAAAACATCAAAGAGTGAAAAAGTCTGTTATCTGCCCCTCTGAGGCCTGTAATGTATATTTTATAATTGTATAGGTACATTACTAATTAGTAATTACAGCATTAAGATAGTTATATATTTGCCTTGCGTTTGATCAATATTTATAACCTTTCAATTATTTACGTATGAAAAAAATTTTTAATTTATTCACCTATATAGAAACATATTATTAGCCATCGGGTTAGTTTCGTTTACTATTCATAAAATTATAATAAACGTGATAACTAATAAGCATATTCTTAAAAATTGATATTACTTATTGTTAATTCAAAAGTGATAATTTTGTACTATTACATTTTATTGACGAGGCACGGATGTTGAAGACTTAAGCATATTTTTTTGGATAACCATAGACGATGTTTTTCTGGCTTAAATTTGTTTCACATTTTAATGACATACGAACCTCTAAGTATTTACTTAATTGTATTAATTTTGTATAATTGTTTGGGTTTATTTCGTTTTTAGGTCATTTTCGTGGCTTTTATAGAGCACGATGCCAAAGTAATTTTGTCCACAAAAATAAGCACTACGAGAATAATGATCCCCTTCTGTAGAATCAACCAAATTTGATAATTTTTTTTTAACTAATAGAGGGTTATTACAGTGTTATTAGATATACAATTCGTATTGAACTCCGTTTTTCATTATTTGAATTTCAAACTTTATAATTTCTCTTTAAAAATAATACAATTTTAAGCTTTTACAAATTATGTTGTACTTAACAGTTACCATTATTTGAAATAAAATAAAAAATCAGAGTTAAATGATGCCTGAAGAAAGTTCTTTGAAATAAAAAATTGTTTTCAAAATCTGACAATTCTACAAAGCCAGAGAATTATTCCTGTGGAGTTATTTTTTTTTATATATAATACACCGTATCAACCCCTACTCCACCCCTTATATAGAATTATAAATATTATAATTAAGGTGGCAACTACAATACAAAATATATTTTTTTTATTTTGTTAGAATTGTGAATAATTTGAAAAACCAAGTTGTAACAACGTTGGCAGGTTTTTTTTTTTAATAATTGAGAGAAAAGTTATGTGTTAATTATTTGTCAGTTTGTTTTAAATAAATACTTGAAACAAAATATTTATTTGTTTGCTACACTATAATATCAAGTTTGAAATTAAAATTAAAATCAAATTCAAGTATATATTTTATACATTTAAATATTTAATTTTATAATCAATAATTGTATTAACTTTCACAGTTTAAAGTAATTAAAATATAAACACTTTAAGGTCATTTTTTTGTTTTTATGTCATAAATTAATTTTTTTGGGACATTAGCATATCTGCCCTAATTATAGGTATGGTTTATTGAATAATATGATTAAGTAATCATTTAATAATTTGTCTTTTTATTTCTATTAAAAACTGATGTATATTATAGTTTCATTTAGAAGTTTTAACTATATATAATGGCTTAAAAGTTTTGAATAACAAGAACTTATTTGAATGAATAGAAAATATAAATAATAAATAAACAGGTAGGTAGTCAAAAAGTCAATTTAAATATTGAATATTATATGATGTAATTTATAATTTAAAATTAATTTAAACATCGTGTGTTCAACTATTAGAGAACTTTGAATCCGAAATCATATCGTTAGTTAATACTAGGGACTATTACAGTATTACCATTAAATTTAATTCTACCTACCTTCCGGTGTGTAACCTATTGATTTATTTTATAGTGATCCCATACTAATTTATTTTTACAACTTATATTATGTGAAGTTTGCATCCCATGAATATTATAATATTGTTATATCAGTGAAAGCATTTTAAACTTTTAAAAGGGTTTGATTTACGCAATTTCATAAGAATTAATTTAGGAAAATTTAAAACAAAATACATTTTTTTTTCATAATACAACATAAGTATTACGCTATCTATACAAATTATTGTATAAACAATAATTATTTCAACTAACAATAATTAACAATAAGCATATAAGATAAGGGCTATGCATAACATGAATAGGTATACATAAATAAGAAGCCACCCATTATTGGCATACTTAGCTTGGTATTTTATTTGGATAAATTTGAGGAGAAATATTTTTCATTTAAATGCAGTAAAATATTTTTTTTAACTAATTAAAAAAAGGTCTTATGCCCAGGGCCGCATTTAGGGGGGGCACTGGGTACAACTGCCCCGGGCGCCAGTATTTTAGGGGCGCCAAAATTTTGTGGACAGAAATGTCTTTACTTATGATTTGTTAAAATTGTATACTTTAAATTATTTTTATAACAGTATTATATAATATAATCTAGTATAATAGTATTGTATATATTATTATAGTATAATAATTATGCTGTTTGAAATTTATTATTTAAACAATCAATGTATTTATAGCAATATAGCTACAGCGATCGATAATTATTAATATACCTAGTTCCCAAATTTGTTGTGATTATGTCAATAGACATCAGTTATTTATAATTAAAGACCGGATTTATATGTTTTTACATATCGTTACTGGGTCTATGCAGTCTTATGACTTATGAGAGTAAAAAATGTGGACGATTCGTTCAATTCTGAATGCGTAGAAAAAAGTTTTTTTTGCATATTTGAGAATATTTCATGGGTTGGAGAATATTTAACCCATTTAGCATATTTTGGAATATTTCGTAAATTGTGAGCAAAAATTTGTATTTATTTTTAATTTTAATATTACGGTACTCTGAAAAAAATTTTTTGACCATTTACAATTTATTTATTTTTTTTTCATTTTGATAAAAATAAAACAAGCAGTATTATCAAGGTTTATCTATGTATATCTACTGATAAGATCAACTTATAAGTTTATCAAATATTCAAATATCAAAATTTTGTTTTTGTGTTTTAATATTATATTGTTATATTTATATTATATTCCAACTTCCTACTCTTGCTAAAATGGAATACTATTCCATTACTTATAATTAGGGTTGTAAATTTGAAATATTTCACTTGAAATATTTCAATTGAAATATTTCACTTGAAATATTTCAATTGAAATATTTCAAAATTGAAAATTTCACTCTTCTTGAAATATTTCAATGAAATTATGAAAAATATTTTTTTTTCTTTTAAACGTGTTTATAGGTGATTAGAAATAATATATTGATACAACACAGAAAACATTGATTATGAATAACTTATCAGTTAGGTATCATTTATCAACCAAGGTATACGAATTAAAAACCCTACCTAAATACTGTTAATGGTCAATGGTTATAAATTATAAATTAATAATTATATTTTTATATGGTATTTGTATATTGGTATTAATTTTTATATTTTTGTAATCACTTATCAGTTATCACTTATCAATTGAATCCCCTATTGGCTATTAAACTATTTTTACCACTTATTACTTTATTACTAATAAAAATATAAATTATTAAATTATTACTTATTAGTTATTACTTATCACTCAGTAACATTGAAGTCTAGTGGCCATTTGCCAACAGGGATATGTTTAAAAAATGACTCAATAGATAAGATTATAAGAATATAAGATATCTATACATATTTATATAATATTATGACATAATAATATAATATATATTACAAATATAAACAATATACATATTTGATATTATCAATCATGCAATTTTTCCCTGTTGCCATATGGCTGACTTCAAAATTGTCTTATAGTGGGTTATCTAGTTTTTTATATGTCGATGTTTGTGTATTTTTATGTATGTAGTATGTAACTATGTTACATATTTTCTTTATTTCATACAATAAACCAACTTTTAAAAATGTTCACTTGGAAATAAAAAAATTTATTTTTCATGGAAATGAAATATTTCATGAATTTTTCATGAAATTTTACAACCCTACTTATAATACGCAATTCTTAATACCAAATTAATATCTCACTATAAAAATATAGTTGTTAAAAAATTTTAAAAAATAAATGCATATTAAAGCATATAATGATGTTTTTTGATTATTTTTGCATATTTTAGCATATTTTTTAAATTTTTGAGAGAATATAATGAGAATATTTGAAGGGTTTTTAGAGAATATTAGCATCATATTTTCGGTATTTTAAGAGAATATAAATCCGGTCTTTATTTATAATAATACGGGCAATACCAATACGGCGTATTGATTTTATATTACATAGTTTTGTACTTATGATTAAAATAAAGGAAGTTCCAAAACAATGATCTTGAATATTATTCTATATTATAAACATCATTCATTTAAATAGGTAATATTATTTAATTATTTGCTATTAAATTTTGTGTTTATTATAATCATTATTTTTTGTAATTTTTACAAAATTAAGTAAGTAAGAATCAATTAAACTATAGGTAGGTATGCAGAGATTCAAAAATAATTAATGTTTAATAACTGGTAAGTTGACAAGTTGTTATGAAACAAATTTATGCAGGTCACTTTTTCGTCACATTTAGAAATAAATTCAGTCACTTTTTTGAAATAGCTTAAACCACTACCAGCCCTGTATATAGTTACATTAATTTTATAAAATACTATATACAATAAAATATAAAATATTTATTTGCATAGTTTTATATAATTTTATTTTATATATCCATGAAGTACCTACTTAAATATGTTTAAAAAAAAAACAACTTAATGATACTAAATTATTAGCAAGGTTTGAGTGACATAAATTCCAATATATCTTTGCGGAGGGATCAAGCAATTACTAAACAATATTTTTTTTAAAAGGCACTCTTAAACAAATATTCTTTTCTTCGCTCAAAATCTAAAGAGTAATGAGGATCTACCTCACATATTTTCCGTGGGAGGAGCAATTTTTTTTTCACCTTGGCTTGGGGGGCGCCAATTTTTTTTTGCACCGGGGCGCAAAATGTCTAAATGCGGCACTGCTTATGCCTATACTATTATTAGATGTTGCGTGAAAACAAAGTTATATTTAAATAAATCAATTGAAACATTCTCAATCAGACTGGCAAAATATCAGCCCAGAATGATGTTAGAGCACAAACAATGAATTCAAAAATTTTAGATAACAACATTATTTTGATTCTAAATCTTGATTTAGCAATTTTTTAGATTTATTTTCTGGAACAGAAGATTAATTGAAAGAATTACATTTTTATGGAATAAAACAGTTATACAATTTAAAAAATATTATATTTTTCAAAAAAAAACTAAGACCTAGAAAGAAAATATTATCTTTAATTTCCATAGTAAATAGATATTTATAAATAATCGTTATCATTTTTAATAAAATCAATTTTCCAAAACTGTATTTTGATATTTGAAAATGCATGTCAGATCTCAATAATTTTGACTAACCACAAACTAATTCAATCTATTTAATACTTCAAGCCTTATTCAATAGTGTGATGCTAATTTTTTAATAGATTACTTCTTCCTTTTACTTTTTTATCCAAATTCTATTTTTCGCACTTTGTAAAGAATAAGTTAATTTAATCAGTATAATTTATTAATTTATTATTTATTTGACAGTTATAATAAAGAATATTTTTTTTATTCGAATTTAGATATTAAACCAATCAAGTAGTTCATAAATGAGTAAGCGGATTTGATAAAGTATGTAATGTAGGTAATGACATAATAATCGAACCTAAATACAAACGAAAAACATTCGAGGTCTTGAAAATGTTATTCATATAAAGTATATAATTATTATAAAAGGAAGCTTTAAAGTTATTTAAAATCAATGCATTTTGTTTTATTGTTAATCGTTATCCTTTTTTGTTATTTTATTTAGTGGAAGTAATTATAATACAATTTTCTCGTAACCTGCCATTCATTTTTGTAATTATCGTTGTTCTTAGAATGTAGAAATGTATTTTGTTTTGTATTTTTAAATTTATTTATAATAAGCGGACCCGTCTGGCCGTGTATGGTCTACTCAACCAAGTGCACATTAAATAATATTGTCGGTTTTCTACCTACCTAACTCGTCGAAATAAAATGCAATTCGTGCATATTTCTGTACAGTTATATTATTATAAAAGCAGTTATGACTGCTTGAACGTACTTATTATTATATTAAAATTATCGTTATTCGATAACCTTAAAAAAATATTTCAATCATACCAGAAACCATAATTAAGTCGATTTCCCCCTATAAAGTGTTAAAAGCAGGAATTTTAAAATGTTTAAAAAATTTTAAAAAAAAATATTGGCTTACACTTTGGAAAACGTATGGTGAAGTTGGAATTATAGAATGCATATGGTATCTTTCGGTACATTCTGAAATATCCTTTACTTTGTCTACTACTATTTGCGTTCCATTCGACTTCAAAAACGTGTACGCCGTCGGGCAAAATCCGTTGATGTCTCTCTAGAAGATAATAACATGAAAATTAAACACTTAATTTGATAGACGAAACTAAACAAAAACTTATTTTTTTAAAAATGAAAACTCTATCAACCTCTGCGACAATGTGATGAATATCGAATCTCTCCATGCGATTCTGGAAGGTGGATAGTACAGCTTTTTTGATATTTAAAGCCCATACCGGTTCGTCTTCACCTGGACAGACTGTGCTAATATGACCATCTTGGAATGAAAATCTGTTGAGCAACGTATTTTGTTCATTCAATGTATATTTTGTATTTGTATACGTTTTTCGTCAAGTATAATGGGTTTCGATCGTCAGTTCGTTTTTTAGTTTTTAATTTAAAATTTAATGAAATTCACACCTACACTAACCATAAGAAAAATATTTATTGAAAACTACTAAGAAGCCAAGACGAATTCTTACCCCCTACTACATAGACGACCAATTACTCGAACACCTACACATTTACACAGTCACTCCATCGTGAATGCTGTCTTGTAATTAATATAATTTCCATTTTCCAATTAAAAATCATTTATGTTGAAAAAAAAATCCCCTGTTGTGTAATTCATGCCCGTAGTTATTTTTAAATCACTTGATTGTTAAGTTAACATTTTCATTGACATTTATATTTTTAAGAAATAATAATTTATTATGTCAAGTAAGAAAAGTATGAAACCTATTTAAGAATCAATATAACAGCCATTTGTTATATAGAATGTTTTTGATTTGTTTTTTGTTTGTTTTTTTTTTCTGTTACAAACGACATAACAAACCTCAACATATTTTTTTCTAAATCTTCATACAGGACCTCGCCATCTGGTCTTAAATAGTTTTCTTCATCTACAGTGTTAGAGTTCCTAGTCTTGACTCCCTTATGAATACTAGTATCAGTAATCTAAAAAAAAATAACTTATTATTTTAGCGAATCAAATCTTGTGATGAATAGGAACTTCAATGCCACTCACAAACATGAACCCTTCACATTCTTGAATGTGAATGTGAACTTTGAAATTAAATTCGGCGATCGACGCTGTGTTCTTGGATTTATCAAACGTCGTCTGTGTACTAATGGAATGTTTGTACACGTAAATGGTACCGGGTAAGAATTTGAATTTCCCATCATCTACAGTCAAAAACAATGAACAATGTGTTAAAAATAAACTAACATAATATTATAATCAGTGTGGCATTCATACTGTAACATTCAGATCTTGAACAACTGTTGTGTTTAGCAGTGGTATCTGAAAAAAAATTATTTTTTATTAAAAGCCAAATCTCAAATTATAAAATAATATAATATAATAAATCTACAAAATATAATAATTATTTACTATACAATAAACCGATATTATGAGCCTTGCAGTATCGCGTTAAACTTGAATGTCGCCGGGTTTAACAGAAAAATAATTAGGGGCCTTATTTTTGTCATTCTTATTAGGATCCTTTTTTATGTGTTAAAATATTTAGTATACTTTTCAACCAGTATATTTAATAAATTTAATCTAAAATATGGAGCTGATATTCTTAGTGATCGTGTGCCAATTTCAACTTAAAAAAATATATATATTATAATAAGTCGAAAAACACAGATAAATTTATAAGCAATAAAAATTCATCACTCCAATCTGAATCTAAAAGGTGTGAAAATGTGTCACTATTAGAGGAAATTGTATCCCCTTTGAGTAAGGGTTACAGTGGATGTAAGTTGAGGATATTCCACGGCATAGCATATTATTACAAGTCTTGTAATCTGAATGACTCAGAAAATGTTTGTACCTTATGTAATTATTTCGCTCAATGAATATTAAATAGCTTGTAATAAAATATGTTTATTATCTATGTATACCTATTAGGTACCTATTTAGATTTATCGGAGTAGTCTTAAGGAGTCAAGACGCCTATAAAATATAAATAACAAATAATGTTGTATTTGTTAAGATGTGTTATATTATTAAAATAAGTATTTTATTGAATATAAATTACGTATTATGCTATCTATAAATACGAATAATTTAATAAGAACGTAAGTATTATTGTAATTATTATAATCAAATTCATTGAAGATTTTATATAAATGATTTATTGTATGAATAATCATGTTTACAGTTATTGTGTAAATAGGTAGTTATTCACGTGATTAGACATGGCAACAGCACATATAAATTGAACTTTGATCAGGTAATAATAATATGAGTTAATCATTTGTCGCATTCCTTTTATTGAAAACACCGATTAACACTTAAGTTTACATATAATTACAGGTGACATAATAAATGTATTTTAATAAAAAAATTAATTAAATATTTATAAGCTATATTGGTTTTGTTTACCTATATTACGTATACTCGTTTACAAGCCTTGGTATACCTAACCCAACTTAACCAAGGAAAAATAAAATTAACAATACTGGGAAATATCGGTGTATCTCAGGTGTACACTCGGTTTTAGTGTACTTACCTCAGTTCACGTGCCAATAATCGGCATCGGTGTGTACCTTGTGAACTAATTTGACCAAGCAGGGACGATTCTAGGACTCAAATTTTGTTGGGGCATAAATATATTTATAAGTAATCTATAATAGCCTATAGACGCAACTGAAAGTCACTAACTCCGATTTTTGTTTTCCTTACAAATCAAATATGATACCAAAAAAATTTCGATTTTCTTTATTCTTTTAAACAAAATAGAATGTGCTTTGTGCTGAATATATTACCTATACAATTTTTACAATATCTTATAATATAATATTATTATTAACTATTCTTTAATAATTTAAGGTACCTACTTATATGTAATTAGTGACAACGTACGAATAACTGATATGTTTAAAAACCGAATGGCTTCAACAAGGTGTAATGAACGATTTTCAATTTTTGACTAATAATAAATGTCTCTAGGTAGGTACTTTAGTATATACTTTTATCAAAACAACATGATATTGATATTTTTAACAGGTGAACATCAAACAATTTGGTACTGTCAGCCGCCTACCCTGTCCATACGCTAGAACCGCCACTGCGACCAAATTAAGAAATCCTCCTATGGCGTATTGGATAAACCGATTGGTGTATTTTTAAACTTGGTTCAAACTAATCTTTAAATTTTCCTTAATATATATCTCTAAGAACAATCACTGAATTTTTTTTATCAAAATTGGTGAAAAAGTTTTGGAATCTAAAAGCTCAAACATAATGTCATTGGCTTTTGTTTTACATTTAAATAATACACGTTAAATGTAATATTATTTTATTTTACTGAAAGAAAATCTCATCGCAACATATAGGTCAGCTATTCTAATGTCCTTATGCATAGTCAATTTATGTGTAACATATAACATGTTAAACTATGTCTTGTGAGACACACACATTTACTATTCATATTGCATACGGACATACAAAATTTTTTTTATTATTGTATTTCAATTTCTTTAACCAATAAAGTATAAGTATAAGTATTTATCCTATAAATAAAAAACGCAATATTCGATTTTCGTGAGCTAAAACAAAATCTATATGTGTAACTGTTAACCCCCTTATAGGAACATATAGGGGTTGAAAAAGAAGCTAAACACACCCTCTGTGTCTCAAAGAATCCATTGATATCGTACTGGTAGTTCCTTGGATTATCACGTTTTAACATAATATAGATATTTTTCCGTTTTAAAATATTAGTATAGGTACATAAATAATATAATAATTAGGGCTCGGACTTCAATGTATTTACATCTTTTTTTGGAATGTCTTACACAGTTACACGATGCTTTCCAAGCTACACGTCATGTGTTTCAAGTAGATACTCCTCGGTGTTCTAATCACAACATTTTTTTTTTGGCATTATTTGCACTTTTAGCGAATTTTATTATTTTTGGGGCATTTTTTATCCATTTCCCGTATTATGACTAAAAAAATTGACTTCATTGAAATTAAGTACTACATAGTACTTTGAACTTAACATTATGCAATCTGGTTTTAAATTAAACAAGGCTGAAATTTATCTTTATGTCACACCATTCAATTAGCCGATTTTATTGCATACAACTAAACAACTTTTATCGGAAATTTTCTTATCAAGCGATAATATTATATAATTTTAGATTCTGAGTGAAACGATGAATGTATTGATTTTACAATGCTATGTGTTTTTTTTTTTTTTTTTTGAATTTTGAATTTATTTTTTTTTGTGTCTGTGTACACGATAAGTAGTCGAAATAATGCTTCGATTTTCAACTTCAGTATCTTGTTCGATTGGAAAGTGAATATCGTTGGTGCATTGGGGAGGTCAAAATTTAAATTTCCCAGTAGTTTTCAAAAGCGCCGGGAAAAACAAAATAAAAATTAAGGAAAAACGGGAATTTTTACGCAAAATCAGTTTTCCAAAAAATCGATTTTGGTTTTTGGTGTAACTTTAAAATAAATAACCGTAGATACATGCAATTTTCAGTGGTTGTTTATAAGTATTTGCATTTTCTATACACGATAACATTTTAAAAATATTTTGATTTATTTTGAACTGTTTAGGGACATTTTCAGTTTCCAATTTTATTAGTTCTTTTTTTTATGAATATCAATAAAAATTTATTTGTTGAGTAAAATACTTGAAAATTTAATACAAGGCTCCTACTATATTGTTTCAAAGACAGATGAAAAATATTAAAAATCGTTAGTCACAGTTTTTTTTTTTCAAGCATTTAAAGTTCAAAAATGACAAAATATGGAAAAATCACGAAAATTTGCAAATTATTTCGAGTTAGAAATTCATAAAATTTTTCTTTTTAAATCTAAGATATAAAAATGTAATACAAGATTCCTTATAAGATTTCCTAGATTTATCAAAAAAAAAAATTCTATAAGAAAGTCAAATTAAATTTTTATGAGCGTTTGAAATTCAAATTTTTACAACATTGGATATTCACTCGATTTCTCATGTGGTGATTTCCTTATTTTGTTGTAATTCAAAGACGAATTACTGTATATACATGAAAATTTCACTGAATGTTTATATTAGCATTTCCTATACACTATACAATTTTGAAAATATTTTGACTCTTTTTGAGCCGTTTACGGACATTTTCAGTTTTCAATTTTTTTAGTTTTTTTTCTATAAATATTAATAAAGTTTTATCTGTTGGGCCAAAAAGTGTGAAAAATTAATACAAGGCTCCTGATATATTGTTACAATAACAGTTGAAAAATATTAAAAATACATAGGCACAATTTTTTTTTATAAGCATTTAAAGATCGCATTTTGACAAAATTTATCAAAATCTCGAAAATTATCAACCATCGTAATTAATAAATTATAAAATATTCAGTTTTTATAGCTTAAGATTGAAAATTTAAAAAAAAGATTCTCATAAATAGTTCATACTGTAGCCAAAAAATCTAAAAAATATATGAGCACAGTTATTTTTTACAGACATTTTAAGTTCAAATTTGGGACGAAATTACATATTAAAAAACCTAGCATACCTACCTATTTTAGTCATTTTGTTGTGAGTGTATAATACTATTCGTGGGTACTTGAAACTTCTAAAGTACACTATATTATATATCAATAATAGTATCAGGGTTTGTTATTGATGTATAACGTGTTATAAGTACCTAGTGGAAATTGTGATATGATTAGTTTGGAATTTATTATAGGTCAATTTTTTTTTTAATACCATAGATTTGTATATAATATGTCTTAAACCTAGACTGACATACCGTCTTCTCTCAGAATCGTCTTTCTTATACAATAATATTGTATCATTGAATTCAAATTTAATACCATCCATTAAACAGTGATCCACTTGTAACCTACTGTACAGCAGAGCGACATCCACTTACCCACCTTTTTTTATATTTATAATTATAAGCATACCTATACTAATTTACATAATAATTTGAATTTATTTAATAAATAATGCATTTTTTAGACTTTTTAAGTCATAAATGCATTTTTCTTTTTTTTGAGGGCATTTATATCCAAGCCCTAATAATAATAATAATATAATGTTAACTAGAGATAAGATGTTATTACATTTTTAATTTTTTTTCGTTTACTTAATCTTATATAATGATATTTTAGGTAAAAATCATTGTATGTTTCATAGATTATGAAAATTAAAAATCTAAATTTTATTTTTTAACTTATTTACTATTTTTTTAATTTGTATATTCTTATGTGATTTTTTTTTAATTTTCAAAAATGTTTTATATTTTATATTTAAATATATTTATTATAATTAAGGAAAAGTTTTTTTTGTGATTAAATCCAACCTGAGGGACATTGCTGGGTAGAGGCAAGAAGCTATCATAAAGTAAAAATCGTATATTTTATTTAATAACTTTTGTTTTACAATGCAGTGAAAAAATTCAAAATTAATAAAGCTGGGTATCAATAAAGACTACGAGTATTTAGCCGCTAAACAATCATAATCTTCGCCGGGGAACTTAATCACTTTATGCCACCATGACGTCCATAATTTTTTTATAATTTTTAGTAAGGGGCCCGAGATTTTTGAAAATAAGGCGTAGAATAGAAGAGACTGGGAACAACTTGTTTATTGTATACAAGACAACGTTTGTGTGTCATTCTATATACATACTTTGGCACCCATATACACACACTATCGAAAAATGAATAAAAAAAAAATATATTTATAAATTGTATCGTATAAATTCAATGAATAAAATTCAATTGACTTTGGCCTATAGATCGACGTATAAGTCATATTTTTTAGTTTTGTATCGTCAAATCATATTATTTTTTTTATAATTTCTAGATATAAAATCATTAATATCTTATCTGTAATAATAAATAAAATAAACCATAATTTATTACTCAAAAAGATTGCATATTGTCTTAAAATTCTTAAATATATCTTCAACGTCAAGTAAACCGTTTACTGTAAACGATAAAGATAAAATCTTTTTACTTAAAATATTTAGATAAAAATTTATAAAAAGTAAACAAATTATGACAAATGAGTTTTAAAATTATATCAAATATTGCATGTACATGTGGTAAGATGTTTTAAATAATAATCATATGAATAAAATATTATTAATGTTAAATATTTCCTTGTATTAAAACCAAAATATTCGAAGAACTATGTTTGTTTCTTTACTTATCATACGAGTTATGATTTATTATGACGTCTTATTATAGCTTCATTGCAATAATTGATTTATGTAAGAAACTAAGTAGAATAGAAAAATTATAAGAAATGGAACAATTCAATACAATATAATAAATTACAGAAAAAGTTAGGACAATAAAATATTAATTAAATCAGGAAGCCAGATAAGATGAGCGAATAAAAAAGAAACTGTTTTTGTTTCCGGAATACACAATTATTTGTTGAACAAACAAATGTTTTGTCCAAAGTATACTTTGTGGCAGGAGTATTATGGTAGTAGTGGAAAAATATACTCTACACAATGACATCACTCGCTTGTGAGTCAAGAAAACATGATTTATGATAAGAATGGACCGAGAGTTAAGTAATAGAAACTCTTTGAGCTGTGATGCAATATTTCAAATACTAATAAACTAAGTCGATTTAAAGTAAGTGCATGGTTTGCAATAACTAAAACGCAAACAATCAATAGTTCATCTCGTCAAATATAAATTTAGTAAATGGTTAAGACAACAAACGGCTAGATACACTTATATTTAATCATAGTACACTCGAAAATTCAATAGAATATAAAATCTATGACAAACAAACGAGTTATTTGTGAACTATACAGGGCCAGATTTATGGAGGCGCTGAATGGGCTGCAGTCCGGTGGCCTCACAGTTTTGTAATTATTCTTCAACGGTAAAAACAGAAAAAATTATACTATTAAGATTTTCACAAATTAAAAAATGTTATATAGAATATAAATAATATGGTGCTTTATTTTCTAAATTAAATTTTCATCAAACAAATAATGGGTAGGTACAATTTTGTATTATAGGTATTAAAGTATGTAATAGCTAATAAGCATTCAAATCGAATAATAATAATTTGTGGCTGTTCTATAATTTATAAATAAAATAGGTTTTTTTTTATTATTAATTGAAATTAAATAAATAGCAATAGTAGCAGCATACTAGGAACGACATTAAATGTTATTTTTTCAGTCCGATGACCACGGATTGTTTTTCTAAATTAAAAAACTGTTATTTAGGATACAAAAATGTCATAGGGCTAGGAAGTTGTTGCATTTGCATGTTTTTATTGGGCTATTCAATTTATTGTTCAGTAAACCTGACATTATTATTTTCACAGCACTACGAAAAACATATTAAAATTGTATAGTGCATATTCTGACATACTTAGTGATTTTGTAATTTTGTTATTTTTAGTGCATATTTTTTTAATTTTACAATTTTTTAGAGCAAATAATATGATAAATTGATAAGACAATTTGAAAATGTTGTAATAAAAAAAAATAATAAGTGCATATTTTTAAAGCACATGTGTACTTTTTTAAGCGCATTAGTGTATACATATTTAGTGCTTTAGAGGTGCATTAAGTTCTGAGTCCTAATTAGGGCCCTCGAAATATATTTTGCCCAAAGGCCACCACATACCAACTTAGGAACTAAGTTTATGTATAAACTGAAACCGGGTTGATATTGTAAAGGATAGAAGAGCTTATTTTTCTTCAACGTTTTTCGCCATTATTACGAAATAATGTCAGAAATTCAAAAATCGAATCGCCCAAAGTTCTCTGTGTTCGATTTACAATTTAGAGAGGTGCTGATCAAAATGCATAAAACTTTTCTATCGTCCTCTTTGTGATAAGAAATATAATATATAAAAAAAATTAAGCGTCATTGAGAAAAAACCAATGAGCTCGTCAAGTCCATTCGGAATCTAAAAACCGGGACAGCGCGATCAATGTCTAGCATTCGAAACTCGGCATGACCTCGGCCGGGATTTAACATCGTGATAATAATGGCGCTCTTTGTGTATATAATAAATATAGAGCACACAATAATAGTATTATTCTTAATATTATATGAATACGATTAATAATCGCTTTCTAAAAAAAAACGATTGTATGGATTTCACTTTTTATGGATGAGTTGTCTGTACATTTTGATTTTTTTATTTGTACGATTTCACCCAAAAATATTAAATTGGAATATTGTCATGCAAACTGGAGTATGACTATAGAATTAAGCCCGGAGATGAACAATACGCGAACATCCAATTATTTGTTAGTATAACCTAGTACATGAATATATTTGGTAAACATATAAAACGATGCAATTTTATGGACCGAATTTTCAACGAATTTGAAAATTATTTTTAAAAAAATATGACTACGTGAATATTGTCAGCTTAAAATCATAAAAGCAACGTTAAGTACCTAATCAATATTCTTTTGATAAACATACTAAAGGTGGGTTCGGCATTACAATGAAAATCATAATAAGTTATTTTTATTGACTTTATCCGACTTGTAAAGCACACAATTAAATATATCTACAAAATTCAATAGAAACAAAAAATAATAATTATAGACAAATGTAAAAAGTATGTTTAAAAACAACATATTTATTTTATTATGCACTTAATGAAATGTATAATTTATTTTACAGGTGGTAGATGTCTCTAATGCACCACCTAAGAAACATACATTTATAATATGGACTTTTATTATAATAAAATATTAGTCCCTTCAATTTTAATATCTAAGATAAATACCTGATTGATAATGACAAAAAGACCGATTTACATTTCGCTGTGTCTATTTATACGTTTATAATCTATACAATTATATACAGTTGTACTAATATTAGTATTTACTATAATCTATAACGTACTTCTGCTTATTGTATTGTATTATATTCTAAGATAATTTACAATAATTTCTATGCAGAATGCGTTCGTTTATGGATGTTTTGATCATAACTTTTTGCCAGCATATCTAGGTCAGATAACCTATGTAATTTGTACATGGTAGATTTTAATTTTACAAATTAATATTGCTGTCTTATTTTTTTCACTTATTACACGATTTTGCGTTATTTCCGTGCACATCATTTTTATTATTTTAACAACAATTTAATTTTCGGTCTGATCAAAACTTACCTATGAAATTATTAAAAATAAAGAAATCTGTGAGTATCAAATACATGAAAATATTTTCTATAACTTAGGAACGAATTCTCGACGTAAAATGTAATTGCTTTTTGAAGTTTAGATACGGTCTTAAATTTATTAACCGATAACAAGAACAAAATGTTACTTATTTATTATATTATATAATTGTTGATAATTCAAAAATAAATTTCCAATATTCCATTTGTAAAAGGACTTTTAAATAATTTTAAGTTATAAATAAAAGTAAAATGCCATTAGTATTATTATATTTATTATTGATGGGTAAAGATTTTAAATAACCATAGCGTCACTGTAAAGCTCCGCTGCTTATATTAAGACTTCCAGTGTTTTGCACATTCTGAGTAAATCTACTTGCAGGTGTCTCCGAATCAGGTGAACGTGAGTTATTGATCAAATAATAAATGTTTAATGGAAAATTATGATATTGAATTTATAATATTAAACAAATCTAAATAATAGTTTTACCACTCAAAGTTTTATATCAGAGAAATAGGATACTTAAAATATGCCAATTGAATTCTCGTAATTTGTGTATTTATTTTTGCATATCAATTTCAGTAACTAATTAATATTATATAACCTATAGTAGATTTAATTAGTCATTGTAACTTATACAAATGT
The DNA here is from genome assembly GCA_949089665.1 of Macrosiphum euphorbiae. Taxonomy (NCBI): domain Eukaryota; kingdom Metazoa; phylum Arthropoda; class Insecta; order Hemiptera; family Aphididae; genus Macrosiphum; species Macrosiphum euphorbiae. Next base: position 40,888,338 of record CARXXK010000002.1, on the reverse strand, counting down.
ATAATTAATAATTTAATTTGTGTAATATTGTCAAAACCTTTCATTCATTATAATATACTAAAATATTATAATATATTGTATATTTATTATTTATTGATTGAATATTTTAACAACGTACACTCATATCATGTCAAATAGTATTAACTTTATTTATTTTTTTTTTTTACATAATTTGAATTCAATTAAAAACAAACATTTTGAGAATAAATTCATTCTTTTTACTTGAGTTATCTTTATTATATTCAATTTTATGTAGTTGATGCATACTATGATCACATAATAAAGATAATTTTTAAAAACAAAACGAGTTTCGAACGAGTAGTTACCTAATTAGTTAAACGTATTTTAAGTATATATGAGCAGAGGGTAGTGGACCAACATTTTGCGGGTTTCCTCTGTGCCACTCAATTCCGCTCATATAAACTTTAAATATAACTAATTAACAAGGTACTTTTTTTATGTAACTACATAAAAATAATGTCTCTTTAGCTTATAATTATTTTTTAGTTAATGGTAACTTTGTTGCAAAATAAATAATAATTGATTACTCAACATGAGCAATCAATACATTTCAAGATAAATACCTATGTTATAATACTATGTAAAAGCAACTAATTTATCAAGATTGTTTTTAAATGTCAAATTCAAGAAAATAAGATAGGTATAATTTATGAGCTTTATATCGCGGATTATATTATACGTGTTTATTGCTCAGCAGCAGTCATTATAATAATGTTCTACAATCCACTTGATTTCATTATCGAACAATTAATATTCACCCCATTAGCAAATTTAATTAAATCTAGATTGAGCATAAAAATCATTTTCTAAACAATCAGAATTCAATTAAAATCTTAATCACTGGACTCATCCACTTGTCGAATTTTGAAAGATTCGTTTAAAATTCGAATTTGATATTAACAGCTGATAATTATATTAATTTATCTTTGAGTACCTACTCATAACATTACAATAATTTAATTTATGCATTTTCTTAAAAATAAATATGTTATTACAACAAGTGGTGTTATTTTTAATTCATTAATAATAGAAAATAATAAATAAATACATTAGGGAAAATATTTAAAACAGATTATCAATTTGTTCATTATCATCAAAAGGAATGAATTGTAAAATATTTTACACATTTAATAAATTATTTTATGGGTATTTACAGAAACTATACCTTGTAATTTTTAACGAAAAAAAAATGAATATTCATTTATATCGATTTCCACAGCATATTATTAACATTTTTGTCTCTCTCGTCGATAACGATAATTCGACAATAATGATTAATATAGGTACTCACGTGGTGAAGCTATGTCCAATGTGGTGAACAGCGTCAAGACGATCAGACCATAGATGTGTTCGGATTTCATTTTTGCCGTATTCGTCTGGTTTTTTGGTTACATATATAAAACGATTACATTCTGAAAACGAAATCAATAAGATTTTTCACGTGTTATAAATATATCGCAGAGGATCGGGACTGCCCCTGATAAAAGAAAAAAAATTTTTCGCGAACGTGGAAATAAAAAACAAAAATTATGACGGTAAAACGTGGCATGAGATTTGTTACTAAACACTGTGAGCACAGTTACACGGTATTACATTAAATTCATACGTCAAATATTTCAACAAAATAAGGTAGGCCGTTATCAAGTTCAAAGGTAATGTTTGTTAGAGATACGAATGTTGTACATACAACTGTTAATCATCGACGATGCTTTATAACATTTTTTATTTTATTATGTGTTACACTGTTCAATGTGTATAGGTACAGTCTGGATCAAATCATTATTATAATATACCTAATATAGTTTATACACGAATGCACTATTATACCTATTATAGCACTATAATATCACCAAAATTACCACGAACGATTAAATCGTTTGGCGATTATTGATTTTTTAATAAGATTCTAGATAGGTATAATATTATTATTTATAAAATATGAATAATGTTTTTTTTTTTACAGTTGAATCAAAATAACGGCCGATTGGTTGGGTGGTACTATTTTCTTCACAAAACGAGATACTGTTTTCCAGTTTTCCACCACTGTCCATTTTAATCTAAAAAAAAAGGTTAGACTTCATTTTTCTCCAAACATTTCATTGGACGAAAATGTTTAACCAAAAATAACCGATATTAACAGCAGGCAAAATATTGTTGTGTTGTGATAAATGTAAAATGAGATATTGTACTTATAAATATTGTTTTATTAAGGGCTTATAATATTACAAAAAGGTATTCTTAAATTCTTTATTGAAGGAAAATGGACAAGATACATATTTTCTTTTTTTTTTTTTGGAGGAAAATTGATTATTTAGTCTCAAGATTAATTTTCAGTTTTGTTCATATTTTATAAATTCTAATAGTTCTATGACCTAAAAAAAGACCACAATGCTGTAATGACATAAACACTATGTAATAAAAATGACAGGAATCAAATTTGTATCTACGATACAATATTATATAAATAGAATATTAAAATGTAGTACAATTTATACAATATATCAGAATATTATTCTGAATAAATGGAACATGAAACACATATTTGACTTGGTTAGCGTTGTATATAGGATTAAAGGAACAAAAATAAAAAAGGTGCTCTGCTGTACAGTAGGTTACAAGTAGGTCACTGTATAATGGATGGTATTAAATTTGAATTCAATGATGTAATATAATTGTATAAGAAAAACGATTCTGAGCGGAGACGGTATGTCGGTCTAGGTATAAGACATATTATATACTTATCAAGGGTATTAAAAAAAATGACCTATAATAAATTCCAAATTAATCATATCACAATATCCATTCGGTACTTATAACGCGTTATACATCAACAAATAACCCTGATACTATCATAGATATAAAATAGTGTACTTTAGAAGTTTCAAGTACCCACGAATAATATTATACAATCACAACAAAATCACTAAAATAGTTATTCTAGGTTTTTTATTATGTAATTTCGTCCAAATTTAAACTTAAAATGACTATAAAAATAAACTGTGCTTATTTATTTTTTAGATTTTTTTTAACAGAATTAACTACTTACGTGGAATCTTGTTTTAGAAGTTCAATCCTAAGATATAAAAGTTAAACATTTTATACATTTTTAACTACAAAATAATTATTCAATTTTAATTTTGATAAATTTTGTAAAAATTCGATCTTTAAATGCTTATAAAAAAAAAACTGTGCCAATATGTATTTTAAATATTTTTCAACTGATACTGTAACAATATATCAGGAGCCTTGTATTAAATTTTTACACATTTTGGCCCAATAGATAAAAAATGAAAACTGTAAATGTCCGTAAACAGCTCAAAAAGAGTCAAAATAATTTCAAAATTGTAAGGCGAATAGGAAATACTAATATAAACATTCAGTTAAATTGTCATGTATCTACAGTCATTTGTTTCTTAATTACAACAAAATAAGAAAATCGTTACATGAGAAATCAAGTGAATATCAAATGTTGTAAAAATATGAATTTCAAATGCTCATTATTATTTAATTTGAGTTTCTTGTGGATATTTTTTTTTTTTGACAAAGGTAGACAAACTTATGAGGAATCTTGTATTATATTTTCAAATCTTCGATTTAAAAAGAAAATTTTTTACGAATTCTTAACTCAAAATAATTTGCTGATTTTCATGATTTTTCCATATTTTGTTAATTTGTGATCATTAAAGGCTTATAAAAAAAAACTGTGACTAAGGATTTTTAATATTTTTCATTTGCCTTTGAAACAATATGCTAGGAGCCATCTATTAAATTTTCAAGTATTTTTATCAACAAATAAAATATTATTGATATTCATAAAAAAAAAAAACTAATAAAATTGGAAACTGAAAATGTCCCTAAATAGTTCAAAATAAAACAAAACATTTTGAAAATTTTATCGTGTATAATAAAATGCAAATATAAACCACCAGTGAAAATTGCATGTATCTACGGTCATTTGTTTTAAAGTTAAACCAAAAATCAAATTCGATTTTGAGTAAAAATTCCTGTTTTTCTTTAAATTTTCTTTTGTTTTTCTTGGTGCTTTTGAAAATTACTTTGAATTTTAAATTTTGACCTAACCAATGCGCCAATTCACTTTTCAATCGAACATCTTGTATCTTCAGTATCTTACTGAAGTTGAAAATCGAAGCATTATTTCGACTACTTATCGTGTACACAGACACAAATAAAAAAAAAAAAAACGCTCATCATTGTTAAATCAATACATTCATCGTTCCACTCAGAATCTAAAAGTCATACTTTAGTTTTAAGTTCAAGTATTAAGATCGTGGATATTTTTTTGATAATATCCGTGGTAAGAAGGTAACACGTATCTAATAATTATGAAAATGATTGTACGATTGTTTTATTTAAGATAATTTAAGGCCTTGAGTCCTATTACTATTACCTATACGTAGTCCTACTATTATTTCATTGGTGTCATTATTGTTTAAATTTATGTTTTTGTATTATTTACTGATTTGGTTTGATGTTAGAATTCACGTTATAATTTGTATTGCCGTTAAATATCTATAATTTTTACTTTTACAAGCTTTTTTCAGCCTTGTTAATTGTTTTTAAATTAAGAAATTGACATTTATTAGTGTTATCAATAGTGATTTTATTTAGATATGTACCAACCTATTTTTAATTTTTAACCACTCCAAATCTTTATTATGAAATGTGAGGTTATTTTTTACAACCTCAAAATATAATGAGTTATGGCCTAACTACCTAAGTATAATAATATGAAATTAAGTAAGTACTCCGATGATTTCACTTGAATAATTTATTCATGTGTCAGGTTATATAGGAATTTTGTAGCGATATCCACAGTGTTCTTAAGTGTATATTATTCTTGTCGACAATAAATTGTGGAAAATGAGATAAAATAGCAAAAAAAACCATTTATAGATTGACACGACATAGACAAACTACAATCAGGTTTCTTCAAGTTACCTACTTTTACTCAATAAATTGTAACCAGATACAAATTACTCTAAAATAATGTATCTATTTTAATCCGAATATAAGTCACAAGTTACAAGTTTCTATAAGTTAATAGTATATTTATTTTTATTATTTACTTGTATTCATTCTAAATCAACATTATTTTCAAATTTACCTAAAGTTGATGTTTATTTTGAAGAAGAGAATAAAAAAAAGTTTTCTTTTACTTTTGATAGTGTTATATAATTATTGAAACACTGCTAACTATAATACCTAACAATATTCATCTTAATATGGACCTGTTGATTGTTTATCTCAAGTTTTATAGTTGTGTCAATGTACCAAAATTATTGTGTATTAAATATTTAAATGGGACAAATACGGTTTAATACAACGTGCACTTCAATTGTATAGTCAATTTCTAAAAATAAAATTGTATTAGTAATTTGTATCTATTTATTACAAGTTACTACCAGAAAAGTATCTAAATATAGGTATCAGTTACTTTGAAAAAATATAACTAAATGCAAGATTATCTATATACAATATAGATAAGTTACGTATCTCAGTGATGTAACAATATTATGATGAAAATTGTACTGATTTTATTCAACTAATGAAAACATTTTATTATCGAAACATTGATAGAATGCCTTATACAAGTCACAGTATTCGTTATAATATAATCCACATCTTGCCTAAAGTTTCAAACTTATGCATAACTATTTGAATACCTATACGATGGAAATTAGTAATATCACTAAGTTTTCAAAACATGTGCATAAATTATTTCTATATAAAGTGGCAATTTGGATTTTTAGATATACAAAAACGACGATTTGTTCATCATGTGCTCTGATGAATAAAATTATTTACATTATACTGTGGTGCGTAGAACTGTAATAAATTAATTGTTATAATTTTCTAAGATGGTATACTTCAATAAAATTAATTATAAAAAGTTATTGACAATAACAATAACACCGTACTCGGAAAAATCTATCATGAGACACTTAGAAGCCAGACAGACGGATAGCCAGAGACCAGCTATTTAGAGAGTGGCCAATAATATAAGAGGTCAATAGCGGTCGGCAAATTTCTAAGGAACTTAAAATGTAGAAGTCACTGCAAAGAAATAATTTCATGGTATTATAATTTAATACAATTTAATTAAAATTAAATATATTTCATATAATATCATAATATATTCTAATTAATTAATTCATAATTATTTCATATTATTATTATTATTATTATTAGGACGATAATACTCCTTACAAAAAATTTACAATTCATGGTTTTATAAAAAAAAAAAAATGCTGTATAATAATTAATACAGTTTAAACAAAATATAATAAAAATAATGATTTCTAGGACTCAGGGTTTTTATTTATAATTTAGTAGGTAATGAAAATGAAATCATGCAAGAGATTTTACAATTTAACTTTAATGAATAATTCTATATCACTTGCAGCCTACAACCTAAACGTATATTTAAATTCCTATATAAAAGTAATACTTATCCTAATCGTCTTATTTGATACAATTACTATGTAAATATAAACGGTTACTGTTTGTTTATATCTTTACAAACTTGTATGTCATTATAATTAAATGGGATTTTGTTGAAAGGGACGAATTTAAATTATTTACAACTTTTTAGTAGACACGAAAAAACATTTTACTATCAACATTTTAGATTCTGAGATGAATGTATTGATTTTACAATGATGTGTGTTCTTAGATTCTGAGTGGAACGATAAATGTATTGATTTTACAATGATTTGTGTTTTTTTTTTATCTTTATCGGAGTACATGGTAACTGGTAAGTAGCCGAAATAAAGCTTCAACTTCAGAATCTTTTTCGATATGAAAGTGAATCTAGTTGGTACATTGAGTGCTATTCCTAGTAGTTTTCAAAGGCACTGGGAAAAATTAAGGAAAAACAGGAAAAAATTAAGGAAAGACGGGAATTCTTACTCAAAATCGGTTATCGTACGATTCGATTTTGGTTTTTGGTGTAACTCTAATACAAATGACTGTATAGATACATGAAATCTTTACTGAATGTTTATATTAGAATTTTCTATACACTATAAAACTTTCAAAATATGTTGAGCTGATACTGACATTTTCCGTTTTCAATTTTTTTAGGTTTTTTTTTCTATAGGCAAATTTCAATAAAATTTCATTCGTTGGGTAAAAAAGCTTGAATATTTATTATAAGGCTCCAAGTATAATGTTATAATAGTATAGTTGAAAAATATTAAATAATAAACTGTCACATTTTTTTTATATAAGCATTTAACGTTTGAATTTTGAATTTTGACAAAATACGCAAGAATCACGAAAATGTGTAAATTATTTTGAGTTAGAAATTCTTTAAAATTTTAAAATGTAATACAATATTCTTTATAAGTTTGTCTACTTTTATCAAAAAAAAAAAAAAAAATCCTATAAGGAAGTCAAATTAAATTTTTATGAGGGTTTGGAGTTCAAATTTTTACAATATTAATATTCACTCTGTTTCTAATGTAGCGATTTTTTTTTATTTTCCTGTAATACAAAAACGAATAATTGTAGATACTTTAAATTTACACTATATTATGTTTAATATTTAGTTTATCAATTCCAATACTTATTAAAACATTTTGACTTGTTTTGAGCTATTTACGGACATTTTTAATTTTCAATTTTTATTATTTGTTTTTCTATAAATATCAACGAAATTTTATTTGTTGGGTCAAAATACCTAAAAATGAAATGCGAGGCTCCTGATAATTTAATACAATATCCGTTGAAAAATATTATATAAGTATAGTATAGTATAGTATAGTATAAAAGATAATCCTAGGGCAGCCGACCCTAGGGTTTTTTCGTATTGTTGAGGTGATTTTTTTAATTTAGGATTACTACTAAGGGTTTTGCAGCTTTTCGGGGTTACATTTGATTTGGTTGGTAATGCTTGGAACACACACTATAGTTTAGGTACCTACTTATAATATGAAAATCGTATTTCCTGTTTTTTGTATAAGTTCTATAAATTCAATCCGATTTATAAAACCAAATCCTTTTTCACATACTTGGAATTATTATTAGCAGTTCGTACGTTATTCTTTATACCTAAAAGTTCACAGTTATCACCATAGTAATAATTCAGATTTTTGATTAATTAATATTTAGATGTTGAATGCTGCTGCAGTTGCGTTTATTACAAAATATATTAAAGTACCAAGTCCATAGAATAAAAGTTCAATTCATTATTTCTCAATTTTTTAACACAGGTAGGTAGGTACTATTCAAAAAATTAATAACGAATAACAACATTTTATTATTTTAGTGAACGTAATACCGTTATTGTACTACAACGCATGTACTATAATTGTTACAACTGCTGAGGCTTAACAATTTGGAAACTAACTTATTAATTACTAAATAAGTAGGCACATTTTAATATGGTTTGATGATCCACTTAAAACACAATAATTTATTATTAGGTACTTATTCATTATATAATTATATTTTTTTAAATATTATAAAAATAATGTAATTTTATTTCGTACTGAGAGCCGTAAATATGATAATATACTTATTTTTCTTTTTAACGCGAACCCGATTTTTTAAAAATATTTAATATTATTCAATTGTTCAATTTTTAGATAGGTACTTATATAAAATTATACATGTAATTTAAATTTATTTACAAAATAGGCATGCTTTTTATATATAGGGAACGGATTTATATGTAAATGTTTAATATTTTGATTAGGATATTTAAGATAACAATGATAAGAAATATTCACGATTATTTGCATTCTTATAAAAATGATGATAGTCTAATATTTCACATATTTTTTCCATATTTCACATATTTTCCCATATTTCACAAATATTTTTGCAGTTCTATACCTATTATTAAAATGATAATTTTAGCACTATGTGCTTTAAATAAACATTAGGTAAGTATACCTATTATTCTAATAGACTAATGGATTCAGTTTATGTAGAACGTTCATTTAGTTGTTTCAAAAATATTTTGAGACCAATAACGGTGCTCTGGAAACAATTTGCACCTTCCAATTCGGGATGTATAGATATTGTTTTATATTGGTTATTTTACTTTTTATAATAAATTAATTTTGTCATTGAAACTTTAAAAGCTTTTATAACTGCAGTGGCGTACATACAAATTATTTTCACTATGGGCCAATTTATCAGTTATCACTAGTCAAGCATAGCACGTCTCACATAGCCACAACTATACATTTTTTAGGGAGCTGGGTGGTTATAATTATGACATGCAATGCTTTAATTGAACCTGCAATTTCATTATGGGCTCTGGTCTAGGGGCCTCCCTCCTATATACGCCTCTGGCTAACTGTATAAGTTGGTAAGTACAATTACTACTAATATTATCAAATAAATTCAAATACACTTCACTTAAAGCAAAATTAAATGTCTAGAAAATACATACAATCTCCCGATTCGAGTCCCGACTCCACGTAGGGAGGAACCCGCCTAACCAACAGTACGATAGGCGTCGACATCGCTCCCAGTCTTAATCTGTCTTCCCAATAGGTATCAACGGTGGTCCACTGATCACGCATAGAGAGAGAGATACCATATGTGGATATCAAGCAAAGTAGACAGAGCTAGCCTTTGGAATTCATGGACAAAACAACATTAATTTATTCCATGATAAATTAATGATTTATCAATGTTATCATATTAATATTTAAAAAAAATGTGGAATAAACGGAATAAATAAATTACAATATATTCTCTACCATGATATTACCAACAAATATTTCTATTCCTCTTAGTCAATATCCAGTTGCCATGCAATAGGCAAGTGGATGGAATAAGTGGTTCATATAGTTAATAGGTCTATGATTTAAAATAACTTATAAATCAATTATACACAAGATTCGAATAGTAAATTACTCAAAAGTCATAATTAATAATACTATTTTGTACTTTAAATATTTATTTTATAATTATATTGTATGTTTACTTTCCATAAACTTGTTAATTGTTATATTACTTACACTTATAAATTATAAATTTTAGTTTATTAATAGAATTTTTATTAACTATCAAAAATGAATATAATCGAGGATTTTATATAACAAACATGTTTCAATGTTTCATTAAAGTTGTAAAAAAAAATAACCCTTCAGGAAATTCTATGCTGGATAATATATAAGCAAATTTTGTATTTCATATTTTTTTTTAATACAAGTATTAAACTTGCGAAGTAACTAGCCAATCATGTCAAGTGAGAAATCAATACTTTTTAATTTTTAGTTTGAACTTTGTACAGATCATAGTATCATATAATGTCTTCCAATGGACGATGTCATGCAATATTGAAAAATAAGAAGAGTAAAAGTTATATTTTCGAAATTAATATATCATGTTACACAATTTCCAAAGTGCCTATCGTACCTATAATAGTATTATTATTATACAGAATGATTCACCAAACTGGCTCAACTTCAGTTTTTTATTTAATTATGCATTTATTCGAATCCTATTTTTTTTTTTAAAATTCATTTTAAAAGTTGTAGATCTAATTTTAAAATTAAATTAAATTAGTATAACCACAGGAAAAAGAAAAAGAAATGCAGCATTATATTTACAGACGTAGGACGTTTACAGATCGTTTTTGTTGCAATATTGATCTTTTTTTATAAGCCGTTTAGGCATAATACTAAGATTATAAAAACAAATTTAAAACTATCAAAATAGTATGTAATAGTAATTAAATAGTAATTATCTTAGTATTACTAAGATAAAATTCGTAAAAAAAAAAGTTTTGAATTTAAAATTTAAAATATAATTAATTTAAAATAAAAATCTTTTAATTTAAGATACATTTACAAGGTACTCGTATTGTGTTTTTTGGTGTATTATACGCGTTCATTTCACCTTACTAAAACTAATACTTACCATTATCCTACCATAGTATACTACGTTAAATTCTTAAAACACGCAATGCGCAAACGACCAAGCAAATTTTTTACTTGTAGGATTAATGATCCGCAAACAACGAACGTCGATATTCACTATATCCAAATTGAATGTATAAAAACATCACTAGACATGGCGCTCATTATTTATCTTTCTTTTAGTTTACATCCAAGCAATTTTGATACATGTTTTCAGCGTTATTTAAAGAATATCAATGAGAAGCTGAATTATTGACTATAGCAGTACCTACCTATAGCCTATAGGCAGTCTTGTAAAGTATTTGAGTAAATGTATTTGTATTTGAAATTCAAATACTTTTACTGAAATACTTTAAAAATTCAAAACAACTATTCATCAGTCGTCAAGTGTCAGATTTTTTTTGATAATAACTATATTATTTTATTTATAATATTTGTTTACCACTAAAAGTTGACAATGGTCTCGTTTATGATTATTACAAATAATATACCGACTTCTGAGACCTCTGTAGGAACCAGCATACTTGTAAGCCAATTAAAATCAGTTTTGGAGAATGAATGTACCTCTTAAATTAAAAATTTCTCAATTAGGAAAATAGTTAAATTAATTTCTGATTTTATTAACAACTGTTTAATTACAAAATAATAAAGTATTTTTAAATTATTATAAAACATGTTTTATTTTTTTTAATTTTTCAGTATAAATTTAAGAAATAGCCAATAGGTACACAATGTTCTTATAATACCTAGTTGAATGTAACATTACACTATTTCAAATTTGTAATTACAAAATTAATTTTGCAACCCGACTTTTATTAAGTAAAATGAAAAAAAGTATTTTAAACTTATATAAATACATGGCAAGTATTTCTATTTGTAAATAATAATTTTTCTTAAAAGTATTTTTAAACTCTTCGAATGGTTGTAATTGTATCTGTATTTAAATACAATTTAAAATTATCTTTTACAAGACTGCCTATGCGTCATGACGTTATACGACCGACCGTCCCTGGAAAACTGATCTGTAAAACAAGAATATACCCGTGGCGCTATCTGTTTGGTTTTCCTACTTTACAATTTTTTATAAGTACAAATTGACCACCTGAAAAGAACCATGGACAACACTACACGACGTACTTACCGTACGACACCTCTTTTAATCACACAAGTATCGATTGCTCGAAATTCCTATATATTAGTGTCACTGCAAAGTACCTCATTAGGTAGGCACCTAATTAATAATAAGTGCCAGGCATGACATAATATATAAAGTCATAATTTTATATAATTTTTTAAGACCAACTAAATTGATCATTATAACAAAGTATAAACTGAATAAAAATATGTATTTATGACTTTTTTTTGTCATCTTAACACGAATACGAGCAATGGTTATATTTTAATAGTGCCTAGCAAAATCCAGCACGGAATATTTTTTAAATAGGTTGATGAAAAGTGGTATAATGCACAGCGATGAAATACACATTTTTCATATCTATAGATGAATACGATAACCGACATATATTTGCTGTGTATACTTACCAAAAAGGTTAGGTTACATAAAAAAAAAATGCCTTTTTATATGCTACAAAGTGCACGAGGGTTAGTTATAATCTTAGATCATGTTCATGATCTAAGTATCTAACGTTATAATAATGATCAAAAAGTGAGCAAACAGGTGACCGCTCTACTATAGGACGTTTCGAGTCGTTGAGTAGATTACTGAAATGGATATTGTGTTAAATTTGAGTTAAATGATAAATCATTGCTCACGAAAAATGATACTGGTCTGTCAGCCTCATTAGTAATTATTAGTTATGTAGGTACTTAGTAAGTATATATTTTATTAAAGAAATTCAATTTATTTATTAAATTAGTAATGTGGTAGGGTGAATAATGTCAAAACACTTTGTTTTTTTCATTTATTATAGATATTATTAATATTATTATATCTAATGCGTATAACATAATATTATTATAATTATTATAATTATTATTAACTTTTGATTCAATACCGACTGGTATGAACGGTGTGAAAAATAGTCCGTGACCAGTGTAATAAATAAGCAATATTTTTAAATTAATTTAAATATTTTTAAAATAAAGTGTGATGTGTATAGTAAAATAAAATATATACTTTAAATTTTCAATTCCCCCAAATAATATAGTTGAAAAACAACAAAATACCATCTAAAATTGTTATTCTTCGTTAAAATACCAATTTCATAAAAATCTGATCGTTTTTTTTTTTTTTAGATTTTTAGGTTTTAGAAAGAATTATGTATGATAAATTTTGTTTTAAACTATCAAGGTTCGAACATTTTTTATCGACATCCATAAAATTTTTTTAAATATATTTTAAATATATATACCTATATAAACCAAGTCGAAATCTTTTTTTAAAATTATATCATAATATAGAAAATATAGATTTTTTTTTTCTACCTTCAAAAAATAAACAACACACATCGAAGTTAAATTATTCATTCGTCGGTTAACTTAAAATCTAAAAACTATAAAATCCAAGCGATGTGATTCATCTACAGAGTCACGCACTCACGCAGTACAATAACTGCATTAATAATATTTATCTTGAACGTATATTTTTGTTAGTTGATTTTCTTAGCTGTTCAAAGTTTGTAGCAATAAATATTAAAAAACGAGGTTAAGTATTGATCCCAATCCTTTACAGAATAACTTTAAATGTATATCGTTGATAACATGTTTATAAGTATCAATCAACTTTAGGCAATCTTATATAATAAAACGCTAATAACGCGTATAAGATCCGCGGGGAGCGCTCACGGCACTCCGCGTTTCTTCCATGACGACCAATCACAATACTTCCCGCGCGTTCGCTATAAATTCCGCTCGCTTATCTCCCTTTTCCTTATCGACGAATATTTTCGAACATTATTATTATTATTAAAAAAAAACCCGTGTTTTTCAATTTTTTGACGTGATAATAACGTCTTATAAATCGATTACCCCGCGACCGTCGGGCGGACCCATTAAACGAGTAATTATTTTTGACGAAGTATAACTTAGCCGGTATTCGACTTAGAGACCCCGTACCAATGGGCATCTCAATTTTTTAGGCCCCAGATGAATTTTCAACATTAGGGAACCAAAGCCCCCACCCCCCCCCCACATTTTGAGTTGAGTATAACTCGGCCGGAATTCAAGTTAAAGACCTCGGACCAAGGGGGAACCCATTATTTTTATGAATACTACCGTTTTCCGCTTTAAGGAACGGGGGCACCTCCTCCCCCCCTTTTTGGATTTTGCTTTTTTGATGGATTTTGGTCCGGGAGAGTACTAACACCCACCTCGCCAAGGGGAAACTCGGGGTTTTGAGTTTTTGATAGGATTTATTGGGATTTTCTTAAATATTGTTTTTATTGATAAGGAAAGTGATAAGAATTTTATTTTATCGCCGCGAGCACGGCGACGCGGCTTAAGAGTCATACATTTGCCTCGCAATTTCATCTGAGTACGTGGCTAGGTTGGTTAGGCGTTAGGATAGGTGACTCGAGGGTCGTGGTTTCGAAACCGCCGCCATGGCAATAGTTAATTTGCGGCGCCCGTGATAAATGGAATTTTTTTTTCGCGTTTTTTTTTTTGGTCATATTAATCATGTGTTCCGATTTTTTTCAAAATTCGCGTTATTATAATATTATATATATCGGTATTTATATATATTTATTTTGCAAAAAAATAATAATTAACATTTAATTAATACTTGATTTTACCTTGACCAACCTACAAAATAATTATATTGTAGTACCTACTTGATATATTACAGTTTTTAGGTGATTCCGATTGGGTTAAATATTGCTACAGATTATAAATACTGTTTAATACGATATTAATAAACTATATTAAAAAATAGTACGACTATATGACTGCTCCATTTGCCGTTTTTTTCGAAAATTCGAGTTTCAGCCCCTTTCGGTCGTATCACCCTCCCCGTCGACGACTTATTCGAGTTCCCCGCTAAATTTATAGCCGGCGTGCGGCCCTACTTTTCCACAGAGGAGTCCCGGGGAGGAGAGGCGTCGCGGAAACGAGAGTAGGTACCGTGTAGGTATCGCTATATACAGGCATAAATACATGCGTCGAGGCGTTTTTTGGGGAGCCGTCAGTGCGTTATCTTTCCTCCTTATCACTTTTCACGGTTTTGACCATTTTTCACAATTTTTTTTCAACATTTTTGAGGTTTACCCCCCTCGGGTGCCTCGGGAGGGCCCGTTTGGACCTTATTCGCGTTCCTCGGTAAATTTATAGACGGCGCGCTGTCCTACTTAATTCCTGGCCGGCCCGCGGCGGCAGATATCGCGTGCGATACGAGCGCTGCCGTCGCGCGTGTTTTTTGCCGTATTTTTTAAAAAATTCGAGTTTTATCCCCTTTCAGTCGTATCGCCCTCCCCGTTTGGATCTTATTCGCGTTCCCCGCTAAATTTATAACCAGCGCGAGGCCCTACTTTTTCAAAAACGAGTCCCGGCAAGGAGCGGCGTCGCTTAAACGAGAGTAGGTACCGTGTATGGTATCGCTATATACAGGCATAAATACATGCGTCTCGAGGTTCGATTTTCTTCGCGAATCTCGCGACGGTCGTCCGCTCGCCGACGCTGTCGGATCGCCCGCTCAAACTCCCTTTGAACCTCTTCTAAACGGCGTTCGCCTTTCGCGGGGACGGCAACGCGGCTTAAGAGTCATTGATTTGACTCAGGTTTTCATCTCAGTAGGTAGTTAGGTAGGTTAGGTGTTAGAATAGGTGACTCGAGGGTCGTGGGGTCAAACCCCCTGCCCCCCGGGAATATACGATAATTTGCGGCGGCCGTGATAAATTAATTTTTTTTTTCGCGTTTTTTTTTTCGTCGTTCGCTATCACTTCCGTCTTATCATTTTTAACGTAAATGTTCCGATTTTTTTCAAAATTCGAGTTTTAACGCCTCTACTGACTTCGGACCTCCCCGTTGAAGACTTACTCGCGTTCCCCGTCAAATGATTTAGCAGAGCGGACAGTGTCTTTATTACTATACATGGGCGTGAATATATTATGCGACTTGAGTTTTTGAAAGGAGCTCCTTTTGGTCGTATTACCCTCCCCGTTTGAATCTTATTCGCGTTCCCCGCTAAATTTATAGCCGGTGCGCGGCCCTACTTTTTCACAGACGAGTCCCGGGAAAGAGCGGCGTCGCGGAAAAGGGAGTAGGTACCGTGTAAGTATCGCTATATACAGCAATAAATACATGCGTCGCGTCATTTTTTGCTGTTTTTTTCTAAAATTCGTTTCTTGGCCCGTTTTAGTGGTATTACCCTGCCTGTTTGGATGTTATTGGCATTCCCCGCTAAATTTATAAGCCGCCGTCGTCAGTACTTCGCTCGAGTCGTGTTCCGCGGAGGAGATCGGGGAGCGGACAGTGTTGTTATTACTTTATACGGAAATGAAAATATGCGACAAAAAGTTCGATTTTTTCATACACACTTTCATACACATAATACATAAGTCATAACACAATGATGCACCATTATAATTATGCAATTAAAATTACTAAATAATTTAAAACATCATATGACATTTAATAAATTGGTAGGTAGGTACATCATATATTATATACAGACATACAATATAACAGCAAAATATTATGATATCATTTATACATACCTACGTTTAATATGATAGTATTACATTTCAATAAAATTTGTTATTCACCAATATAATTATCTATTTGTTAATTTGATTTAATTCTCATAATTAAATAAATATACATGGTAGGTATATCAGATTTGAACGGCCGTTTCGAGCACTTTTCGCTGTAGGCGGATTGTCCGTTCGGGAATCGACTTTCACCCGAGATGACTGATAGACGATAGCTAGACACTCAAACTCAGAACCCGAATTTCCGATTTCAACACACATACGAGAATCGGACATACACGCCCGGTGCATGGTCTGCGATCCGACGTAGTCGGATTGCCTACCTTACTAGCTACTTGCATACGAGCGACTTACACCCCCACTGCATCCGACACTCGGGAATCGACTATCACCCGAGATGACTGATAACTAGACACTCAAACTCAGAATCCGAATTTCCGATTTCAACACACACACTCCAGAACCGGACATACACGCCCGGTGCATGGTCTGTTATCCGACGTAGTCGGATTGCCTACCTCACTAGCTACTTGCATACGAGCGTCTTACACCCCCACTGCATCTGACACTCGGGAATCGACTTTCACCCGAGATGACTGATAGCTAGATACTCAAACTCAGAATCCGAATTTCCGATTTCAACACACATACGAGAACCGGACATACACGCCCGGTGCATGGTCTGCGATCCGACGTAGTCGGATTGCCTACCTGACTAGCTACTTGCATACGAGCGACTTACACCCCCAGTGTCCCCCACTGCATCCGACACTCGGGAATCGACTTTTACCCGAGATGACTGATAGCTAGACACTCAAACCCAGAATCCGAATTTCCGATTTCAACACACACACACCAGAACCGGACATACCCGACCGGTGCATGGTCTGCGATCCGACGTAGTCGGATTGCCTACCTGGCTGGCTGTGTCGTACGATCGACTTGAATCGCGTGACTTACGACTAGACACTCTTCCGAGTTCAAAAATTACCGCTTAACCAGTGCTGCCAACACGACAAAACACAATAACCGATGACCCCCATTCCCGCCGCAGGCTGGATCAAAAAACCTAGCATCGCCGACAAAGATGCACCACCGCCCACACAGTCTTTCCGCCGTAGGCGGGATGACAAACACCGGAATCTAGTTAAAAAATAAAATATTTCATTGGTAGAATTTGTTTTTTTTTTTTATCAAAATGTGTTTGGTTTCAATAATTAATTATTGTACGTAATAAATGTTATTTAAAATACCAGTAAAGTCACCTTGCTATATAGTAGGTTTTTATGCATTTTGAATTCAATGACAAATAATTGCATACCTACGAAAAACTATTTTGAGAGGAGATGATGATGATGATGTGCTCTATTTCTAAACACATTTTATAATTTATTTATGTTTTTGTAATTTATTTTTTGGTAAGTAGAACTTATTTTGGCCAAGAATATAATAAACATGACGTACAACATAATATTATAATTTATAATTTATAATTTATAACATAATATAAGCATTATTGTTATTAACTTAAACGCCGATTCTGATAATCTGATAGTATACATTTCATTAGAGTTGTGTAAATATGGACGTTGTTTAAATAGATCAGTATTGACCTAAATATTTTTTAAATGTCATTGTGTACCTATAGACAATTTTAATATTAGTTATAGTTCTGAAATCATTAAGGTAATTAAAAACCATTATTTTTCGTAAAAAGAATTGTCACTATATATTTTTTATATTTTTTCATTGCCGTAAGTACATATGTCGGAGAACCTTCTAATGATTTTCAAGCTTTTTTACAAAAAATTTCATTATCATAATTAGAAAACCCTAAAAAGTAGAAGATTTCAAATGTTTATAAATAACTCAGAAAGATGAGAGATATTTTGTTTTGAACAATTAATCATTTTAATGCACCCGGATACTAGATCAACCAGTATGGGTAGTTTTTGAGGTATTTTCTTTAATTTTTTCAATATTTAATCTAGTATAACATACCTACTTATTAGGCATACACGGGCAATTAGAAATTGTTAATTGATTAATAATAATTAGTTACAGTTTTTGGATTAGAGAAGTATTTTTTTTATCTAGATAAAGATAAAGGTACCTAATGCAACTCAAATGTATCTAAATAGACATGACAGATAACTTAAGGGGCCTGCTCGCGATTTTTCAAATTTTCCGCAATTCTATAAAATTTGAAAATTAAATTTTATATTTTAGTTGCCACCTCAATTAAATATTGAAAAAATTAAAGAAAATACCTCAAAAACTACCCATACTGGTTGATCCATCGACGATTTTCAAATCATTTGATTAACAATTTACAGTAAAGAAGCTTGGTTTTCGACTTAAAATGGTATAAAAATCTATAAAGTACCTTATAATTATTGGAAATTTATTAAATTGGTGGTTGAAGAAGAAAAGGTGGTGGCCGGGCACCATGTTTTGTGAATCACCTTGTATGTACCTATATGCACTGCAGTGTGATAAAGATGTAATATAAAATATGAAATATTTGCAAAAAATAAAAAACAAAGCGAGATAAGAAATAATATATTTTTGTGACGCTGAATTATATTGTAATAATATGGCTCAGACTCTCTGAGTACAAATTATTTCTGTATACGGAATATTTTATTGTACAGAATTGCCTTATGGACAGGAATGTTCTTTGAAACCAAAAATAACTGTACGAAATTTCCTTTAAGAATGTGAGACTATGGCGTGGGTCGTCACTATATTATATTATATTATTAATATGTTAACGTGATAAATGATTTTTGGATGATTATTATAAAATATAAAAGACTTTTATTAAAACGTACAAAATTGTCTTAAATTTTTTCCACCCATTATGTAATTTTAAATTGTACCATGATCAGTGTGCTTTGAAATTATTCTAGTAAGTATATCGTTTCTAAAACAATAGCGTAGAAACACTTAAATAAGCGCCAGATGCGAAATTGCATATTATTATTATTATTATTATTATTATTATTATTATTATTATCATCACAATATAGGAAAATATGTTTCGTACGACATCGGAGAAAGTAAGTTTCAACTGACAATGCAACCGTACTTTTAAGTTTTATAATACATAGCGATATTTTGCACTCGCTAGAATTCATTTGATATTTTCGTCAAATAAATAATAAATACTGTGTTGTTTTATTCAATGCATAAACAGTTTTCTGAATATTTTTGAACGGTATATTGTGTTCCGTACGAAAGCGGACAAACAAAGGACGAAAAACATGAGACCAGACGGTATACCTATTATAGTCTGTTGGTAAAGTCTGAGTAGTCTCGTTCGCATTCGCCACCTTACAGTGAAAACAAATTGCATATCTTATGCGCCGTCTTGTGACATTGACTACATAGGTATAATATATTAATTTTGAAAAACGGTCCACCGGCCAAATATGCTATGTACAAAATACGAGTGATTCGAATATTAAATATAAACACACAACTTGTAACTTTTCAATAATATCAAGTCAACAATTTTTCTAGATCTGCTAAAACTGTGTTTCTAATGTAAGAAATAGTAAGGGCGATGACATAAGCAATACGATACTTAAGTCGAATAAACTGTTAGAAATGCGATTAATCATTTCTCAAAGACGTAGTGTTGATATTCTTTATTAATTCCCAAGCATTTATGTTCAATGTTGAGAGAGGGCTGTTTCGTCTGCCTACTTTACCTGTTTAATTAAGATTTTGATAGGTTTGTTGGAGAAATTACTAATTTAAAAGTCAAATTAAACATTTAAAAAAACTTTTTAAATTAATTGATTCATGCTTTTATACCTCTTGTATCAATATAATACTATTAAAAGTCACTTTATTTATACCTAAATAGCTTATTTTATACATATATAATAATATATGTGTACAATTTACTTACATTTTATTTATAAGATTCAGTGTTCTGCTATTAGCGTAATGGTTTTATAATAATGATGTGTATTTGTTTGTCTAACGTCACCTCCGGGTGCATTAAAATGATTAATTGTTCAAAACAAAATATCTCTCATCTTTCTGAGTTATTTATAAACATTTGAAATCTTCTACTTTTTAGGGTTTTCTAATTATGATAATGAAATTTTTTGTAAAAAAGCTTGAAAATCATTAGAAGGTTCTCCGACATATGTACTTACGGCAAT
Source organism: Macrosiphum euphorbiae (assembly GCA_949089665.1). NCBI lineage: Eukaryota > Metazoa > Arthropoda > Insecta > Hemiptera > Aphididae > Macrosiphum > Macrosiphum euphorbiae. Next base: position 40,867,572 of record CARXXK010000002.1, on the reverse strand, counting down.
GAAAAAATATAAAAAATATATAGTGACAATTCTTTTTACGAAAAATAATGGTTTTTAATTACCTTAATGATTTCAGAACTATAACTAATATTAAAATTGTCTATAGGTACACAATGACATTTAAAAAATATTTAGGTCAATACTGATCTATTTAAACAACGTCCATATTTACACAACTCTAATGAAATGTATACTATCAGATTATCAGAATCGGCGTTTAAGTTAATAACAATAATGCTTATATTATGTTATAAATTATAAATTATAAATTATAATATTATGTTGTACGTCATGTTTATTATATTCTTGGCCAAAATAAGTTCTACTTACCAAAAAATAAATTACAAAAACATAAATAAATTATAAAATGTGTTTAGAAATAGAGCACATCATCATCATCATCTCCTCTCAAAATAGTTTTTCGTAGGTATGCAATTATTTGTCATTGAATTCAAAATGCATAAAAACCTACTATATAGCAAGGTGACTTTACTGGTATTTTAAATAACATTTATTACGTACAATAATTAATTATTGAAACCAAACACATTTTGATAAAAAAAAAAAACAAATTCTACCAATGAAATATTTTATTTTTTAACTAGATTCCGGTGTTTGTCATCCCGCCTACGGCGGAAAGACTGTGTGGGCGGTGGTGCATCTTTGTCGGCGATGCTAGGTTTTTTGATCCAGCCTGCGGCGGGAATGGGGGTCATCGGTTATTGTGTTTTGTCGTGTTGGCAGCACTGGTTAAGCGGTAATTTTTGAACTCGGAAGAGTGTCTAGTCGTAAGTCACGCGATTCAAGTCGATCGTACGACACAGCCAGCCAGGTAGGCAATCCGACTACGTCGGATCGCAGACCATGCACCGGTCGGGTATGTCCGGTTCTGGTGTGTGTGTGTTGAAATCGGAAATTCGGATTCTGGGTTTGAGTGTCTAGCTATCAGTCATCTCGGGTAAAAGTCGATTCCCGAGTGTCGGATGCAGTGGGGGACACTGGGGGTGTAAGTCGCTCGTATGCAAGTAGCTAGTCAGGTAGGCAATCCGACTACGTCGGATCGCAGACCATGCACCGGGCGTGTATGTCCGGTTCTCGTATGTGTGTTGAAATCGGAAATTCGGATTCTGAGTTTGAGTATCTAGCTATCAGTCATCTCGGGTGAAAGTCGATTCCCGAGTGTCAGATGCAGTGGGGGTGTAAGACGCTCGTATGCAAGTAGCTAGTGAGGTAGGCAATCCGACTACGTCGGATAACAGACCATGCACCGGGCGTGTATGTCCGGTTCTGGAGTGTGTGTGTTGAAATCGGAAATTCGGATTCTGAGTTTGAGTGTCTAGTTATCAGTCATCTCGGGTGATAGTCGATTCCCGAGTGTCGGATGCAGTGGGGGTGTAAGTCGCTCGTATGCAAGTAGCTAGTAAGGTAGGCAATCCGACTACGTCGGATCGCAGACCATGCACCGGGCGTGTATGTCCGATTCTCGTATGTGTGTTGAAATCGGAAATTCGGGTTCTGAGTTTGAGTGTCTAGCTATCGCCTATCAGTCATCTCGGGTGAAAGTCGATTCCCGAACGGACAATCCGCCTACAGCGAAAAGTGCTCGAAACGGCCGTTCAAATCTGATATACCTACCATGTATATTTATTTAATTATGAGAATTAAATCAAATTAACAAATAGATAATTATATTGGTGAATAACAAATTTTATTGAAATGTAATACTATCATATTAAACGTAGGTATGTATAAATGATATCATAATATTTTGCTGTTATATTGTATGTCTGTATATAATATATGATGTACCTACCTACCAATTTATTAAATGTCATATGATGTTTTAAATTATTTAGTAATTTTAATTGCATAATTATAATGGTGCATCATTGTGTTATGACTTATGTATTATGTGTATGAAAGTGTGTATGAAAAAATCGAACTTTTTGTCGCATATTTTCATTTCCGTATAAAGTAATAACAACACTGTCCGCTCCCCGATCTCCTCCGCGGAACACGACTCGAGCGAAGTACTGACGACGGCGGCTTATAAATTTAGCGGGGAATGCCAATAACATCCAAACAGGCAGGGTAATACCACTAAAACGGGCCAAGAAACGAATTTTAGAAAAAAACAGCAAAAAATGACGCGACGCATGTATTTATTGCTGTATATAGCGATACTTACACGGTACCTACTCCCTTTTCCGCGACGCCGCTCTTTCCCGGGACTCGTCTGTGAAAAAGTAGGGCCGCGCACCGGCTATAAATTTAGCGGGGAACGCGAATAAGATTCAAACGGGGAGGGTAATACGACCAAAAGGAGCTCCTTTCAAAAACTCAAGTCGCATAATATATTCACGCCCATGTATAGTAATAAAGACACTGTCCGCTCTGCTAAATCATTTGACGGGGAACGCGAGTAAGTCTTCAACGGGGAGGTCCGAAGTCAGTAGAGGCGTTAAAACTCGAATTTTGAAAAAAATCGGAACATTTACGTTAAAAATGATAAGACGGAAGTGATAGCGAACGACGAAAAAAAAAACGCGAAAAAAAAAATTAATTTATCACGGCCGCCGCAAATTATCGTATATTCCCGGGGGGCAGGGGGTTTGACCCCACGACCCTCGAGTCACCTATTCTAACACCTAACCTACCTAACTACCTACTGAGATGAAAACCTGAGTCAAATCAATGACTCTTAAGCCGCGTTGCCGTCCCCGCGAAAGGCGAACGCCGTTTAGAAGAGGTTCAAAGGGAGTTTGAGCGGGCGATCCGACAGCGTCGGCGAGCGGACGACCGTCGCGAGATTCGCGAAGAAAATCGAACCTCGAGACGCATGTATTTATGCCTGTATATAGCGATACCATACACGGTACCTACTCTCGTTTAAGCGACGCCGCTCCTTGCCGGGACTCGTTTTTGAAAAAGTAGGGCCTCGCGCTGGTTATAAATTTAGCGGGGAACGCGAATAAGATCCAAACGGGGAGGGCGATACGACTGAAAGGGGATAAAACTCGAATTTTTTAAAAAATACGGCAAAAAACACGCGCGACGGCAGCGCTCGTATCGCACGCGATATCTGCCGCCGCGGGCCGGCCAGGAATTAAGTAGGACAGCGCGCCGTCTATAAATTTACCGAGGAACGCGAATAAGGTCCAAACGGGCCCTCCCGAGGCACCCGAGGGGGGTAAACCTCAAAAATGTTGAAAAAAAATTGTGAAAAATGGTCAAAACCGTGAAAAGTGATAAGGAGGAAAGATAACGCACTGACGGCTCCCCAAAAAACGCCTCGACGCATGTATTTATGCCTGTATATAGCGATACCTACACGGTACCTACTCTCGTTTCCGCGACGCCTCTCCTCCCCGGGACTCCTCTGTGGAAAAGTAGGGCCGCACGCCGGCTATAAATTTAGCGGGGAACTCGAATAAGTCGTCGACGGGGAGGGTGATACGACCGAAAGGGGCTGAAACTCGAATTTTCGAAAAAAACGGCAAATGGAGCAGTCATATAGTCGTACTATTTTTTAATATAGTTTATTAATATCGTATTAAACAGTATTTATAATCTGTAGCAATATTTAACCCAATCGGAATCACCTAAAAACTGTAATATATCAAGTAGGTACTACAATATAATTATTTTGTAGGTTGGTCAAGGTAAAATCAAGTATTAATTAAATGTTAATTATTATTTTTTTGCAAAATAAATATATATAAATACCGATATATATAATATTATAATAACGCGAATTTTGAAAAAAATCGGAACACATGATTAATATGACCAAAAAAAAAAACGCGAAAAAAAAATTCCATTTATCACGGGCGCCGCAAATTAACTATTGCCATGGCGGCGGTTTCGAAACCACGACCCTCGAGTCACCTATCCTAACGCCTAACCAACCTAGCCACGTACTCAGATGAAATTGCGAGGCAAATGTATGACTCTTAAGCCGCGTCGCCGTGCTCGCGGCGATAAAATAAAATTCTTATCACTTTCCTTATCAATAAAAACAATATTTAAGAAAATCCCAATAAATCCTATCAAAAACTCAAAACCCCGAGTTTCCCCTTGGCGAGGTGGGTGTTAGTACTCTCCCGGACCAAAATCCATCAAAAAAGCAAAATCCAAAAAGGGGGGGAGGAGGTGCCCCCGTTCCTTAAAGCGGAAAACGGTAGTATTCATAAAAATAATGGGTTCCCCCTTGGTCCGAGGTCTTTAACTTGAATTCCGGCCGAGTTATACTCAACTCAAAATGTGGGGGGGGGGGTGGGGGCTTTGGTTCCCTAATGTTGAAAATTCATCTGGGGCCTAAAAAATTGAGATGCCCATTGGTACGGGGTCTCTAAGTCGAATACCGGCTAAGTTATACTTCGTCAAAAATAATTACTCGTTTAATGGGTCCGCCCGACGGTCGCGGGGTAATCGATTTATAAGACGTTATTATCACGTCAAAAAATTGAAAAACACGGGTTTTTTTTTAATAATAATAATAATGTTCGAAAATATTCGTCGATAAGGAAAAGGGAGATAAGCGAGCGGAATTTATAGCGAACGCGCGGGAAGTATTGTGATTGGTCGTCATGGAAGAAACGCGGAGTGCCGTGAGCGCTCCCCGCGGATCTTATACGCGTTATTAGCGTTTTATTATATAAAAAATATTATATTATTTTGGTTATTATATATTTAATCTAGTATAACATACCTACTTATTAGGCATACACGGGCAATTAGAAATTGTTAATTGATTAATAATAATTAGTTACAGTTTTTGGATTAGAGAAGTATTTTTTTTATCTAGATAAAGATAAAGGTACCTAATGCAACTCAAATGTATCTAAATAGACATGACAGATAACTTAAGGGGCCTGCTCGCGATTTTTCAAATTTTCCGCAATTCTATAAAATTTGAAAATTAAATTTTATATTTTAGTTGCCACCTCAATTATAAGACTTTTCCACTAATCTACTACCCAATACCTATTTAGGGGGGGTTGATAGGGTGTATTATATCGGTCAAAACACAGTTTACAGGAAAAACTCTCACACCTCGTAGATTGGTCCGATTTCCGTATTTTTTTTTTTGTTAGATAGAGGAATATTTTTTACAGGGCGCATTGGACTTCGATTTTTGATTACGTCGCTAAAAACAAAAAATAATACAAAAACTAAAAAGTTGTAAAAATTGATTAAATTCAAACTTGTAACATCAGACTTAGAAAAATAATTTTGAAAATCCAAGTCCAATGCGCCCTGTACGAAGTCTTCCTCTATCTAACAAAAAAAAAATTACGGAAATCGGACCAATCTACGAGGCGTGAGAGTTTTTCCTGTAAGGCATGTTTTTGAGCAAAAAAACAGGTCGCGTGCAGGCCCCTTAACTCATATTTTTCTAGATAAAGATAAAGATAAATACTTTTTTATGTAGGTAAAAAAGACACTATTATTTTTAAATGGTTTTGAATTTAGGTATATTTTAGTTGGGCACTAGGAACATAATAATTATAATGATATAAATAACAATAATTACATTATTTATAAACCATACATTTTCTTTGAGAATCTGTATAAATATTTAAAAATGCGTTCGTACAATTTTGCGATTTGTATCAATAAAAAATGTTTCTAGATAAATTTATGTAGATTAGTAAAAAAAACTATGTAAGATAAACGTTTAGATACCTACCTTGTAACTATTTATCTAGATAAGATAAAATATGAACAAATAATTATCTAGATATTCATCTACATACATTTATCTAGATAAGTCCGAACCCTGACTAGTTATAAGTAATAATTATAAATTCGAAATCATAATATTTGATATGTATCTTCCAAATCTTTATCGTGGACTATTGTTCATTTTACAGTAGTTTGAAATTCAGAATTTTCAAATTAGAATAATTTGAAAACAAACAATTGGTATCATCACGGAATACTTCTAAAATGGTATGAAAAATCATATATTTGAAAATACAGCTTTTAGGGTAGGTACACCGAAAAATTCCAAAGATCAGAATATGAATAAATGTATTATTAAAAAAAAGTATGAGGGTGGGCATACGTCTTGATGAACCACAATAACCCAGTATGTTTATTATAATAAATAGCACAGGTTACAGACGATGAAGTTTTACTGAATATATTATCATTATTTACAAGACGTATGCGATTTTAAATTCTAAAATATATGAAATTATTGTTCTATAAATAACAAACTATTTTCTAAGGGTTTCGTTAAAATAATTTCATTAATTAAATTTCATGACAATTCACGCAACGAGCGTGATTTATGCACTGTTATATATTATTATTACATTTTGAATTCCGAAAACACAGTCTTAAAATTTAACCAACAAACAAGGCCACCGAAAGTTCTCTTGCCTCGGGCGAATCAAACACCAACATTTTATACATTTAGCTTTAATATATCACTACCAAACGGTATATTAGTGTATGGTTATTATTTTATTATTTTTATATTATTTTTTAATGTTTATGCATGTGGGATTATTTTTAATTTTGTAATATTATGCATACCTATTATACTAAAATGATTTATTGTATTGTTTCTTTTTTTGAATTTTATTTGAATAAGTACGGTTTTGTACTTACAGTTTACGCTGTGACTTTTTAACATTAAATGAATATTGATTAAATTTGTAGGAAATAATTGTTTTCATTCACTTTGAGTGCCATGTGCATCAATTTCAATACACAACTAATATGTTTATTTGTGTCGTGTGTATTGATAATGATACACAGTTATATGGTACATACGTTATAAAAAAAATTTCCCAGTCAGAATGGTTAGTTTTGTCGTTTTTGGCTGGCACTCAATGTGTTAATGAATATGCAGTATAAGTAGGTGGGATGATTTTGATTTTTACAAGGTTGTCATAGGTATATTATTTATGTACATTAATATATTGTTTCGTTTTTATTTTTTAATTTAATTTAAATAATATGCACCTGTAACCTGTTCATTGTTGAATACGTCTTGTGCTCTGGACGTATTAGTCAGTATTCATGAAGTTTCAGTACCTATAGTACCTAATTTCCGGCATTCCAGCACAACATTCCTACCTTGTTTTTTTATGTTAATCGACAAACCCGGATAACTGTTTTTGCCAACATTTATTTGTTTAGGAAAAACGTCCACAGATATACAATTTTATAATATTTTCTAATGCTCACTATGCTCAATCTTACTTATATTAGCCGCTGGCTAACATTTTAGTTTCCTAAGCTACTTCTTATTACATATTATATAAAGAACCTATGCCATTTAATTGCTCTCCCCGAATCGCAGATGGAAAAGATTGTATTGTCAGATGTTGTAAACATTAAGTCGCATGTACAATATACGCTGAATGAGAACAATAACACGCTGATTTAATGTGTCACCTCAATGGTAGCTAGTCAAAATAAATTACATGTAAAAGAGAGTATCAAACAATGATGCATTAGCTAATGTCAAAATTATTTACAAAGAGCTGCTAGACATATTGCTTTGGTGAGGAGGAAAAGGATGCGAGGAGGATGGGTCGGCTGCCCTTATAGGAACACCTTGTCGCCACTGAGAATGCAAATAATGCAAATAACAATATATTTTATTAATATTTTTTTTTTAAGTTTACATTGTTAGCGATAAATTTTTTATTTTATATGACATTTTCTAGACAATCTATAAAAAATAAATCTTGGGAAATGTAGGTATTTTTTTATTTTTAAACCACTACATGGGAGCCGCACGTTTATCACATTACTTGGCCCCCATGCAGCATCGTTTATTTATAGATTTATAGTATACATCATATGATTTCGGCTCGCACGAATCGCAGCTTGTATATGCGTATGTACATTCCGCGAGCTCCATGATCCCTTACAAAATTTACATTAATATGGCTCCATAGGACGGCCGAGGCAAGCCCAGACCGTCCCTTTACATATTGTTTGATTAATTTAGTATTGGTGTCTTCTCGTACCCGTCAAACCAGCCATCCTAGACTTCTCGTCCCTGTGCCTTTTCTTGAGCCGACCTAAGCCCGTCGCTCTCGAGTCTCGTTCTGTGAGTCAGTCAGCCACGGCGTCTGCCGCAGGAAATTTAGGAATTATATACATGGATTTTACACTTTACCCGCAAGTCCGTAACATACTAACATCTAATAAAGTATTCAATAAATCCGACAGTATCGACTCCTCCTGGATAGATATTCTAAAAATAACCTATCGATTCTGCCACCCAATAATTTTTACCTTAACCTGTTACCTGCTGCAGCTGTCAACCTATTTCTGTTATAATAATAATAATAATAATAATAATAATAATAATAATAATATTGTATCTACAAAATAATTCAACAATTCATTTAAATATTACAAATAAATTAATAATCAATATAATAATTAATACAATACAATATTATATATTTATATATCATACTAATATTATAAACGCGAAAGTTCGTAAGTATGTTTGTTACTTTTTCACTTAAAAACTACTAAATGGATTTTAATGAAACTTTACAAAGATATAGCTTATACATCAGAATAACACATATTCTACAAATCACCCCTATAAGTCCAACTATGTGCTCAAACGGGGATTTAGAGATTTACGGTGGAAATTTTACTATGGAAGAGTTAAGATAAATTTTGAACACCATACACCGAACATTAAATAATGAATTGAACAAAGTTTGAGTCATATATAGTTGGTATATTTAACGGGAAACGAAGTGCACGGGATCAGCTACCTTGCACAAAATAATACAATTTAATTTGATAACATTTTTTATCATGTATACATTATATACATATACGATATCATCAAATGTCAAAAGTTGTACAACATTATTATTTATTAGTTATTCGTATATAATAGTTATATTATGATATAGTTTACAGTAACTATAAATCAGTAATATAACGACATAGATATTCGAGTATTAGACTCAAATAATAATAAAAATAATAATGTATAATCTCATCAATTTTTTACATAAAAAAATAATTTATTTTGTTTTTAATTTTAATTAAAGAACAAGATTATAAAATAATAATGCTGAAATCATATACAGTATAATATGTGGTTTAATTAATTCCCCAGCACTCTTCCTCTTATTTATTTTTGGTCTTTTCTTCTTAGGGTCCGATTTTTTCGTTGTAGTAACGAGTTCATAATGTATAATATCATTTATCCAATTTTTAAAGTAGAAGATGAACATGTGGACAGTCTGTAGATTTTCACTGCCACATAATTGTTTCTCCTTTTCACCATGATAATTTAATGCAAAACTGCATACTCCATATAGCAAGCCGTTGCAAATCATCGGACCACCATTGTCTCCTTGACAAGTCGTATTCTGTCCTGGTATCGTACACAAATATTGGTCCCATGTGTATTTTATAGCTTTACTATTTCAACACGTAAATCATATAAATCTTGATTGAATTATTTGTGCCTATTACCTGTTGTATCCTCGACATGCTTGTTCCCCATATTTGACCTTAACATGACTCATGAATCCTTCAGTGCCCATTGTATGTTCATTAATCAAACCAAACCCAAGAACTATACAATCGAGGACTTTTTCATCAGCGAAATCATCAGGAAAGCCACCTATATTTATATATTTCTGTACTGTCATAAACGGTTTATCTATCTAAATTTAAATATAATAAATATAACAAATTAGGTATACAATACGCATACATATAAAAAAAATATTTTTTTTTTAAAATAGAACATTACCTAAGTTATTTAATATATTATTATAAATAAAATAACATAACATAACTTATAATATATATATAATATATAATATAGAAGCGATTGCCCCCCTCCCTCAGTGAAATTTATCTGAAGCCCTTGGTTCTCATACATATTTTCCTCATGTCATGTCATTATTATTATCTACCGAAAGTTGTGGAACACTTTCGAAAAACATTTAAGTACTTTGAGGTCCATGAGAAACAAACGCCGTAAGCCAATCAAACAATGTTAAATTACATTAATAATGAATTTTATCTATGATTATTATTTCTTTCCTAAAAAAATTGTATCTATTGATCAAAAATCCTGGATATTTAGTGCTTACTTTCAACACACTGACATCACTACTTATAAAACCTTCATGAGTATCAGGATCATATTCTTCGTGTACGTACTTTTTAACTACCCTTCGTGATAAACTGTTGTGGAACCATGAGCCTTGATATACCTGTATAATGCATAGAAATATTAGAACGCAGGGGCGGAGTGGCCGGTCTGGAAATGGGAATTTTCCAGATGGCCTGGTGGCCTGGCCATTTTGTTAGATTTTTTTTTTTTAATTTAATTTAATTTACAAAATATTAGTTAATGCTAAATGCTAAATGCGTCAAAAATATGTGTCTATTAAACTATTGTATTACAAAATATATTATTAATGTAATAATAGAACATTGTAATAGCCTCGTACAATCGTATACTCGTATGAGAAAGCTTTGGATATAAAATTACAAAATATTTGGTACATAAATATAGACATAAAATTAAAGCAATATTATATTGATATAGTCTGGTTATTTTTATAATGTGACACCCAGATTCGACGTATTTCCGCCTGTCGAACCGGCAAGTTGTTTATCTGTACCCTGCAGACTGTAGTAGGACTGCAGAGTGGTGACGAATATATATAGCAATGCGCCAATGCCTAATGGATAATAATAACTAATAATACTAATAATGTCTAAAAATTAAAATAATAGTATTTATAATAATATAATCAATATTAATGATAATACATATTAATTTTGTAATATTGGTCCCTTTACTTTGGTCATTGTTATTTTTATAAATAATATCTGTACTAAAACCAAACAAATTAGTCATTAGTGTTTGATCACTGATCACTTGGTGTTAAGCGTGTCGACAGTGGCGTTTATCCACGTTTTTCCTTTTATTAATCCAGTTGTTGTTAACATGTTAATTTGTTTGCTCTCTATTAGTCTCTAATGAAAATTTAAGTTTTTATATTATTGATCGTACGATATTATATTGTAATTATGAATAAAAAAAGGAAAGGAGGGGCAGAAAGAGATCGCGAAAAAAACAAGAAATTACTTGTAAAATGTGCGAGAAAAAAATTTTTGGTGGGTGGCCTGGATAAATTTTAAACTCCCGGCCTGGATTTGGTTCCCACTCCGCCCCTGTTAGAACGTACTAGTTACTTATAAAAAATGTGTTTCTTGTATTATAATATATTATTATAATGTGGTTTATTACTTAATAATAATATATTAGATATTTACTTTAATATAGTTTTCTTCTATTTCGTAAACACAGTGAGCAGTAGTCAATACCAACAATGTGTGTATCAGCGAACCTGCACAAGTCTCCTGAGGGGAGTTGTAACGAGGATACGATATTTTAATAGAAACTACGTACGGATAATCCTCTACATTATAACTTTCGCCGTTGTGTATAAGTTCTTTGGGAATCTGATTGGTCACTTTAAGATCAAATGTCAACGCTTTAATCGTCAATAATAAAATTATTAGAGCAAATGCCAATGCGCATTGTGTCTTAAGCGATTGCTGTTTGTTATTATTAACAATACATTACTCTCTATTGTACAAAAATGATTCATATTTTTTTTTTCTTTGCCAATGTTTTATAATTTACATGGCAACTAAAAATAATTAAAATAACGAAAATATTTATAAAACTATATTATTATTTAATTAATATTCAATAATGATAATATAAGATACCTAGCTTATTAGTACAGGACAAAAATAAAGGACTTAATACCCAGTGAATGAAGGGGAGCATAATATGATTTGCGTCAAATCACCAAACTGCGAACCACTCTCTCAACGTAAATAAAATAAGGATACGTTAATTTTATCCCTTGTCACATTATTATAAATTTCCATTTTAGGTTTAAGTGATTCTGCTGCAGATAAAAATGTAGGTATTACGTTTATTTTTTTCAACTATTAATAGCGCATTTTTGTCGAAACCAAAAGCAAACGCTTTAATAAAAATCGTTTTAGGGATAATTTTATGTCAAACGTCCTAACTACCTTTTTAAGTACACCTCTACATTTAAACTAGATATTATACGTCATCTTAATAAAATTAACAAAATAAAGACTTGTTGATAAATGATAATTTATGGTTCCTAAAATGATCTACGGTTTTAACAAATTTTAATTTATAATTTAGTTATCCCTTATTATTAAAATTACAAGTAAAATAATATGTTATTTGTGCATAATATTATTATATAATTTAAATTTAAATTATGGAATGTGTAGCCTGTCAGCCTTTGCAATGAAGTATCCCTTTGATCAAAAATAGAGTGTCGTGTATCACTAGCAGGCTTTTAGTATAATATCAATACATCCATACAACAGTCATATAATAATTTTACATATAATATAAAACTGTGTTTATTATAATTTACTATTTTAAATTAATAATTGTATGACCTATAGGCTATATTAGATAAATTACTAATACATTTATATTTATTAATTATTATTATTATAATGTTTGATTTTCAATGGCCCAGTTCGAACAGTAAAATAATAAAATAATAATGGTATAATAATTTTGGTATTTAACTACTGAACTGTGTTGGTATTACAGACCTAGATGGCTAAGTTAATTAGGAACTGTTACGAACTGACGGAGTTCCTATTCACCAAAATACCGTTGAATATAATTAATTTTGCGTCATTCGAATTAATGGTTGTACCAAAGATGAATGTTGATGAGAGAACTTACGACGAAAATTCCAGAAGGATGTGTAGAATTACAACTATTTATTGGGAGATGGGAATGCATGTAGGCATTTAGTTTGTTGTGATTTAAGGTACTGGGAATAATCATGTGTCCTACAAACTCAATATTTTTTCGTAGGAGTTCAAATTTCGAATACTTTAAAAGTCATCCAAGATTTGGAAATCTTTCAAAATATAATGCATCGTTACCGTTTAAGATGTCAAACGAAAGTGGTTGAGAATTCATCTCCTTAAGGAATTATTTATTGTTTCCAGTAATATGGTTTCCTGATTTTGTCTAAAAGCGGTGTTAGGAACCACAAATGTATAATCCAAATAGAACTAGGTATCAACGACTATTATAAACGAATAATATAATATCTAATAAATATTTTTGGACATCTGGATGGAGTGGAATTTGCCACTGCAGGCAGAAAAATCTAAGCAGACGTTCCACACTACTGTGGGTCGTGATTATATTTTTGGTGGGTCACATCTCAAATTAAGTTTTGGAATATTTATATATTTTTATATGAAAACTATTAACTTTTAAACTGTATTTTATAAATTATTAATGTAAAAAACCAAATTGTAGGCTAATAAACTTTGTATTTGAAGCCTTATATTAAATAAAAAAAAAAAAAAAATATTTAATATTAGATTACTTTAGAATAGATATTCCAAGATATTCTGTATAAATATAAAAAAATATATTATAATATTTATAAATTCAAATAAAATATATGGTAGGTAAAATATATCAGTATACATTTCGCACTATACATTGTATAGTGTGCGATTCATAAGGTTATGACTTTTATTACGTAAAGTAAGAAGTAGACAAGTGCATACTTACTAACTACTGCAATTTGCGAGGATGAAAGTGTGCAAAAGAATGAACATGTCCATTTTATTACGTACGTTTTGCCAGCCCCCCCCCCCCCAGAGGAAAATCTATAAAAAAAACTATACAGACATTTAGCACGTAATTCACACAAATTCGCACGCCTGGTTTGAAAATTCGCACGACCTTCCTTCCATCAGAAACTAAAGAAACACAAAAATGTTTTAATCTTTGAGTCATTCCAGCTTAAGAGGTGCAAGCGTAGAATCGACAAGCGCATACAATAGACGTAACTTTAAGCGTGTGTCCCTCTAGACGCGTTATACCACGAACATTTTAATGTGCTTAGAAAATAATAATAATAATAATAATTTGGAAACAAATTGGTAGCTAGCGGATTTAAGAATAGAGCTATTATATTAAACATTATTCGCATTTCTGAAGGAATATGTTATATTATAACCGCAATATTTAAGATTTCCGATCTACAGAAAATTTGCTAAATACTAACAAAAAAAAAAAAAAAATTATAATTTGAGAACAACTAGACAAATAAGAATAGTTTTCAAAAGCGCTTTCAAAAACAAATTAGATAATAGTCGTATAAAACTATTTTTTTATTTTATAATTACCTATTTAAAAACTTTTTAATACATTTTATTTTTAAGTTGTATTAAGATACTAATAATAGTTTTCGAATAAATAAGTATTAAAATACTTATAAAATACTTTAAATGTATTTTACGAATACTCACAGAGCATTTGAATGCAAAGTTTATTTTTTAAATATTTATATTATCAGTATAGATACTTACCTATTATGTTACTACTTACCTTAGATTTATGCAAATTAAAAAATACTATAACATGGCTGATGCATGTCCTAATACCTAATAACTTATTTGGTTTAATTATATAAATTATATTCTATGAAACTTATACATAATATATACAAATATACTATATTATGAACTGACAGAAAATTATATATTTTACATTTTTACACAACATCACCATCACTTTTGATAATCATCACAACGACTGAAATACAAAACATAACTGGATACAACACTTTTTTAGGACAGTACGAAAATCACAACGAAATTATTTGTTAAACAGTAGTTGGTCATTAATTACAGCAAAACATTCTTATAAGTTATAAGTTATAACGGACCCCCTATAAGAAGAAAATGTCCTTATAAAGGAAAAATAACTTGGCACCGAGCGATTCCGTTATAAGGAGGTTTTATTATATTATACTGTTGAACAATTTACAATGGAACGCTAACGTGTATAATTATTTTTATCACCTACTTTGACATTTTACATTTAAAAATACAAAGGTCAAATGTTGCTAGCTCTTTGAATTATCGATGTATCAATATTAAAAAACTCATTAAAATACCTTAAACATTAAACCGTATTTCTATTATAATAATGCAAAATTTAAGATTCCAGTATTTATAAACATCAATCATTGTGTAATTTTTTTTCTAATTCAAATATATCATAATGAAATCCGCCGTCAAATATGATTTAGAGCTTTTAACTTAAAATCAATGTTTGGTAGGTCAATAGCACATGGTAGGATTGAAGTTCAATGTTTTTACATTGAGATATTCTGCTTCGTAATATGAAATAAAAAATGTATGATGTCATTCAAATAAGTACAAACTTAAAAAATTAAAAAATAATAATATTTTGCAATGTCTTTAATTCATACAAAGTATCTACATATTTCGACAATTGTTTGTGTTTTTCGTGAAAAATTGAGTGTGTACGTTTTAAAGAATTCCCTTGTACAAATATACAATTTGCCACCGAAAATTGTAGAAGCGGAAAAAGGTAACAGCGACGAGAAGAAACTAGCTCATGTACGTTCCATGAGGGGATCGTAGGACAATGTATTGTATTTCGGTGAGGGGAAATGAGGCAAATCTATTCGGCGTGGGCAGGAGAACACTAAACACAGTCGGCGCCCAACGTGCGTACAATATTCATATTATATAATGTGTGTGTGTGTGCATAGACGACTACGTAATAATAATACGAACGGAATAATTACAAGACAACAATAGTTCGTAAATGTGTTGCGTAAATGGCGACGAATTAATAATTATACAGCACGGAGTTGGTACCAGCAGCTATATACACGTGATTCCGTGGGAGGCTAAAATATTACAATGGTATCGGTATAATATAATATATACATAACAATAATAATTGTCACCTACGATAATCGTGTTGCGAGCGGTGAACGAATTTTAAATTAACATTTTACAAATTATAACTTATAAGTATTCAATATAGCACCTTATCGGGCAATACCAATAGAGACTAACACTACTACGCAAATTACAGGGTGATTCGTTTATCATCGTTTTTTTTGTCGTTCAAGTCAACACAATATTCTTGAAAAAAGAAATATTTCGTATCGGTTTTCCAGGGTTTTTTGAAAGGCAATTTTGTACATTATTGCGTTCATATTCCGGTGAAACAGAATAATTTCCTGAGCAGCCCGGTATAAAAATAATCAAATATCAAACCTGGAGATGATATTTTAGTCGCATTAAAAGCATTTGCATTTTAGATGAGAGAAGTGATGTAAAACGTGTCGGAGCACTACTCGAGTGGTAACGGATCCACTCATCAAATCACGATTTGCGTATTCTGTTAAATTTGTGTTTCTATTAAATTCGCTTGTCGTATATTATTATTCTCATCACCTCTATAATACCGCAGACCGACCGCCACTACAGTTCTGCAAAACCCGCGTGTATGACAACTGCTGCTGGAAATGGATTTGATTTCAAATGTAGATTAAGCGACGAATAATTTTAGTTGGTACGTATCTGCAAATTAGTGCAATAGGAAATTCAATTGGAAAGTCATTCGGTTCAGTGTAACTTTAGTTGTATCTTCACTCAAGCACAATAATATAATACGTATCTATAATATAGGTACCGTGGGATGATCCATTAAATATAAGACATTAATTATTTCAGAAAATACTGAAGTCTTGAAAATATTTCTGTTACATAATTTTTACAAGTAGAAAAATAAAAATTGTTATCGTTTTAGTTTTTTTATTTCATACTCTTTTGAATTACAAATTACGTTTTTAATTTCATATTCTGAGGGAGAATATTATTTATAGTTTTTGTTCTATAAAAATCAAATTTAACACATGTAGTAGGTAGTTTATAAGTATTTAATGTTTAGATGGGAGAAGTAGCACTGAATCTACTATCATAGTATAACATGACGTACATAAACTGCATATAATGCCCTCGGGGATCACTTGGTAGTGTGTGAGTAAAATGACACTTCTGCATTTATTATAATCAAATAATAATAATAGTAGTAGGTATAATATAAGTATATATTGTACATATTAATTATTCTTATTATAATAATAATAATTATTACACATTATTAATAATAATATATTGCTTGTAACTCATTGTAAATGCAAAATATGTTCTATAATAGTATATTGTGTGGAAAGGGCGGTAAGTGAGCCATTTCAGGGCGACGTGTGCGGCACTGGGAACCTCGCACAAGACTGGAATGGCCTTCCCGCGCGAGCCACACATACTATTTTTTGTCACGCCTGTAACGATATGTGCGCCCCGCACTTTTGGGGATTTCCACTTTACCGCCCTGCACTATTAGGGATTCCCACTTTACCACCCGCTGGACAGAAAAGGACGCTTTCGAACGCTTCAACCGCTATCGAAAACCAAACTTTCGGTGCAGGTGTGACAAAAAATATATTAAGATGGTATATTATAAAGTTTAACAAAAATGTATTAACATCAAGAGATTTTCATTTCCTAAAACGATATCAGCATTATACTTCCAAGTTAAGGCATCAACTTTAGCAACTGTTTGGTTGTTACGTAAGCCACATGAAAACTGCGATTATCAAATGCCGCCTTCCCACTACTCTCGGTAACCGCGGTCACCAGTTCGTGGCCCACATCCTAGCCGTTGCCAGTGTCGTAACTATTGTCATATTTTTTTCCTTGTTTTTACTTTCTTGATTTTTAATCAAGTAAGTATGGTAATTGAAATGAAAAAAGTCTGAAATTTGAAAACTTCAAGAATTTGTGTTAAATAGGAAAATAATAAAAATGTAACTCAGTAATGATGAGTAGGAGCTGGGTAATTTAGCTAGCTTTAATGTAAAATATTAATGAGAGAGATTTGATATCACACCTAAGCGGTAAAGCTGTTGAATCCATAAAAACGTCGGCGTGAACAGTCAAAAAATGTCTATTTTTAACTTTTCTCCTAAACTATGATACCTAGCTAGAAAGTTTGTTAATAACTCATTAAAAGGGATTATCAAGTAGATACAAAATGTGGAGTTAAATTTTTTTTAAAAAAGTATTCAATATTAATATAAAAATTAAAAATCAAGAAATTTTACATGCCGATCTCTAACTTGGCAAGCGTTTTGTCAAATTCATCACCGTCGAAGTTATACCGTCGTTAAGCCACTGTCGCCGAGGTCAACGCATCACCACCGGCATTATCTGCGTACGTCTTGTATAAAACCTTGTTATAAATTATTTTATGTTATTTTATTCGTCCCCCCAGATTGGCCAGTCCCTGTGTATCCCCTTACCTTCACTTATATTTGTTTGCTTTTGAATTTTAAATAGTAGTTCACTGTTCACAGCAAAATTAAAATACAATTGTTACCATTTATTTAACCAACAATACAGTCCACTAACCTAAGCTGAGCTTACAGCAACACTACTTTTTGTTTTAGCCATAGCAACACTACTTTCAACCAGCACCAAGCTTTCTATATAAAAAAAGTAACAACAAAGCAAAAGCAATAAGCATAATTAACATTCGCATTTGCATTAAAATTTTTAGACTTACCAGTTTTACTTTCTTTTTTCATAAACATATCTCTTAATTTAGGACATTTTGAGCTGGATTCTAAAAGAAGTTTTTTAATTATGGCTATTATAGTATTAACTGTAGACTATAACCGTATAAATCAAACTGTTCCCGTATTTACAAGTTACAATTCATAAAATCCAATATTCTATATTAATAAAATATGATAAAAATACAGTCTACACATGGTTTAATTTTATATAATTAAAATCTATTATTCTAAAAAAAAAGTACACTACAGGAGGACCGGCCCACCTGGAAAACTCGCTGTGTTCCGCCAATATCCCACCCATCCATCCCTGGTGTATTCTATCCCAGTGATATTCGGCCTATTTCATTTCTTTTATTCGAAACACAATAGACTGTTCCAATTTTCCGTTTACCCTTTGGCCCAGATGTGTCATTTAAATTTTTTGAAAGGTACCTATACGCTAACAACTATAGGAAGGACAAAAAAAATGTCTCCTCGCCAATATATATTGTATTGTAGAGTTATTACACGAAGTAAGGTTTTCTTAAAATTAGAATCTTTATATTTTCCATGTAATAACCTATTACATTATGAATGTTGTATATTTTATAATTCTATAACTACTTAGTTTATACTTATTTATTTAAACTTTTTTTTTTTTTTCCGTTTGAACCGACAGCAAAGGAGGATCTGTATGAACACTACTACTCCTTATTTATTTAAACTTAAATATATATATTTATAGACTGTAATTTGTGGCTAAAAACATTGACATTTTTTTTTCAAAATAATGGGCCCCACTGAGGATGTCGTGTTGTAGCCCAGCAGTTCTAAATTACATTATAAAATCAAATTTCATAAGATCTAATTTTTTAACAAATGGATATAAGCGTGTTTTGCTGAGCGTAAAATTTGGTATGTTACGCACCTGTAAGACGGAGACAATAAATGTCACTGTGAAGACCCATTAAGACCAATTAAAAAAATAAATATTTTTGCCTGGCGCAGAAAAATTATTGTCAGGCCAAAATACAATTTTTATAAATTTTAGGTATGCATACACAGCAACACCTCAAATGACGCCTCTGCTTTGGCCAAAATACCGATTTTTATGTTTTACATAAACTACACCGTATATCAATATGTAACTATGAAACACTGATCTATTTTCTTTGTTGAAATTTAGATTTCGAGGTTGAGTATTATAGTTTACAATAACAAATATACCTACCTTCTACCTATTATATAAATTCTCAATATATTTTATTTTATTTTACATGATTAAAATCAAAACAGAAAATATATAAACTAAAAAAAATAAGTATTTGATGATACCTATTTTCTTTTAAATACCAATACTTTAAGAAAATATTTAAAATAATTAATCCAAGTACTTTTTTCAAAAGTAATGAAAATACTTATTTTAGTACTTACTTAAAGAGTATTTCAAGTCTCAAGTACTTTACTTGACTGACTCCGAGGTATATAATAAATTATTGAGCAGGAATCGTTGTTATTGTACCAATTATTTACACTAAAATGTCACTATCGTGTTCTATGCTATTGTTATCATACAGTATATTATATATATATATCAATGGTAATAAAAAAAATATGCACAGTCTTATCATTGTGCATACTTCTTATTCTTTATACTATTTTAGATTGTATGGATAGGCCATAATATTTTGATTTATTGATTTATCAGTTCCATACATCTGTGATAATTTCTGTGTAAATTTTGACTGAAAGTGTTATGTAAATATACAGGGGTTATCAAAATAAATTCATTCTGTGTAAAATGTTAGTAAATTTGTTACAACTACATATTATGTAAATAAAGTTTGCATACATCTTTGTGTAAATTTCAACTAGAAGTGCCATTAACTATATACAGGTAATCAATGTAAATTATTTATAAGAAAAAACATAAGTACATTTATCATGACTATACCGTAGTATGTCCCAAAAAGCAGGGGCCACTTTACCACTCATTAAAATGGAAATATTTTTCAATTCTGTTTGCGGGACATTAAACTAGACCAATGGACCGTAAATTTCTATGACTTACAATGTTTTTAACTCATGTATTTTGCTCATGCGCAATAAAACTTAAATTTTTTTTAATGGCAACCCGTAATTTGAATATCATATTCGGGTTTACCGATTTTTTTCAAGCCATTTTGATGTATCAAATTGTGTCCTAAACCCAAAATTGACTAAACTAGAGCTAAGTAGAATTTAAAAAAATTAAAAATTAAATTAAATTATTTTTATATTTCTAAACAACATGAAACAAACAATCAAATTATTATTATTAAACTAATTAACTATTTACTATTTATGAATTATTATCTTATTTTATTATAACACATTATGAAATAACATAGTTTAAACATGTATTTTCAAGAAACAAAATTTCTATTTTATTTTTTTTTAACATAACTATACATTTTTATTTACAATTTAATTTACAGAAATTACAAACATAAACTATGCAATAAACTGTTCGAAAGTCCCTCCGTCGTGTAAAGTGCATGCCTCAAATCGACCTAAACATTCACGAGTAGTTGCTGCCAGTATTTGGTTTTCGTTTAGGAGGTAACATGCGTGTGTAATTTTATTCTTTAAATCTTGGATGTTGATTATATGATCAGCATACACAACATTTTTCAATTGTCCTCACAAAAAAAAAAATCTAACGGTGTTATATCTGGTGACCTTGGGGGCCACTCTACTGGTCCATGTGTTGCAATAAATTTTTCACCAAATCTTACTCTACAAAATTCTTGGACAATTCGGGCATTATGAGCAGGTCCCCATCTTGCCGATAATAAATGTTTCTACGTATAGCTAAAGGTAAATCATCAAGGAGTAATTGCAAGTCATCACACAAAAAATCTAAGTATCTTAACAAAAATCAAACCAACCCAGACATTTGTACATCAATATGTTTGGATGTTTATAGGAACGGCCCAGTGAGGATTTGCATTCGATCAATAACGATTATTTTACTTATTTAATATTCCATTATTAGTAAATTTACTTTCATCAGTCCGCAAAATATGATTAATTAATAATGGATCATCCTCAGACGTCACTATAACCCAAGAAATAAAATTTAATCTTTTTTCTGGGACTGTTATGCGTAAATGTTGGACAAAGTCTGGTTTGTAAAGGTGTAGTTTATTTTTTTTTTAAATCTTATGAACTAAAGTTGTAGGTATGCCAACTTCATGTCCGGCGTGTCTAACAGACGAACGTGGGTTAAGATGTACATGCACTAAAACTTGATTTTCAATAACTTCATTAAAATGTTGATTTACCCTTGGTTGTTATTGAACAGCATTTGTTCTATTAAATGAACCAGTTTCAATCAATGACTTTTCAAGTTTTTGAACATAAGTACCTACGATTGGGGTGATACCGATCTGGATATTGCTGAGCGTACATTCTTGTTGCTTATCGTGCGTTTCTGTTACATTTTCCGTAGATCAATAGTAACTGAACTCCTTCACTATTATTCATGATTAATATTTTATTCTAATAAAATCCTAACTATAACTTTAAAGGTATTTACAATAGCGAACAAAAAACGTCGAACTACTAAGACCGTAATGACACAACACTCTGATAATGAGTTCCATAATACCTAATATAAAATTAGCTAATGAGATTTTAATAGATATAGGTAGATAACAAAACTAGAAACACCAATGCTCATTATTATTTTAATAGATACTTAATTATAATTTTGATGTAAACAAAAATACACTTCTTCTTATTTTTTGGTTTCGGCCAATTAAGACCATATGAAATTTCATAATGCGTAATAACAAAATAAGATAATAATTCATAAATAGTAAATAGTTAATTAGTTTAATAATAATAATTTGATTGTTTGTTTCATGGTGTTTAGAAATATAAAAATAATTTAATTTAATTTTTAATTTTTTTAAATTCTACATAGCTCTAGTTTAGTCAATTTTGGGTTTAGGACACAATTTGATAAATCAAAATGGCTTGAAAAAAATCGGTAAACCCGAATATGATATTCAAATTACGGGTTGCCATTAAAAAAAATTTAAGTTTTATTGCGCATGAGCAAAATACATGAGTTAAAAACATTGTAAGTCATAGAAATTTACGATCCATTAGTCTAGTTTAATGTCCCAAAAACAACATAGAAAAATATTTTTATGGTAATAAGTGGTTAAGTGGCCCCTGCTTTTTGGGACATACGGTATATAAGTAAATAATAATTACAAACACTTCTGTCTGAATAAACTCTGGAAATACAGTGAAACCTCACCTAACAAAAATTTCTAACTCCAAATAGTCGATAAAATGACAGCGCCCCAGTGTCCGCTATTTATAGGTTTTAATGTTTATGCTGTAATATAGGTACAGGCTTGCATATATGCGTCGGAGGGTTCGATTTTTTTCGCGAATTTATCATATTCGAAGTCCGAGGGCGGCTGAGCACGTCGTCCGCTATCCGACGTTCACAGATCTCCCGCTCGAAAGCCCGCGACGGGCGTTAAAAAAAATTTAAAAAATTGACAATTGACAATGTCCGTAAACAGCTCAAAAAGAGTCAAAATATTTTCAAAATGTTATGGTGTATAGGAAATGAAAATATAAACATTCAGTCAAAATTTCATATATCTATGGTCATTTGTTTTAGAGTTACACTAAAAACCAAAATCGTTTTAGTCGAAAATCGATTTTCCGTAAAAATTCTCGTTTTTCTTTTGTTTTTCACTGTGCTTTTGAAAACTGGACAATGTTTACTTTTAACTCCGCAAAGTACCAACTAGATTCACTTTTCTATCAGAAAAGATACTGTTGAAGAATTCTTAGAACTTTTACTGTTCTTAAAAAGTGATGACAGACACAAAAAATAAATAATAAAAAAAACACACATCATTGTAAAATCAATACATTCATCGCTCAGCTCAGAATTTAAAATAGTTATTATTTTAAAGAACATACGATAGGTAATGAAATGTTTTAAAATATTTTACTATACCAGCTTACAACCAAAACTTATCAGCAAACCTCAACTATTATCATAAAATTACAATCCATATCACCGCATTAAACTTTCGAATTTTAACCGAACATCATCGTAGTCACAGGCGCGACTTGTATAATTGGCTCTGAAGTTGGCACTCACTCTCAGCTAGTTTCACTAGTAACTATTAATAAATAAAGATTATTTTTTTATTTTTAACCTACTGATATTCTAACTTCAATCTTGCTTTTAAATATGTTTATTCCCATAGATTTGGCTATACTAAAATATACCGTACACTACTTGTCGAAAAAATGTTTAAATAACTTGCAACAATCATTACAACTGGAATAGAAATTGACTGTGGAAAATGTAATGATTATATTATTATGTTTTATCCATACATTATATTCTAATATATAAATATAGATGTGGCATAAAATAGAATAAGAGTAATATGTACAATCCTCATGAGCCACGAGTGGGTAATTGCATTAAGAACTTAATAAAATACTCTTGTCAATTAATATTTAATAATATTCAAATGTGTACAATTGATTTTTAGTGTTGATTTATATCGAGAAAATTGTCTTGTGATTTATCGAACCAACCATTAAAGTTAATTTTGGGAATTAATTTGGAACCACAATTATGAATTGAACTATTATATTCCGCATGTATCAAAAAGACTTGTTGTGGTTCATAACTGGATGCTTGTAAGTTATCACATAAAACTCTGGCAAGCGTCACTTTTTTTAAATTCTCCAGTTGATCTTAAATTAAAAATAGGTTAGTTAAAATTATGTTCATTCATTAAAAATAATTTAGGTAGGTATACTAACAATCAGAGAATACTCCTGGTACGTCATAAAAATATCTATCTGCAATTCTAGTTCTTACAAATTGTTCTCTGATGATACATCTCATCGTGGGACCAACCATTGCGTCGTCAACGTGTTTTTCCGACAATGCACCAACCAATAGATCTATATCGTTCCAAGTTTTGTAAAGCTTCATTAATCTATCAGCTGACTAAAAACAAAGAGAAAAACAAAAATAAAGTAATCATTAATCAGTTCAGTAGTTATATTATTAATTATCAATTTCAAATTTGTTTTCAAACTTACACCTTCGACCATGATCTCAGACAAATCTTGCATGTTTTCTATGTCTTTTAGTCCACAATATTTTCTAAATTGCGTGTAGCTTGGAATACCGTGATCGCGGCTTCGTTGTATATCCAAGCTGAAAATATCCATTCCAAACACATCATTTGGATCAATCCTATATAGGTAATTTGTAATCTATAAAAATATTTTAAAAAAAACATATACTTAAATAATATTGTCTACAATATTTAAGTCATCAACGTTAATGTTGTAAAAAACAAAGTTTTTAAATTGATTGTGTTTTATAAACTTACCGTTTGTGTGAACAGCATATCGACTTTTTGTGTAGCCTGCACAGTTAGTCCTATTAGCATTTTTCCGATACCTGTGTCAAAATATTCGCCCAATATGAGCGGTTGGTTGTAATATCTCTTTATAGAAGGTAATGAAGGTGTAAATAATTTTGAAGGTTTGTACCATTTGTTCATCGAGTTTGAACTAAATAAAACATGCACAAAAAATATAAGTAGGTAGCATTTAGGTACCTAGGTACAACAAAATACAAATTTATTATTTCAATTTTTTCTAACGTCAATATTCTTATATCTAATTGTATATGTATCATATTGAATCAATTCTAGGTAGAATATTTTTACGCACATTCTGATCTATGATATAAATGACATAATATAATGTATTGAAACAATATTGGTACCTAACGATCTAAACCTATACGTTCAATATACGCTACTATCTTGTATAAATTTCCTTTTAAAAAAATAGGTGGACAAGTTGGCATCGCTTTGCGGTACAGTAGATATCATTATATCAATCATGTTGTTGTAATGTATGTAGTATATTTAAATTCGATGATAAATCATTGTATAAGAAAAACGATTTTGAGCGGGGACGTCATGTCAGCCTTACAGAGGTACAAATAATAATAAATAATTATAGTATAAATAATCAAATTTAAAAGTAAAAAAAAAAATTAACAAAGATCGAAAATATCTCATGGCATATCTTTCAGTGAACTTTTTCTTTTTCATAGAGGTTCAAAAACTTGTTGGAAAACCTCTATTCAAATTATTTATGTTAGCAATGAAAAGAAAAATGTTTATGAATTTCGAAAGTGTGTCTGGTTATTAATTTTGAATACAAGAAAATATCAAAAATTGATAGACTAAAATTCCTTAATTTACTAATGAAAATCCAATATTGTAAAACTTTTAAATTCAAAAGCTCATAAAAAGTTACATTCCAGAAATATTTTTTTTTATTGATTACTGTAGGAACACTTTTGGGGAATCTGACAAACAAGAAAAAAAACACACATCATTCGAATTTCAGAATCTAAAATGTAAAAGTCAATGGTTAATTATGAAGAACCTTAAACCACTAACAAGGACACAAAGGTGAAATAACAAATAAGGTGACAATATTGTTGCATGTACCTACGTATTGATCATACATTTTAAATAAATATGTTTGAATACTGACGATTGTTAACGTCTATTTTAAAAAAAATGTCACCATGAAATGAACGATAGTTATAAATATGGCAATTATAATAATATTATATGTGGTATATGCCGGAACCTAAGTGAATCGGTGATCATAGAATTGGCGAACGGGAGTATCGCGGTCGCGAAGCTGTTGCTAACTGTCGGGTCAGCATTCTCGTCGTAGGTGGTTCTCTGCCCAAATCCCAAACCGTTTTCTTTAGTGTAGTTAACGCCAAGTAGTGCTGGCAGCCATTCGTTGTACGTGATGTGTTGTATGCAAGCTGTCACGATTTTCTTGGTCTCTTGGAAAAGTTCTTCATCACTCAAGAAGACTCTTTCTTTGTGCAGTGCTCGGGCTATCCGGTTGTGTTCCCTTACCCACAGCGTGTACACGGCATTGAGTTGTGGAAAAG
Source organism: Macrosiphum euphorbiae (assembly GCA_949089665.1). Classification (NCBI taxonomy): domain Eukaryota; kingdom Metazoa; phylum Arthropoda; class Insecta; order Hemiptera; family Aphididae; genus Macrosiphum; species Macrosiphum euphorbiae. Next base: position 40,841,013 of record CARXXK010000002.1, on the reverse strand, counting down.
CATTTGCTCGAATGTCACCAGTCCGAAAGCACGTACCGGGGCCGTTCTGACAAACGTTATCCGTGGTTTCCAGAGGCAATATATCAGTCCGATGATGGTGATACAAATCTCTATGTACCGAAAGTAGGCCGTGCGACATTCGTCTCAACGACAACGTCTGTTGTTCCGTTATACCGTATAGCATCGATGCGTCTAAATAATGGGTAGCTTGGTTCATCTGTGAAACATAAATAAATCTTAAATAGTGCCTACGAATTTTTAAATATTCTATTAGTTTCTGTGGTTTTTGCGAATTTTCAACTCAGTTCTAAATACTGAAATACTGGAAATATGTGCACCACCCCTGCAATGTACGCGTGTTTTTGTAGTTTGTTTATTTTGTATTTATTATTATCAATATATAAACGAAATGTATTAAATTATCCAAACGGACAAAATGTGCAATTATTTATTTAACACACATAATTTCGGAAATTCGGTGAAAGTTTTTTATGAAATTATCCTGCTTCTATAAAATGCAGAGTCTTTCCATCAACATTTCTACAATAAGTATTATTATTTATATTAATAAGATTATCAATATGTTATTATTTAATATGACTGTTACTTGTTCCATGGGTCCAAATTTACAATCAGGACGCACCGCTGGTCTCGAACGCAAATAATTCATGCAGTTCATGTAATCAAACGGATCTGGTTTAAAATATCTATCGTCGTCCGGTATAAATATGGGCTTGCAGGACCTTATGTATTTGTTCAGAGTAATTTGATTCCTTTTGTCCTTATCACAACAATTCACAAATTTGTTCTCTTTTCCTAGGGGTTTATTATGTGTACGCTTATATTAATTAAAATCAATTAATTTATATATGGTTATGTGCAGTGTTAAGCCGAGATAAATATAATTTTATCTAGATAAAGATAACTTATAATAATGTTTTCTAGATAAAGATAAAAATAAAGATAACTAAATTATTTGTTTACCTAGATAAAGATGAAAAAAAATTATTTTATCTAGATAAATTATAAGATAGATTTTTTTATATATTTTTATGGCACTCTCCGTAAGCTCGTAGCAATATAAAATAACTTAATAGTATGTTATCGAAAATGTCGATAGTTATTAGTAACTACTACCTGCTTAATAAATTACTTAATTGTCTACCTATATTCTATAATAATTAAAAGCCATTTAATAAATTAAATTATCTGGATAAATTCATCTAGATAACGGTGATTTTTATCTTAGATATAATTGTGTGAATTAATATTTTCTATTTATCTAGATAAGATAAAAGATAAAAGAATATTTATCTAGATAAACTCAACACTGGTATGTGTTTAATGTGTGTACCCATTGTAGAAACTGTCGTGTGTGATAGATCGTGGCCAATGAACATCGTCCAGTACGCCATCATCATCGATTTTGTGGGGTCAGAAGAGTCCTCGTCTTTTACAAGATTTGTGCTCAGTGTTCTGGGATTAGGCAGCATTTCTTCGTTAATATTTGGCATCTCGTAAAGACCTGAGTGATCGATTAATGAAATAACAGCATTATATCCGCAAGAATGTAAATTAAAATACGTCATTTATATTTAGCAGAAATAAAGTGTTAGTGGGAAGAGTGCTATGAATATCTTAATGTTTTTAATAAAAATAATTATATAAATATAGGTTACGGGTGATTTGCATCATCAAAAAAATAAGAAATATTACCGTCTTTGTAGACTGGAAACAGCAAACGTTTATAAGGCGTGTTTGCCTTTCCCAAATATTTACGTTTCAGGTTGTTACAAGATCCGTCCGGACTACGATAGTCAAAGTTGCACGAATAATTGTTGTTGTGATACTCGGACATACACATCTCACCCAATGTTGTCAGATTCAGATCCAGATTCATTAAATCTTTGGCACATTTTATATCACTGTATCCGTAACTGAAATTGTAATTTAATTTATGCATATTATTATAATAAACATATATATATTTTTTATTGAGATATTTATTGTATGCTTATATACTGTAGACAATATCTATTCCTCAAACTTCGTGTAACTTCATATATAATTTCAGCATTTCGAGACCCTGAATGTCCCTCTTTGGAAGGCATAGACTCGATCATTTGTCCATAAACCGGGCTTCCAATTGGCAAACGACTAATATTTGATAATATAATATCCTCTGAACGTTGCCTGTTATCAATTCTTTCAACAACATTTTTAATTTCTTTCTCTATTTCAGAGACAAAATTATCGAGTTGTTGGTACCATTCGCTTGTGTAACATGGTGGAACGAATATCACCGTACAAATCAACAATCGTATTATAATTATCGAAGTACTCATTCTGACAATTTTTATGAACTGTAATCAATTTACAAAATCTATAAATTTTAACTATAACTGCAACTTAATTTATTTAACTATTTTTTAGAATTGAATTAGGTATTTTTATGCATTAAAATATATTTACACAATTACTTCTCATATAAATTAAACACAAAAATGTTAACTGGTATAATTTGTTAAAAATATTAACTATCAATAAATTATGTTCATACTCCACACATTAGTTTATGTATAGCTGTTAATCTCTGCTGGTTTTAGATGACAACTTTTAGATCCTGAGCATAGCTAAATAATATATTTATTTTTTATATAAAATAATAATTTGTGAGCGTGTGTGTGCAGGCTGTAGCTACATCATGGTTGAAATATACAGGTTATTGCATATCGACTCGGATTGTTATCATCAGTAACAAAATGGCTGAGTAAAGGGATATCACAAATATCATTTTTTCTTATCATCAAAAATACGCTGAAAAAAGCTAACAAATTCAAAATTCCACGCATACATACTTGATTATTATTGGCTCCCTTTACGCTGCCATTTTTGTTTTTATCATAAAATATTTGATTGAGAACGATTATATGTGCAATTGCCTTGTATATTTCAACCATAAGATACGTTCAAAGATTAATTTTAATTTCGGTAGATCACTTTATAGTTTATATCAACCATTATCACACAATATATACACGAGTGTTTTTAAGTAAACATATATTTCGGAGAAGAGACCATTTAATCAGTAAGGTTAAGTGTAAAAATATCTATTAACCTGACGGCAGTGTTGGATATTACATATTTTTTGAGCATATTTAGGGATATTTAACGATTTTGTTGGTGTTAATTTAATAAAATATTAATTAATAAATTTAAGTTTTGTTTTTGTTTTTATTTAATATATTTAGCACATATTTAGCGATATTTAAGGTAATATTATAGTTATATTATAGTTTTAAAACTATATTAATCATGCAATTTTAAGTGCTATCAACTCCCAACCTTGGACTTATTACCTATTACTTACGGATTTTGTGAACTATCTAGATGGCTATAATTTTTATCTAGATAAGATAAAGTTATAAAGTTTTTATCTAGATAAATTTAGCTATTGCACAACACTGATGCCGGGTGACAAGTGTCGTTATAACTTATGTGTATGAACCTACTTATTTTAATTATTTGTTTGTAAATTATAGTTAGGTACTTACTCTCCGATAAATTATTTATTTTGAATAATTAACAGATCCCCTGCTTATCTTTGTAAAATCTATCATGCGATTGAACCAGTATATATTGTACCGATAAGCACCAAAATTCCTTATTCAATGATTGAGATAATTTAAACACTCACTCGGAGTGCCTTTTTATTAGATCTTCCGTAGTTCTGTCTGGTGTTGGAGGTGTCCCCGGAACTACATTCATTTTGCAGACTGATTTCGGTTTTCAAGAGATATTACCACCTTGAGAGTATCGGACGAACGACAATCCTATTGGTGGAACCACTTTCTCCCACCCTACATTATTCTAATAGCTCTTCTACCCACCCGCCAACCATACAAACAAACACATGCACGAATGCAAGACGTTTCATTTTATATTATTATATCATATTCAATCTATTTTTTTAATTGTTTTTCACCTCAATTTGCTTTTTCATTCTTTCGTGTTCTAATATTTTAGGGTGTATAACATACATTTTCAAATGATTTTGTAGTTGGAAATTCATTTTTAAGATATAAAAAGTTAATACAAGATTCCCCATTAGTTTTTAATAAAAAAAATGTTTACCGAAAAGTAAATTTAATGGTTATTGAGCATTAGAAGTTAATTTTTTTTTCAATTATTTATTATTTATACATTTTTTTAGTTTTAACTATTTTTTTTAAGAATTCGAACTTAAATGTTTAAATGTACCTATTCTATTTGTTATTATGTTTGTTATTGTAATTTATAATTTATTGTTATGCAATAATATATTAATTGCAGAAAAATCCTTAAACATTCCATAATAATTACTAAAATTTATAAGTTTCTATGTGACGTATAACATTGATTAACAAATGTTGGAGGGGAGTACACATTTTAAAACTGTAATTAAAAATTCTTACAAAATGTATACAAATAAATTATTGGTGTTGTATATTTTGGTCTGAATTTCACACATTTTAAAGCGTTAGAGAAGTGTATAATATTTAACAAATTAATTTCGATATTTATAAAAATATTCTCAGCACAATAGACGAGCATATTTTAGTTGTATTATTGTTAATTTCGTCATAATCCTAAATAATAAGACGTACCTACTGTTGTACATTAATATTATTAATTATTATTATTGTCCACAAATATGTGTTCATTTAAAATAATCACAAGAGACTAAAAAATGTTCATCGTCCTTAGGTAAACTATGTCGACATCTTCATAGTTGTTAACTTTTTAATATTTTATTATTATTAATTTTTCATTACTATTATAATATGGTATATATTACGTACAATTAACTATAATAATGAATAATTAATTTTTTTAATTTTTTTAATAAATAGAAAGTAGGTAACTATCTAATTTCGAGTTATTGACTATTGTATTCAGCAACGATCTGAAAAATAAAATCATATTATTACTATACCAAACCGCTGCACTGAAAATAAGGCAAGTTGTGTTTTCATGTTTTTAAAAAATGTGTTTTATGTGTCTGTTGAGTTGTAACTACAGTGTATAGAAATAATGGAATTTGACCTTGGGTTTCGAGCTCGGCAGTCGCCAGTTTATTCCTTTGTAAATGTTGTCGAAGGGTGAAGTTGAACAATGAGAAACTGGTTTGATAAATCGTAGGAATTCAAAAATACATGAGAGATTTTACAGAGACGGGCGGGTATATGTAATTTATAGTGAACTGAGTAACTGTATTGAACCCATGAATTTATTAACTGGCAAATAATAAAATATACAATACACAATTAAGGTATAAGTTTTATCTTTACATTAAATTATTAATATGATTTTTTCAATTAGAATATACATTTATTGTGTAATATTTTAATGAATTTATTATGTTCAAATTATAGATATAACGTTATATACTATAACGAATACGTTAGATACTGATACTTGGTACATATTATTACATACAGTGGCGTATATAGGAATTAATTTGGGGGTGGGGGTGAATATTGTGTGAACCCCCCTAAATAAGCCACTGCATATACATATATACATGAAAGGTTAATGTATTTGTAATAAAGTAATAAAAGATTATTATATATTAAGTGTAATGATTTTTAGAGGGGAACGATAAAATTGTTAAAAGAAGTTATATATAGGTAAATATTTAAGTACCTATATTCTAAGGCTTTGCACTGGAATCGTTTTTTCGGATTTCGGGTTTCGGGTGTTGAAAGAAAATTCGGGTGTTACGGTTTAATACACTTTTATGGTTACGGTTAAATGAAAATGTATTCGGGTTAATTATGGTTAATTTATGTGTTAAAAAAAACACATGTTGTATATCAATTAACATGAGTTTTTCAGTGCAAATTTGATAAAGTAATCTGATTTTATATTTAAAGTAAACATAATGAAAAAAAAGGTGGGTAAGTGGATGTCGCTCTGCTGTACTGTAGGTTACGAGTGGGTCACTGTATAATGGATGGTATTAAATTTGAATTCAATGATAAAATATCATTGTATAAGAAAAACGATTCTGAGCGAAGAAGGTATGTCAGTCTAGGTTAGCCAAAACTGTAGCCAAAAAATCTAAAAAATATATGAGCACAGTTATTTTTTACAGACATTTTAAGTTCAAATTTGGGACGAAATTACATATTAAAAAACCTATTTTAGTTATTTTGTTGTGAGTGTATAATACTATTCGTGGGTACTTGAAACTTTTAAAGTACACTATATTATACATATATCAATGATAGTATCAGGGTTTGTTATTGATGTATAACGTGTTAAAGTACCTAGTGGATATTGTGATATGATTAATTTGGAATTTATTATAGGTCAATTTTTTTTTTAATACCATAGATATGTATATAATATGTCTTAACAGTATGAACTATTTATGAGAATCTTTTTTTTAAATTTTCAATCCTTAGCTATAAAAACTGAACATTTTATAATTTATTAATTACAATGATTGATAATTTTCGAGATTTTGATCAATTTTGTCAAAATGCGATCTTTAAATGCTTATAAAAAAAAATTGTGCCTATGTATTTTTAATATTTTTCAATTGATATTGTAACAATATATCAGGAGCTTTGTATTAATTTTTCACACTTTTTGGCCCCACAGATAAAACTTTATTAATATTTATAGAAAAAAAAAAACTAAAAAAATTGAAAACTGAAAATGTCCGTGAACGGCTCAAAAAGAGTCAAAATATTTTCAAAATTGTATGGTGTATAGGAAATGCTAATATAAACATTCAGTGAAATTTTCATGTATCTACAGTAATTCGTTTTTGAATTACAACAAAATAAGGAAATCGCCACATGAGAAATCGAGTGAATATCCAATGTTGTAAAAGTTTGAATTTCAAACGCTTATAAAAATTTAATTTGACTTTCTTATAGAATTTTTTTTTTTGATAAATGTAGGATATCTTATAAGGAATCTTGTATTACATTTTCATATCTTAGATTTAAAAAGAAAAATTTTTATGAATTTCTAACTCGAAATAATTTGCAAATTTTCGTGATTTTTCCATATTATGGAATATTATTTTTTTGAACTTTAAATGCTTAAAAAAAAAAACTGTGACTAACGATTTTTAATATTTTTCATCTGTCTTTGAAACAATATAGTAGGAGCCTTGTATTAAATTTTCAAGTATTTTTACTCAACAAATAAATTTTTATTGATATTCATAAAAAAAAAAACTAATAAAATTGGAAACTGAAAATGTCCCTAAACAGTTCAAAATAAATCAAAATATTTTGAAAATGTCATCGTGTATAGAAAATGCAAATATAAACAACCACTGAAAATTTCATGTATCTACGGTTATTTGTTTTAAAGTTACACCAAAAACCAAAATCGATTTTTTGGAAAACCGATTTTGCGTAAAAATTCCCGTTTTTCCTTAATTTTTATGTTGTTTTTCCCGGCGCTCTTGAAAACTACTGGGAAATTTAAATTTTGACCTTCCCAATGCACCAACGATATTCACTTTCCAATCGAACAAGATACTGAAGTCGAAAATCGAAGCATTATTTCGACTACTTATCGTGTACACAGACACAAAAAAAAAAAATAAAAAAAAAAACACACATCATTGTAAAATCAATACATTCATCGTTTCACTCAGAATCTAAAATAAATAAACACACATCATTGTAAAATCAATACATTCATCGTTTCACTCAGAATCTAAAACCTACCTAATAATAAGAGTTATTCATTTCAGTTGTAATATATCCTATAAATTATTTATTTCAGATACTTCATTATGCAAAAAAAGTAACATGGTACTCGATTATCATAGAAGTTTTTATATTGATAATTTGTGCTTCTATGATGGTGATGAAATTAGGTTAGTCAGAAAAAAACTGTAGTTCTTACCTATTATACGTAGCTGGTCTTGTGGTACATAGACTTAATCCTTTTACAGTTACATTGAAATTTTTTTAGATTTTTCGGTAAGAGAATTAACTACTTACGTAGAATCTTGTTTTAAATTTTCAATCCTTAGCTATAAAAACTGAACATTTTATAATTTATTAATTACGATGATTAATAATTTTTGAGATTTTGAAAAATTCTGTCAAAATTCGATGTTAAAATGCTTATAAAAAAAAATTGTGCCTATATATTTTTAATATTTTTCAACTGATATTGTAACAATATATCAGGAGCCTTGTATTAAATTTTTACACTTTTTGGCCCAACAGATAAAACTTAATTGATATTTATAGAAAAAAAAAAATTAAAAAAATTGAAAACTGAAAATGTCCGTAAACGGCTCAAAAAGAGTCAAAATATTTTCAAAATTGTATGGTGTATAGGAAATGCTAATATAAAGATTCAGTGAAATTTTCATGTATCTACAGTTATTCGTTTTTGAATTACAACAAAAAAAGGAAATTGCCACATGAGAAATCGAGTGAATATCCAATGTTGTAAAAATTTGAATTTCAAACGCTCATAAAAATTTAATTTGACTTTCCGGTAGAGATTTTTTTATTGATAAAGGTAGACAATCTTATGAGTAATCTTGTATTAGATTTTCAAATCTTAGATTTAAAAAGAAAAATTTTTACGAATTCTTAACTCAAAATAATTTGCTAATTTTCGTGATTTTTCCATATTTTGTCAATTTTTGAACTTTAAATGCTTATAAAAAAAAATTGTGACTAAGGATTTTTAATATTTTTCATCTGCCTTTGAAACAATATATTAGGAGCCTTCTATTAAATTTTCAAGCTTTCGCAACCAACAAATAAAATTTTATTGATATTTCTAGAAAAAAAACTAAAAAAAAACGAAAAATGAAAAAGAGATATTCCAAACCGGTGACGTTGAAGGAATAGTTCAAGCCTTGGATTGAAATTGTTTGATTAGATGTCGATTGCTGGTTAGAGTTGTCACTACCAGGGAATCTAAAGTTTATTTTATAATTAGTTTTTATCGGGTTTTCCGGTTTAGTCCAATTACACGTTAAACTTTCCCAGTTGTTAGAAATACAAAGGAAATTTGTAATGTTGAATGGTTTATCCATAAATAAAGACCAATTATTTATAAATACTAATACAACTAAATTTTACTTTATACACAATATAATATTCAATGCTGGGAAAGTTATTGATTTTTAAATTAAAGTTTTGAATAATGTACCATTGTTTATAACGCTTTTAATAAGCTTATAAAATATTAGTTTTATTTGTTGTATAATGTATTAATCATAAGTTAAATATAAAATCTTATTGTAATATATTATATATCTACCTTCTACATTAATAAACACATAAAATTATTTGGAACCAATAACGATTATATACACTGGTGTATAAAAATTAAAAACGTAATTGGAAGGTTTATTAAATTAGAACAAATTGTTTATTACAATTATAAAATGGTTATTACTTTTGTAGGAGAAAATTGAAATAAATGTTTATAATATAGATTAACAAATAAGTTCGTAGAAAAAGTTAAGGATATAATTAAATTCACAAAAAATTTTCAAAGTCAATAATATGTTTTTTATTTCAACAAAAGTAGGTTTATTAATGATTAACAAATGTAGTTTGTTGAAACTACTTCCCAGACAGCAATTTTTTGTTTAATAATATTATTATAACATGGTAATAACGAATAATATTTGTTTAACGTTATTATATATAACTAATTAATATTAATTAATATACTATTATAATATTATCATTGAACAATTGCGTCTGGGTTAAGATATTCATCTTGCGGTGGTTGCCAGACCATTCCGCTACTGCTAGCTTTAAGGTTATCGATACCATTTGCGCTGTTAACGCGTATTGCCCAAATAGATATATATTTTCATTTTATCGAACACTGTAATATTGTAGCTAGAAACTAAAATTGGTACTTACATGAATCCAGTCCATATGACCCTGTAACAAAAAAAAAAATTGAAAGCCAGACATTATATCAAGAACGATGGACAATAATAATAATTAATGTTAGTTAATATTTACTATATTTTTATTTAATAATTTATATTAACATTTCACATTTGGTCTTGGTCAATCGGTCAATTCATTAGCTACACTCAAACACGAAAGAACCGCGAGTCGTCTTAGCCAATCAGATAATCCCCTCTAAATACTGTATCCCTAATAAATTATTATATCTGTAAATTCTTCGAAATATAAAATTAATACTTTTGAGTGTAAAGAATATATTGTATAAAACACATAAATTGCATAAAATATTATACAAAACTGTTTAAATAAAAAGTTAATAATACCAGAAAATATTGGAATTTCCACGTTTCATTACAGTTGTATGTATAATCATAAAAATAATTATTTATTTTAGATTCTTAGTGGAACGATGAATGTATTGATTTTACAATGATGTGTGTTTTTAAATTTTTTTTTTTATTTTTTTATTTATGTGTCTGTGTATTTAAGTAGTAGAAATAATGCTTCGATTATCAACTTCAGTATCTTGTGCGATTGGAAAGTGAATATCGTTGATGCATTGAGGAGGTCAAAATTTAAAATTCCCAGTAGTTTTAAAAAGCGCCAAGGAAAAACGGGAATTTTTACGCAAAATCGATTTTTCACAAAATTGAATTTGGTTTTTCGTGTAACTTTAAAAAAAATTACCGTAGATACATGCAATTTTCATGGCTTGTTTATATTTGCATTTTCTATACACGATAACATTTTCAAAATATTTTGATTTATTTTGAACTGTTTAGGGACATTTTCATTTTCCACTCGATTTCTCATGTAGCGATTTCCTTATTTTGTTGTAATTCAAAAATGAATAACTGTAGATACATGAAAATTTCACTGAATGTTTAAATTAGCATTTCCTATACACCATACAATTTTGAAAATATTTTGACTCTTTTGAGCTATTTACGGACATTTACCACTTTCAATTTTTTTTATTTTATTTTTTCTATAAATTAAGATCTTATATAAGTTTTATCTGTTGGGCCAAAAAGTGTAAAAATGTAATACCAGGCTCCTGATATATTGTTACAATAGCAATTGAAAAATATAAAAAAACATAGTCACAATTTTTTTTTATAAGCATTTAAAGATCGAATTTTGAAAAAATTTATCAAAATCTCGAAAATTATCAATCATTGTAATTAATAAATTATAAAATGTTCTGTTTTTATAATAAGGATTGCAAATTTAAAACAAAGGTTCTCATAAATAGTTCATACTGTGACCAAAAAAACTAAAAAATATATTAACACAGTTATTTTTTACAGACATTTTAAATTCAAATTTGGACGAAATTACATATTAAAAAACCTAAAATAACTATTTTAGTTTTTTTGTTGTGATTGAATAATATTATTAGTGCGTACTTGAAACTTCTAAAGTGTATTACTATATATTATCTATGATAGTATCAAGGTTTTTGTTGATGTATAACCCGTTTTAAGTACCTAATGGATATTGTGATATGATTAATTTGGAATTTATTATAGGTACCTATTATAGGTCAATTTTTTGTTTAATACCATAGATATGTATATGTCGTAGCCACTTCGTGAAATCGTACTTTTCATGAAAAGATGACCATTTCATGAAATGGAAACGGATATTTTACACTTCGTGAAATTCGAAAATATTTCACAAAATGGTCATTTTTTCATGAAGTGGTCACTCAAATTTAACATCGTGTAATTTTTTTCACAATCCGGTCGTTCACTTTGTGTAATGGAATACAACACTCATTTATTATTACGTATTTATTAAGTACACTTATTTTTAACTTTAACAATACTATAAGTTATTTTTATCTATATTTTATTAATTTAACTAAACATTATATTATTATATTTATAACTATTTATATAATACTAATATATATTGTTCATATTACAATAATATTTTTATTTATTAGAACAGGTAAATGAATTGTGACAACGACTGTTGCATTTTATACTAGCTTTAAAACAAACACATCTTTTGGTTTGACAAGAACTTTTACATGAACAACTTAGGAATCCCTGACCTCCAGATACGACCTGGACAGTTTCACGCAAGGTTAATTCTTTTTGTTTGTTAACCTGTTCAGCTAAAATAAAATTTGCAGTGGCATGCTGCATATTTCCAGAATTGAACCATCCTTTAATTAACCCGTGTGTAGTTCCTACTTTGTACATTTCATTTTTTTCTTCAATAATGACAGCAATCACGCGAGCAGGATCCGATGGCCCTCTGTCGACTTTTGGAACAGAAATTGTGATGCAGTCATTAATTTTGAACTCTGGAATTACGGCATTGCTAACCTATATGAAAAACAAAAATTTAATTTATTATCTATGATAAATTTGTACTTATATTAAAGTACCTGTAACATTTTTTTGGCGGCTTTTTCTTGACTTGCATGCCCAGCTTTACGTTCTTCGTGTATTATCTTATTTGTTTTACACAAATCACAAACATTTTCTGTGGATTCATTTTTACACATTTTGCAATATTTAACAAGGATATCTCGTTCAAGATTTCCCTCTTCATATTGACTGTAAATTTCTTCAAGGTCCTCTTCAGCTGTTAATTTTTTGATAACTTCTAGTGGTAAATTCGATGTGGATAATCCAACTTTAGGATCACTAAAAAAAGTAATGTTATTTGTAACTTCCTACTTTTTAAATAAAAAAGTAAAGTAACGCGATAAAAATATTTATTGTAACGGGTAAAGTAATTTTATATTTTTTAAAAGTAATTTACCCAACACTGGTAATACGAAATATAATACAACAGAATATAAGACAAATAAATTAACTTATTATGTAGGTAGGTATACTTACGTTGATTTAGCTTCATTAATTTCCACAATTATTGACTCAATTTTTTCAGCCGTATATGGGTTTTTACCAGGCTTGTCCAAATAATATCTATCCATTTTTTGGTAAAACTCCATTTTATCATTAAATTCTTCCATTGCGTAGAGGTACGTAGAATTAAAACTTTTAGAAATGTGATCGAACAGCAGTTATACACTGACACACTGCGTGGAATTACCAAAATGCTGATATGACATTATGTGATTTATGACTTTAATCAAAAGTCAAAACCAATAAATATCATCTACACATTTCAGATAGTCTGGCGATTAGGCAGGTATAATAGTCATATAGAATAGGTATAGATAATATTTATTGTATTTGAAATCGGCACGTGATTAATAGATATAAATAATAACGTCAAACCAAAAGATGTGTTTGTTTTAAAGCAAGTATAAAATGCAACAGTCGTTGTCACAATTCATTTACCTGTTGTATTCCATTACACAAAGTGAACGACCGGATTGTGAAAAAAATTACACGATGTTAAATTTGAGTGACCACTTCATGAAAAAATGACCATTTTGTGAAATATTTTCGAATTTCACGAAGTGTAAAATATCCGTTTCCATTTCATGAAATGGCCATCTTTTCATGAAAAGTACGATTTCACGAAGTGGCTACGACATATATATTATGTCTTATACCTAGACTGACATACCGACTCCGCTCAGAATCGTTTTTCTTATACAATGATATTATATCGCTGAATTCAAATTTAATATCATCGATTATTATACAGTGACCCACTTGTAACCTACTGTACAGCAGAGCGACACCCACTTGCTCACCTTTTTTCTATTTAAAATCAGATGTGCCCAAAATAAAGACAAATGTAATGCAATTATTTCATGGAATTTCTAAAAAAAAAAATGGTTATTTTATGGTCATTTTAAATTGAAAATCAACTTCCTAAGAAACCTGGATATTTTATCAATGAATTCAAACATGTATAAAAAATTTAAATCGGACATTCCGAAGTATTTGTAAGGTACCACCGCTTATTTGTCTAAAACGTATGAAAAATACGTGGGTTGCAGCCCTGTCAACTAAATATAATTAACAATTTAAATCTAGTACCTTAGTTTTAAATACAATTATACATATTTTGTTTTATATATATTATTTGATATTGATATTTATATTAATAATTTAGCTCTAAATAGAAACAGTGATGACTATTTGTATGGTGTTAATGAATTTTCTATGTTTAAATGTCTATGTCTAATGTTTTACTGTAGATAAAATTGATTATACACAACCCTTTAAAATCATCGACATGAAACGTCCAGAGTGGTACTTACGTACTTGCGTGATTTCTTAACCCTTGAAACAAAATAAATATGATTCCAATAATAATAATAAAAAAATGAGTAGGAACCTTTAATTAATAAGTATTAAACATATTTAAGGTATGCGGTTAATTATTATAAGCTAAAAATGTGAAGTCAATAGATTTTTTTGTAGGAGGAAGAGGAGTGTGAAATATTGTTGCCCTAGGGCGTTATTGGTGGTTAGAGCTGCACTGGATGGATAGAAGATAAACAATAACCACATTATATTATATTATTCATTTTATAGTATTAGATTAGGTGTAATAGGTTATAGGTGTATACTGTATATGTATATGTGTAACTGTGTAACTGTAGAAGGTACTTACCTATACTATGTCTACTACTATAAATTACAATGATTATTAATTAATAAATAGAATAACTTGAGTCTTGAATAAACTTTAAAAAACATTCACAATATATTTTTATGTCGCACACGAGTGTTTCGTGAAACTTGAAACGTTTGCATGGCACCCTGGTAGCGGTGGACACTGGACGCAAAACCACGTAAACTAATGCTGGGTATAGACGACACAGAAACAAAACAAAAACTAAACCCTTATTTTTGAAGTTTGAAAAAAATAAAACACAAACAAGACATGTGTCCATACTGAGCTGAGTAAAAATTAAACGAAACATGAAAAAAATGAAGTTTAAAAAAATGTTATTTAGATTATAGTTTTTTTTCTTCTAGGGTTTTTTAATTTAACTTTTTTATTGAAATTACATTTTATTTAGCTCTTTTTTTATTCTTTTTAAATTTTTTATCCAATAAGTTATTTTTTAATTTAACTAGGCTTTTTTATAATTTTTGACAAACTTCTTTTTGAGAATAAATTAGGGAGGAATGACTAAATATATTAAATTCGTGCTTACAAATACTTACAAATTGTCAACGATTTAAACTTTTGAGAATAATTAAAAATACCTGTACTTATAAATTACCAACCTGTGCTTACATAAACTTACAAATGACTTACAAATTTTTGACAAAATTTGGAGCCAACATTTTTACATTGTGCTGCCAACTTCACGGACCTTCAATTACCGTCTCAGTCGTGCTAAGAGAGTTGTAGAAAAAGTAATTGGTATAATGGCGTCAATATTTAGTGACTTAGTGTATTTCGAAAACCTATGCTATTGTAACTCGAAAAAGTTGATAAAATAGTATTGGCTTGTTGTGGCAGCTTCGTAATTATTTAAGAAAACATTCTTCGAAAACCACATACAACCCACCAGTTTTGATTCAGAACAGTTAGATAGTGATTAGTGGAACAGTAGAAACAGGATCCTGGAGAAGAGAACATCAAAGCTTACAATAATGTTTACCTATATTTTGTCAAGTTCCCCGTAAGTCATCGATCGAAGCTGCAGAAGTCAGAGACGAATACTTCATCTCACATGAAGGTATAAAGTTCCATGGTAATTAAACTATTTATAATTTTGAAAACACTATTATTACTACGAATAAACTATTGTTGTTCAAAGGTCTCAACTAAATTAAACACTAAATATTGATTTATTATTATCATTATTATTTTTCATTGTTATAGTAAGGTAGGTATACTTAATAGCGTAGTAGCGTATTTATTTTTATGATTTAAGTTTTTAGCATCCCACAATATTGAGGATTCAAGGTACAATTCAATGACCTTGCATATTTCTTCAGTACCTAGTCCATTTTTATTTAATTCATTTTTAATTATACCAAATTGCACAGAATAATTTAAATTAAACAAAATAAAACAAAATTTTATATTTTTGAAAATTTAAATCAAACACACACGTGTCGTGTACGTCAACAGTACGACAGACCAATTGATACTAAATGGTATACAATGAATTTATGATTATATAATAAATATATATTTATAAATAACCAAATTGGTACTGCCCACGCATAGGCGCAAATTGACTTTTTTTGGGGGGACTCAAGCCCGCCTCCCCATAACCATATTGCTTAGTACCACAGAATATAAAAATTAGTAGGTACTAATTACTAGATTTTGAACTGAGGGGACTTCACCGACATTTAGGGGAACTAAGTCCCCCCCAATCATTCCCTCTATTTGCGCCAATGTGCCTGCGAAGGCTAAGGTAGATTAATATAATCAATTTATACAAAATCCTTTCCTAACCTAACAGTACTAAAAGCCGATGAATAAAAAATACAAATTTAACCCTTTGTAAATTAATCCAGAGGTCTAATCTACCCACAAACATTAATTTATATATATTATATGTACCTATATAGTATATATAAATACATAGACTTTAACTATACAGACTAAACTCTGGAACTAGGTACTTATCATATCTTCTTGTATATATTGACAAAAGATAATAATACAAATCAACAAACATGCCCGATTAACCAATAGCAATAAATATATTATACACTGGTGGACTTTCCTAAAATTTTCTTTCATATAAACCTATTCCGTGAAATACTATTTCGTTTCAAAAAAAAAATCAAGTAGATCTGATAAGTAGTTCCACAGTTCAGCCTGTACAAGGATTTTCATTTCACATTTTTATAGTTTTATATTATATGATAATATTTTATATTTAAAAAGTAAAGCAAATAGTTTTATTTTTATTTTTATTATTATTATTATATTGCTTAAAGCCCCATCATTGCTTATAAACGTATAAATGTATAATAGTAATTAATAGGTATCTACTGATTGAATATGTATAATATGTACAATAACAAATAGTCGATGTATTATAATATAATAAATGGTTTGTTTGGGGCAACGAATTAAAACGATTTACCTACTATAACTCTGTATTGAAATTTCTAGAACGAATCATTTTATACGACGCCACTCGTGGCAACCAACAAAAATTCTATCCAAAATCTCAAAATTCCCTTTTTAACACCTCTGGGGTTGGTCCTCTCCCTTTTTAAATTAGCCTATCTTTTAAGTTCGGCCAAATTACTTTCATTGTAAAAATTTCATCAAGATCAGTCCAGTAGGTACAGTTTAATTCGGACACGAGATGTTTATATACATGTTTATGTACATCATGTTTTAAGATAAACTGTGATACTACGATACCTACCTACTATTTTCGGGATATTTTCAATACATCGATTTTGGTCTCCTTATCAGTTATCCTAATTCCTAGTCGTCATGACATTATTATTATTATTTTTACTAAGAGGGTAGGTAAATATGACGTATACCTATTCTATAATCTATACATGCAAAAATTATTGTTTGTCTGTCTATCTGTCCTTTATGCATACCTAATACCTATATACTGCTGGAATCAATTTTGATGACATTTTTTGTGTGTGTTTAAGTAGTTCCCTGTATGATTCAGATTCACAATTTTCCCTGGTAGCTCCAATGGAAATTTTTGTTCATAAATGGTTGCTATTTAAAGAGCATGCATAAAATCGAATTTTCGCACATTGCCTACTTGATAGGCTACTACTTGATTGCCTACCAGGGGGGGGGGGTGCTGAGTTGCACTTACTATAAAGCGATTTATATCCAAAATGAGTTGAACCATCACAATTTTTTTAAGAGTTGTGATTTTTTAATGGCAACGAAGTGCGTGGGATTAGCTAGTTGCTAGTACATATGTTATTTTTAATGATGTTATGTATATCTGCTAATACCCTAAGAATTCGCCAACGACCATACCACGTTGAATACACCAGTTCTCGTCCGATCACTGAAGTTAAGCAACGTCGGGCGTAGTTAGTACTTGGATGGGTGACCGCTTGGGAACACTACGTGCCGTTGGCATTTTTTTTTTAGAATTATACTATTTAATTTTTATTTTATGCTACTTAGTATTTATATTATTATATTATCAGTAATATTTGCCAAAACGGCAAAACCCTCTTAAATTAATTTTTTTTTGTTTTTAGTTTTCTTGATCATAAATTGAAAGCAGACTAACTTCATACTTAGGCAAGAATACTATAAATTAATTAAGTTAATAAAATTGATATTGAAATCAAATAATTGTTGGTTAGAATTCTATTTCATTATATTATATCAGTGACCTATGATTATGGTTAGCTTAACATAATTTATTGACTGGAATCAAATGACTATAAACTATAAAGTGAACTTCGAACAGTGGATCCAACTATAATAGATCCTTTTTGTATAAGTACTTTCTAATAAACATGCAAACTAAAAATTTTGAAAATGAATATTTAAAATAATAACACACTTAATTTCGAAAAGTGTTAAGTATTTCAACAAAATAACTAAAACCGTTAGAGAAAAATCAGTATTTTTCGTTTAATATCCAATAATGTACACATTTTAGCTTAAATAACCGATAAAAACTTACTATAAGAAAAACGTATGAGAAACATTGAAGGTACATTGTCAAGCATATTGAACATTACAAATGTTAACAACATAAACTTATAAAAAAACTAAAAAAAATTCAATTTTTTATAAATAGCTTACAATTATTATTAATCTAAACATTTTGAAAATGTCATTGTTTAATACAGAAAATAATTATATAAGTGATAAATAATAATGTAAGGTTTCAAATTTATAAGATTGATATTTATTGAATTAAAACAAAATATTAATACTATTATTTTACATTTACCTAAATAAACTGCATCAAAATTTGAATTTAAAATGCTTACCTACAAGAAAATGTATTTATGTTATATAATAATTATTATGTTTGATGTTTTTTGAATTACTGTTAGAAAATATACCAAGAAGGTGTTGGTGTCACAACTATTTTGTGAAATCGATCTTTTCATAAAAAATTATACATTTCGTGAAATGGAAATGCCTAATACACACGAAAATATTTCGAGAAATGGTCATTCCAATTTGACATCTCACAATTTTTTTCAAAATATGGCTAATGGTCTTTGTAAAATAAAATCACACACATTTATTATTAAATTTGATTTGAGTTTTATTCTGTTTAGTAGGTCAGTGAGCCATGGCGATTGATAACGGCTGTCACATTTCATTTTACCTTTAATTCAAAACTATTAGGTACATTGTTTTTTTTTACAGGCACATTAAATGTGCCACAAATAAATAACTTAAAAACTAGTAAGTTAAGTAACTACGACATATACATATAATAAAATAATATAAATTTCGAGCCTTAAGTATTAACATTTTATGAATTGTCCACTACAAAATTATTTAATTGAATTTTGTAGAATTTTTTTTATAATATAACTTTAATAGGTATCTATATGATGGGTATAGGTAGTATATTTTATTAATATACCTATGTTTATAATTCCGGCATAAACCAGTCGGACACATACTAGTTGTGGACGAATTATTTATGTCAGGAATTATAACATAACAATTGCGGCACGAGTTTCGTTGTCATAATAGTTAATACTAATTGCGTACAGAGCATTTTTTAATAAAAACCACGTTATTTGTGGACACAAATATTTCCCTTCGCCACTTTTTCAGGACTTAGGACAAGCTACCAAAAAAAATGGTAGGTGGGGTTAAAAATATTTATGTCTTGCAAAAGAGCAATCGTTATTTTTAAAATGTTGTTGAATTATTTATTGTTTTAATTTTGTGGAAAAAATTGTTTATAAAATATTTATAGATTATCGTCATTATTTATCGTCATTTAGTGGTTAAAATTTTTTTGAAACAGCCTGTATATATGATATTCTACTGATTTCACCACGTGAATATTGCAACATTTGTTTGCTAATAAATGCCTTCTTTTCAATAATTTTTTTTGCTCGTTTTAAATTTCGTACAGCAGAACAATTCGTTTCCATATAGCTACTAGTCTGTACTTCATTTAAGGCCTCGATCAATTGATATATATTAGGGTGATTCAATTTTAAAAACGCATTACACCTTTTATTTGTACACGCCCACCGTTGAATTTCATTTTTAATTATTTTATGAAAACGTAACTTAAACCCGTCAATCACATCTCACATGTAACTCTTTAAATTTTTCACTATACATTCTTATACAGAAAATAAACGAACATCAAATGAACAGTAAGCGAGTATGGTTGTCCATAAACTGATTAAACATAGGCAGCGGTTTCAAAAGCACCGGCACAATCTTAATCGTTAATATCAAACAGTAATTTCCCAACGTCCACGATCGCTATATCAAAAATAATAATAGGAAATTTGTCCTCAATTAGTATCTTATATTTGTGTCCGCAAATCACATGGTCTTTGTCACTTTGTCCGCAATTTGGAAACACCAAACCAGTCCAATAATTTTATTTAATTTTGCATTTTTATCCAATATTATAAAATTATTGATTTAAAAATAGTCATTTATATTGCTATTGGAAATAATTTTTTTTCCTGATTCTGAACATTTTTAATACCCACATAGATTCATTTATGTTACAATGCAGTGGGTATCACTTTTATGATTCACGAAATCAATTTTAAATTTTCTTTCACTCATATTTTAAAATGTTATACTAAGAGTCCTTATGTAATATGTACCTACCTACGTTACCGATAAATACTGACGAACTTAAGTGTAAAGCACTATTTTACACCCTACAACACTATAATACTACAAGTTCAACAGTATTAGAGAATACGCAATAAGACGTGGTAATATCACACGAACGACGCACAAAATAACAATCAAATGGTATCTATCATATCAATCTATCATATCTATCAATAACTAAAGTACTGTTATTATTATTTATTACATAATATTATATATTCAAAGAAGAAATGTAGGTATTTACGCGTGCCCATAATATTGCAGTTTATAATTTTATTAAGTCCTATCAACAGCGACTTTGATAGTATTTACTTATTATGTTATTGCGCATTTGTACTCTTACATAAAATATTCCAATTATTTGTAATCTTGTTTTCAATAATATTTGTCATTCCTTCAAACGCCGTCAAAATGTGTAATAATATTTTCTCATTATATTCTTAACTTATAAAAGAAAACAATTTTACCTACACTGAATGTGTTTTTCTGGAGAAAAGTACTATTAGCAAGACTGCAAGCTAGTGCCTACCAAAATAAAATATTATTAATAAATGAGCCAGTAAAAGCATAATAAATAATTTGTATTGTCTTTTCTGTACATAAAGTTCGTATCCATTGAATTTGATGCTGATGTATATAGTTCATAAATTATATATTCCCTTTAAACGTTTAAAGTTGATCACTTATAGTTATGTCGTGTGGGCTGGTACTTCAGCATTTCCCATATTGTATTTTTCGATCCATCATAAAAGTGTAATTAGTATTACATACTTTTTTTTTTTTTTTTTTATTAAAATACATCTACAATCTATACAGTTAATAGTATAATAATTAGATTTGATAAAGGAATATAAAATTAACAGTGAAATAATATGATTGGGAAGTTATCCATTGATAACACCCAGCAAGTATTACATACTTATTCGAGTAAATTAATATGACAATTTATTTTCGCATCGTGCAAAGGACGGTACATCTCCTTGGGTGCTCTCCACTTCACCCCACGTCCAACGCACCGACGAAACAAGTCTCTAAATCACGCCAATGTATATTGTTATCATTAAATAATGTACCTATACACTCTCGCTGTGGAGTGTCTAGACTCTAGACTTTGATTTCGAGGGTAGTAATTTAAAACAAATAAACGTACGTTTCAAGTGCATTAAACTTGAAGTGCATGTTTGGCGCATCGATGCATATAATATGTACATAGGTACGTTTAGGTATACACACACACTACTAAATTCATTACTCATTACACACTCGCCCAGCTACGGCAGCACCACTATGTAATAATATAATGCAATACCTATAATATTATTATGTTATAAAATGCACGTTAAACATTATAATGTATCGTGCATGTATAATGCAAGTCCTGCGAGCTACGCGCGACCGACTGTTTGTTGTAATACACTGCAGCATATAATTATTATTAAATCCATTGTTGTTCACAACAGTTTTACGTTTTGTTAAACAATAACCCCATAACGTATAATATGTTTATATTTGAAACCCAAAACCACACCGTGTGTACGCCTATGTATACACAATACACGTGTATTGTATAATGATTATTCACAAACACGTCGATGTAATATTATATAATTACTACGGTGCAGCAACTTGGCGATGACTGTTCGAAGACAAGCGTGCCTCAACCAAAATCGGTTGATGGAGCAGACTGTATATCTGCAGTGAGTTTGTCCTATAATAAACTAATGACTAAGGACTTGATTTAAATTACATAAAAACTATATAAGATGTCTTTCAACACAATAATTCCCAAAAAAAAAAAAAATTATGAACATTTTTTTTTTATAGGCACGCAGTTAATTGATACCCACACAGCATTTGGGAAATGATAATATTTTATGAATGTTTTAAAGTGGTTGAATAATGAATATTTGACTAATAATATTTTATAAATAGGTATTTTCTTCTTATGATAAAAAAATATTGTACTATACGAAAAATGTTGACTTAATATTTTTATAAAGTTTCCGTAAGAATGTTTATTGAAAATATATGATAAAAATATTTTCAAATATATGAACTTTTTGGCCAAAGAATATAACCTAAATATTTCCTAATTATATAGGCGACTTTTTTAAATATTTTGACAACTATATTATTTTCCTGAAAATATTTTTACCATAGTTAAGAAATATTGTTATGCTGTATGGGGGCAAACGATAGTTTAACTTTCATAACATTTTCAACATATGGAGTTATACTATAATTTATCTTAACTAAACTAACAATAATACAAAAACTAAGATACTCCTAGTTAATACTCCGTTTACCATTACACTCAATCGTGTAATAAGAAACGAAAAATAATTATTGTTGTTAGCTACAATGAAGGGCACGTGCACCAATTTAAACTACCTACCTACCTATTAAAAATAGTGAGTGACATGTGTCTAATTAAATTATATTTTCAGTTGGAATAAAATATATAAATAAATAAATACTTACTATTTCATCATAAGGTGGTAGGTACAAAAAATGAGCCAAATGTAAACTCCTACACGAATAACCTATTTACCTGAAAATCACTGATACTTACTGTATAATCTCCCACATTGACATTTTTACCTTAAAAAAAAATAGTTTAATATCCAACACTCCAACATTTTAATTGAATACACGATTTTGGAATTGAAAAACTCGAAAAGCTAAAATTGAAAATAATAAATATAAAAATATATTTTTATAGATACAAACACTTGATTAATGATTTATTTTAATATGATTATTATTTAAGTTTGTATTAATACAGATAGCTGAATTGATTTTTATATAATATGTATTCATTTATTGTAAGACAGATATTTTATTTTTAATGTCGGAAATACGAAGTCATATTTTTTTCTACTGATTTCTTTTTTAATATTATTTTGATTTTTTTACCTATACACCTAAGCAGGGGTGGATAGGTAGTATTTATGTTACAGAGAAATATTTAAAGAGGCCCCCAAACTGAAAAAAAATGTGGTTGCTTCGCTCGTATTATATATTCAGAGCCGTGCCGTGGGGGGGGGTAGGGGGCATATGCCCCGGGCGCATGGTTTAAAGGGGCGCCAAACATTTTTTTTTTATAATATTTTAAACTTTACATAAATAAAATATATGAGAAAGATTATTGTTTTACAATTATTTTGGACCATTACAAATTTTTTCTGAACAAATTTCTGACTATGTTTGAGGAGTAACAATTAGTCAACCAAACGTTTTATTCTTGTTATATTATTGGCTTTATAATAAATTATTATACGCTGGGCATCTAAATATAATGCAGTTCATTCGTTGTATTGTCAATTTGGCGGTGTGATAAAAACTTTACGTGACATATCTACCAATCCAATTTTTGGCGATGGGGTTGCTAATGCAGAAAGTATATTGAAACAGTTTGATTTGGAATTTGTTTATTTTTTAGTCATGTGGGATAAAATATTGAATCAAATATATCGTGTAAATAAATTATTACAAAGCTCAAATATTTCAATAGATCAGGCTTCAAAAATGATAAATTGTTTAAATGTTTCTCTCCAAGAAATGCGTGATAGTGGAAATGAACAAATTAAAACTGAAGCTATTAGTATTTGTGATAAAGTTGGAATAAAATCTGAATTAAAAATCAAAAGGACAATAAAAAGGAAAGTTATGAGTGGAGAAAATTCATCGGGTGAAGATATTTCTGCAGATCAATTTTTAACATTGGAATACTACAAAGTTCTTGATAATATGATGGCTCAAATGAAATGGAGGTTTGAACAATTATCAAATATTGCTGTTGATTTTCAATTCCTTTCTGCTCATTCACTATCTGTTACACCAGTTGAATAATTGAAAAAATATGCAGCTGATTTAGCTATCAAATACAACGAAGATATTGACCAGGAAATAATTAACGAAATCGAATTTTTTTAAATATCAAGTAAAAGCAATTTTACCAGACTTAAACGCAACTGCTTTAAATATTTTAAACGCAATTAAAAAATATGAACTTGATTCAACTTGTCCAAACTTAATGACTGCACATAGATTGTTTCTTACCATGCCTGTTACCGTCGCTTCCGGGGAACGCTCTTTTAGTAAATTGAAACTAACTAAGACGTATTTACGGTCAACCATGTCGCAAAACAGATTAACCAATTCTGCAATATTATCAATTGAGCATGAAATAACAAAAAGCATTGATTTTGAAGACGTCATTAAAGATTTTGCTTCAATAAAGTCCAGAAAAATTAAGTTTTAACTATATGATACTTATATATGATACGCTCTTATGATACGTTTGTAAATATAACATGTATATATAATATAATTTGTGATTTTTATCATTTTTAATTATTTAATACGGTATAAATTAATAAATTATACCTAACTATTTTGTTTAATAATTACTATTACAATTAACTTTAGTTTTTTGTCAAATTAATGTTCAAAGTACGTTGTAAAAAAAAAATTAAATTAAATTAAATAGGAATGAAACGCATTATGATTAATGATAAATAAAATGGGGGGCGAATATTTTTAATTTTGCCCCGGGCGCCAAATCGTAACTGCACGGCTCTGTATATATTCAATCTAATACCTTAAAACCTATAAATAAAATGTTTCGTGATAAAACATATTTTTAGTTTGGTGGAGGCTGGGGAAACGGCATACGAGGAAAATTCTTTTTTTGGTTGTAAGGGATTTATGAAAAATTTCCCGTTAGGTCGTACAAATTCCGTACTAAATATCAGCAAAAAAAAATTGCAAAAACACAATATTTAGGGAAATATACGAGGATATTTCGGTCTTCGATTAACGATAAAAATTCAAAATACCATGTTAAAGATCCCTAAGCAAATTCTTGACTTTTCGTGGTTTTATTATATTGTTAAAAATTAATTTATATAAAAAAATGAATAGTTTTAAATTTAAACCAATCCTATTTGATGAATATTTTATTCTGCAAAAAACCAATGTGTACACCCGAGTAGGCCCCCCAACATAAACAGAGAACTACTAATGGAGTGGTAATTGACTATAACTTAATTTAACTTAGTTAATTTAATATTTTCTTTTAATATTTTACCTTAGAACTTTTTTAATTGTTGCCTATATTGTATTATTGTTATTACTAATTAGTAATTTCTAAATATAACTAATTTCCGAATTTATGAATTTAAGAATATATAACTTAGTGGAATGTAACATATAGTATTATATAATATATATTACATTTGGGTAGACGTGAATAATATATAGTACATTGCATGTCGTATTGTTGTCAATAAATTTCATTAGATATTCAACGTCATCCGCGTAGTTCGACTCTTGTCTGTCTGTCTGTCTAGTGTCTACATATCGACAGTCTATTTAATTTTTATATTATATTATGCATGTACCTATGTATATTATATACATGAATTTCGAATGACGAAGTATAATATAAATTCAGATACTTAGTATTCAAAAAGGAAAACACGTTTCGAATATAAAACACAAGCGATCGAAGACTGGTCTTTATAATACGTACCTATTTCCCTATATAAGTATTATAATAAATAGTAATCCTGTGGCAGTACCTACGGCCCCACAAAGTGACGGAGAGCGTGTGATCTGATAATAATAATACTTTCATTACACATGGTTAGTAGTAATGTATAAAAATATGTCAGCCTATTTACACTATACAATATACAGTGTGATTCACGATCCAAGCTCACCCCCCCCCCCATTTTTACCAACAATAATGCAGTTATTCAAAAACTGATTTTTAGAATTTTTGAACATACTTAATTAAAAACATATTTTCTTTTAATAATTTTTCTGAAATTGTTGACATATCAAAATAAAAATTCAAACGCATAGTTTTTGAGTTATTTAACTTTGTATTCTAAGAATAAAAGATCCATGATAATGGGTTTGATGGATATAGGGGCTATGGTGATTTGAAATTGTTGGTAATTAATATTAAGTTATCAACATTCATAATTTGAATGAATTGACTAAGTACATGTGCGTAACACAGACTACAGAGTGATATGGAGGATGGATCCCTGCAATGACATTTTTTTATATATAACATTGGTACGTGGCACTGCCTGCGATTTATCTTAGTCATAATGAATATATATCCCCCCCTCCAATGAAAATTCCTGTCTAAAACTATAAATACACTACCCAATATCTCTATTACCTATTACATCTATTTTATATTTTTGAAAACCATTTTTAAGGACATTTATCCTTAGTATAAACATTTTAATAACTGAAAACTAGAATTAGAAGCATTAACATTTTCAAAAAAAATGTCCACTAAATTGAAAAATAGAAGTTTGTCTCACCACAGATCACTCCTTAATACAACAAATCTCAAAAATTTAAAAATATAATGTTAGATATAATTATTTAAAAATTCTAAAAATCAGAATTTGAATGAATTCGTTATCAAATGAAAAAAAATGGTTTGTGAATCACACTATATATATAATACGATTAGTTTACCAAAATCATGTAGATGTATAATATGTATAAATATCATAATATAATCAAATATTATAATAATTTATACACATAGGTACATAAACCCTTGGTCGTCATCGTACTCACGATATCTGATGTACCTACTGCAGCATATAGGAAACGTAAATAATAAAGGAAGATGGGTGGCTGGGTGGTTGGACACCCTAAGTAAACAAATAAATTAAAATATTAGTGCGTAACGTTATCTGAATAAAATCATGTTTAATAGTGATTTTTTTTGCGTCTGAACTGTAATCCGTTTTGTGCGTCTGCATATGGACCACATTACTGAATTAAAAATGTATTTTAATAATAACATAACTTCAGTATTTGTAAAATACACGGTAGCTGCAACTCATTACCATATAGGTGTACCGTACGGTAGTAGGTATACGTTGTCGAATCATGCCATCGTTTTTTTTTGTTAACCTGGCGGATAAAGCAAAGTAGATATATTTTAGTAAATCTTTCTGGTAGTAATAGGAATATAATAATATTGTATTATAATATTATAATTTACCGATAACGGCCGAACTGCGTCATAATATTATACATTTATACGGACGCTGAAATTATACGGTGGGGTTCAATATCTGCCAAAACAAGATACCGTGGTTTTCTTCCAAACAACACCAATCAATCTACCTCGTTTCACTAAACAAAAAAAAAGTATAAGTACAGACAAATGTAACGGGATAAACCGCCACTATATTAAAATGGTCCTTTTCAGGACCACCAAACACAACAGTATGGCAACATAATGCGACACAAGAAATAAACGCGACACACTAGAATAAGTAGTTTGCCAACAGGAAAGTTTCACGGAAATAACTAGCAAGAACCACATTAACGAAGCGAACACCAATGGGTCAAGGTGTGGTTATTGCTTATCAAAGCAACCATTCCCGACCAATCACAGGACAACAAAGGGAAACAAATAGTATATATACCGGGACAGTTCACCGGTCAAATCATCTTCAACACCAGTCTTCAACATATCTTCTACAAGTCAACAAGCACTATAGAAGACCTGAAGACCAGAAGACCCGAAGACTAACGACGCAGCAGCAACACCGACCTGAACGACGCCGACGAAGCTGATTCGACCTAACCCGTCCACGACGACGCACCCTGAGCACACCGGTCTAGCGTGATCGCTCGATACCGCCGAGACTCAACAGTACCCGGCATACCTGGCTAACAAGCGCCACTTCACGGACCAGTGACGCCAAGCCTACCGTGTGCATCCAGCGATCAACGACAACGGATAGCCGCCACACCGGGACCTAATTAACCCACCGACGGCAGCGTATAATATAATTATACTCCGACGATCCATTACTGTCAAGTCCACCCGTTCAATCGAGCCCAGTCACGCCGTTGGACGAATACCAAGACACGCCGGGAACCGACTTCGCGACGTAACTTGGCCAATCGACGATTCAGCAAGCCGACACAAGTAATACCACGTTCCCCCCTACGGTGAGCTTATTCGAGTTTCACCGCGAGGAAGAACCGAACCCACACGACTTGCTCGAGTCCGTGCACGGACGGTTCCTACTCTCCCTTATCATTATTGTATTCTTTCTACGAAACATATAGGCAAATCCCGACTATTGTTTTGCTCGCGCCTCTTCAGGCCCGAACCCGCCCGCCGCGGCCGCTTCTTCAAGCCTGCCGCGCGGCCCGGGATAACTTGCCCCGATCATTATAAACATTATTTAGTGATTATATAATAAACGATACTATAACGATACACAACGCATTGTTATTCACGATCACGGACGTCCCGGAAAGACGCTCCGTATCACAAAATAACCTAACCGAATGACTTTCAGTGTACAAGATATAATATTTATTATTTACACGGTATAAATATAATATATAAATAATGTGAAAAAGTTAAAATCCCTTGATAAAATTAATAGTATAAATTATTTACAAATTAAAAATGATAATAGGTAGGACGTAGGTATATACTATTATTACTATTATTGTGTTCGGTTAGTTGTTAATTGTTTCGGTATTTTAAAATTGAACGTCATAAAGCTCAAACAATTTCAGTTTAAAAAGTGATCTCCGCGTAATCCGCATTTCATATTTTGAATTCTGAGCAACCTTTTTAAAACATTTGAATATATTTAAATTTTAAAGAGTCTACCTAAAGTTATAAATTTGTAACAATAAACATTTTAGAAATTTAATATGAGTAGGTAAAATTTTTAGTGGCTGTTTAAAAATTGGGAAATTTTGTAAATTGTAACTTTTGACATAAGTTTTGACTATTCCGTCTCAAAAGGTTGAAAATGCTTGACCTATATCTATATTATATTCATAGACCTTATATACTTTATAGTAGGGTATACTTAAATAAGTTATATTACTTAAATGGATGAATCTTATGTTCAATTTTAGTCAGGAGTTTCCGGATTATCTTATATTATAATCTATATTATATACGTAATATAGTATATTGTGTATTATAATTTATATTACACATTTTATTTTCAAGTAAAATAAATATATTTCAAATATCTACTCTAATTTTCAGTTACCTATATATTACAGTTAATTAATGTCTGAGATTTTCATAGTAACATGAGTATGGCTCAATGACCGATTGAATTATTTCGAGTGGAGCACATGAGCGTTCTGAGTGAAGCATAAAAAAAATACCAATTGGTTTTACAGTGATGTTGATTATTATCTTATTTTCGTATTATAATTTTCTTTTTCGGTGAACACTATATTAGTAGATAATAAAAGGAATAGTTACATCTTACATTGCAAAAACGTTCGATATATACTATATGCGACTGGCGAAAACTAAACAAAAAGTGAGTTATATTTTGAAAAAAGTCGCTCTGTTGTACAGTAGGTTACAAGTGGGTCACTGTAATGTGTAATGGATAGTGTTAAATTTGAATTCAATGATATAATGTCATTGTATAAGAAAAACGATTCTGAGCGAAAACGGACAGTCAGTCTATGATATTACGAATAATATATATTTGATGATAATGTGAATAAAGTAATTTATATATTATAATTTATAACCTATTTGCGTGGAATCTTGTTTTAAATTTTCAATCCTTAGCTGTAAAAGTTGAACATTTTATAAATATTTAACTACAAAATTATTGTTAAATTTTAAATGTGATAAATTTTGTCAAAATTTCAAATTTAAATACTTATAAAAAAAATGTGCATATTATGTATTTTTAATATTTTTCAACTGCTATTGTAACAATATATCAGGAGCCTTGAATTAAATTTTTACGCTTTTTTACCTAACAAATACAGTTTTATTGATATTTATAGAAAAGAAAACTAAAAATATTGAAAACTGACAATGTCCGTAACAGTTCAATAAGAGTCAAATTATTTTGAAAATTGTATGGTGTATAGAAAATGCTAATATAAACATTCAGTGAAATTTTCAAGTATCTACAGTCATTAGTTTTTTAATTACAATAAAATAAATCGTTACATGAGAAATCGAGTGAATACCAAATGTTGTAAAATTATGAATTTCAGACGCTCATAAAAATTTAATTTGAGTTTCTTGTAGGCATTTTTTTTTTTTTGATAAATTTAGACAAACTTATGAGGAATCTTGCGATGTATTATATTTTCAAATCTCAGATTCAAAAAGAAAATTTTTATGAATTTCTAACTTAAAATAATTTGTAAATTTTCGTCATTTTTACGTATTTTGTCAATATTTGAACTTTAAATGCTTATAAAAAAAAATTGTGACTAGAATAATTATTATAAGAAAATTATTTTCTTCTGTTGTATTTGTATACGTAATAAACTTTATCGCTTCGATATTATTAATGTCATTTCATCCTTAGATAAAAACAAAATTTTATTACAAGTCAACAATGCCATCTCAGCCGCACCGCGAAAAACGGAAACTAATATTATAGGTCCCTGGTACCAACGATGAACCAACGTCCGATTGACGCTTACCTGGGTGCTCACCTGGACGGTCGGCCTCGACATTTTAGCGATAGCCGATAAAGTATTAGGCCTCGGTCACACGAACGTTTTACTGACGTACGTTACGACGGACGTCATAACGTCCGTTGTTGAATTATGTGATTACTTGACGTCCGTCGGATTTACCGTCCGATCGACGTCGACGACGTCCGATACATGCTGCGACGGACGTAAATAGCGCTTATCGGACGTCGTAGTTTATTATTAGATATTATCGACTCGGTCACATGAACGCTGTTTTGACGCGCGTTAATCGTAGAAATCGTGAAAATCGTTCAATAATTATTGCAATTATTGCTGAATTTCGTCTGTTATATAGTTTAAAAATGGATGTAGAATTATTAATAACAGAAATAGAAAAACGGCCAGTTTTATGGGATGTAAGTGACGACTTGTATAAAGATAGGAATAAGAAAAATGATGGATGGATGGAAGTTGCAACTATTATATTTGAACATTTTAGTGAAAAAACTCAAACAGAACAAAAAATAATTAGTAAGTATCAACTGATTTCTTATTTATTTATTTTAATATGATATTATTAATATTAAGTATATTAATTAAGTATTAATTAAGTATATTACTATTAACTATAAAAATAAACATAGGTACTTATATAATATTTTAAATTTTTTCATTCTGCCATGCCACTTGTCCTAATTCACTACTGAAATAATTTGCTAGTGCATCCCGATACCTGTTAATAGATCTATTTACGTTGAAGTTAGTATCTAGTTCGATGTCTTCCATACCAGTCACTGTTAGAGAATCTTCAAAATCATATCCATCACGTGCGCGAACGAAATTGTGCAAAACGCAACAACATTTTACAATATCAATTGCTAATTCTACATCAACATCTATTGGGCGGTGAAATATCCTCCATTTATTGGATAAAATTCCAAACGCACACTCTACATGGCGCCGTGCACGTGAAAGTCGATAATTTTAATTAATTTTAAGAGGACGCTACGCTACCCATACATTTGTTGTCTCCGTCTTACACACGCATGACATAGCAAATTTTCGTTCACTAGTTTCAATAATGTGCTGTTAGTTTTGATACTAGAGTGAATTGACCTATTATAAAACTTTTAGGTAAGAACATTATCTGTCCTTAAAGGGTTTCAGATTTTTTGAAATTTACATTTATGTGAAGTATCAACAATTAAAAATGCTCATATCTCGCTTGAAAATTAAAATATTGAATAAAAGTATCCAATGTATTGATTTTACAATGATGTGTTTTTTTTTTATTTTTTTTTTTTTTTTTGTGTGTGTCTGTCATCACGTTTTAGGACAGTAAAAGTGCTTGAATTTTCTTCAACAGTATTTTTTCTGATAGGAAAGTGAATCTTGTTGGTACTTTAGGGGGTCAAAAGTCAAAAATTCACTGTAGTTTTCAAAAGCGCCGTGAAAAACAACATAAAAATTAAGGAAAAACGGGAATTTTTACGCAAAATCCGCTTTCGAGAAAATTGATTTTAGTTTTTGGTGCAACTCTTAAACAAATGACCGTAGGTACATGAAATTTTTACTGAATGTTTATATTAGTATTTCTATGCACCATAACATATTAAAAATATTTTGACTTATTTTGAGCTCTTGACGGGCATTTTCAGTTTCCATTTTTTTTTAGTTTTTTTTTAAATATCAATAAAATTTTATTTGTTGGTTAAAAAAGCTTAAAAACTTAATAGAAGGCTATTTGTATATTGTTTCAAAGGTAGATGAAAAATATTAAAAATCCTTAGTCACAGTTTTTTTTTATAAACATTTAAAGTTTAAAAATTGACAAAATATGGAAAAATCACGAAAATTGGCAAATTATTTTGAGTTAAGAATTCCTAAAAATTTTTCTATTTAAATCTAAGGTTTTAAAATGGAATACAAGATTCCTTATAAAATTATCTAATTTTATCAAAAAAAAAAAATGTCTACAAGTTCTCGTGGTAACGATTTCCTTATTTTGTTGTACCTAATTCAAAAACGAATGACTGTAGATACATGAAAATTACACTGAATGTTTATATACTTAGCATTTCCTATAGGTACACCTTAAAATTTCGAAAATATTTTGACTCTTTTTGAGCTGTTTACACACATTTTCAATTTTCAATTTTTTTAGTTTTTTTTTTCTATAAATATCAATAAAGTTTTATCTGTTTTGCCAAAAAGTGTAAAAATTTAATACAAGGCTTCTGACATACTGTTACAATATCAGTTGACAAATATTTAAAAAACATACTCACAATTTTTTTTTATAAGTATTTAAAGATCGAATTTTGACAAAATTTATCAAATTTAAAATTGAATAATTATTTTGTAGTTAAAAATGTATAAAATGTTCAATTTTTATATCTAAGGATTGAAAATTTAAAACAAGATTCCACGTAAGTAGGTAGTTAATTCTGTTACCAAAAAATCTAAAATAATACATAGGTAAGCCCAGTTTATTTTTATAGTTATTTTAAGTTCAAATCTTTATGAAATTACATAAAAAAAAATCTAGATTAACTATTTTAGTTATTTTGTTGTGATTGTATAATATTATTTGTGGGTACTTGAAACTTCTAAAGTACACTATTATATATCTATGATAGTATTAGCCATTAGGGTTTGTTGTTGATGTATAACGCGTTATGTGTGCCTAATGGATATTGTGATATGATTAATTTGGAATTTATTATAGGTACCTATTATATTATAGGTCAATTTTTTATTTAATACCATAGTTATGTAGGTATACGTATAATATGTCTTAAGCCTAGACTGACATACCGTCTCCGCTCAGAATCGTTTTTCTTATACAATGATATTATATCATTGAATTCAAATTTAATACCATCCATTATACAGTGATCCACTTGTAACCTACTGTACGGAAAGCACCTTTTTTGTTGTTGTAAATGTTAGTTTTTTTATCCTTATAGTAACAAAGAAACTAATAAAAAAAACCCCGATGGATGGGAATTCGCAAACTCGTGTACCTATAACTTTGAAACTAAGTCCAACCGACAAATTCTGTTTGCATCACTGATAGTTCTTAGCTTATTGAAAAACAAAGGTTTCCAAAAATAAAAATCTAACCTACCCTAACCACATTTATGAGTCATAAATTATGACCCAAAATAATAGGTACCTTACATTTTAATAAATAACTTTTTGGGGGGCGGAAAAATTTGTTGCACTGGTTCAAATGTTCAAATAGGGCCCTGTAAATTACCTTTGCCGTAATTGATGAATGCAGAGGAGTGACAAAAAATAATATGTGAGGCTCGTGCGGGAAAGCAATTTCAGTCTTGGGAAATGCGGCCCTCGCCTGCGACTGAAATAGCTCACTTCCCGCCCTTGCCACACAATATACTATTATAATGTTGTACCTAACATTTAAAATAAAATAATTAATAAGAGTAGCAAAATAGTTATGTAATATTATATTCTACACAATAGTAAATTACCTATTTGAATAATTAATAAAGATACTATAGTCACCACAACTACCACAATAACAAATTGTATGTTCAGTGATAGATACTAATATAATTTATTAATATCTCACATGAATAAGACAAAAACATTTAATATCAATTAACAATTGAATAAGTAAATTATTGAATATAATTCTAAAATTATTTGTACTTAATTTGTTACTATAATATAATTCAAATAAAATAACTATTAACTACACTCTAATAATTTAACAACCCACCAATCAACTTTAGAATATTGTTACTAACAAATTTATCTACTTTGGATTTAATTAGGTACCCATTATACTACTATTACTATAGTAAATGTTGTAAGCTAATGGTAATTGAATAACTGACATTTCGTTATGGGTATTAATACAAATTAAGTAAATAAAATTATTTCTATAAATGCCAATAACTATTTATTTGATATTGTTGTTGATATTTAGTAACAATGTAAGTAGGTATCCTTTTGTTGTGGTAATATTATTAGCATTAAGTTACGTCATCTTGATGAGCTTATTTTATATTGTAGTACCCTTACACATGATTTTGATTTAATTAAATTAGAGACCGATTTAAATATAAAATGGATCGAAGGTTATACAATTTTTCATTCGTTTAGCTAGATTATTACCTACCTATAATTATAAATCAGATGGTGACGTTGTAACAATGTTTGTCAAGGATAATTTTTAATATAACTAATATTGGTAGTAACATAATATTCTATGCTGTATTTTTTTGGATCCAAGTATTAATTATTATAATTCAAATTTATACAAAATATTAAGAATTTACAGATAACTGGATTTTATAGTAAATTATATTTTAGAAGGTCTAGTCGTCAAGATACTTATTGAATAACTGTAAAAATGGTACTAAAATCTATTTTATAGCGGGATATAAATATAAATATTTTGAATAATACTGCTGAGGTTTCAAAATAAATGTTTTAATTTTTATGCATCCAATAATGTTGTTTCTTGTATAATTATTAAGTAGTTATACTAGAATTTTAGTAAAGATTCTATAAGTCATGCGCTGATCATGTTTTTACAAATACATTTAACTTACTAATTCAATGTATTTGCATACATTGTAAAAACTGATATTACAGATTACTATAGATTACTATAGCTTAGTATGTAGTTTTAATTCTTAAAACTACACAACTCATAATACAGACAGTGATGAATTAAGTAAAAGTTATAATAATTTAAAAACATATATTCACTATAACAACGGGATTTTTTGATAAAATTTCAAAATTATTATGACCTTCATAGGTGATCAAAATATTGATAATATATTAAACAGATACCTAGTTTTAATAATAAAATTAATAATTATACTTTAATCGTTCTAGTAATATTGTACTATTTTAAAGTTCAAAGAACACAATTTACTCTTCAATTGGTCTAGTTACTTGTTTCAATAAGAAAAAAACAAAAATTATACATTAAATAACTTAAAGCTGCTTTCAATGATAATTTAAAACAATATTAAATAAATATTGCCATTTTCTAAATTTTCTTAATTGTAATATAGCATACATATGTATTTTAAAATAGTCCATCAACTACTTAGGAACTAATAAATAAGGATACATTTTTAGAAAAATAATTTTACATTATACAAATTGGCAAATTGCCCATATAAAAAATATTCAAATACATTAATACAATAATAGTATATTTTTTTTTAATGGATTTATAGATTATAAATGTCAATTGTGAGAGAGCAATTAAAAAATTATGGTAAATGGTATAGATAAGGAATTAAAAAAATTGATTTTTTTTAAAGTACATTAGTTATAACATTTTCATAAGCAGAGGAAAAATCTGAAATTATCTTTATTACATTTGATATTTCAATTGTCTCAATAGGATTTTGGAAAAATAGAATCATTAACACGTTCACTGCGTACTGACGCCAATTGGCGTCATAAGTATCATTCAGCAACGCGTTTGACGCCATATGGCGTCTAATATACATTTAAAATAAATGGTTTAAAATTAACTACGCGTGGCTGAATGTTATTTTATTATTATTTAGCGTGGATTAAACGCATGTTTTTAAATATGTATACATACATCGTTATGAGCAGTTTCTTTATATTTTTTTTTAATTTCTTTTGTTTTTACTTTTATCATACGCACTGGGGGAAAACTGCAAAAAGACATACGCAGTCAACGTGTTAATATGATAATTTCTATTTGAACAAATCTTGCTTAATTGATCAATATTATAAAATAATATCTTCATAAATATTTTTTACTATATATTTTACACAATAATGATTATATTAAAGTCAATAGCATTTTGATGTGTTTTTAATTAGATTTATATTTAAAGATCATAATATATTTTAAGTAAACTTGAAAAAATTATTTTTTAAGTTTAAAAATTAATGACGTTGTAACTACGCCATATTTTGAATAAGAAAAAGCCTTAGACTGCTTTTGGTTTTTATTTAGTTCAATTGCAAAATAATTTTCAAAATAAATAATTCCAACTTAGGATTTTTGTCCTTTTAGTCCAAAATTATGTTTGTTGAAAAATATTTGACAATTGTACGAATAGCAACTGAACGATTTTTAGTATCTATGTAGTATGAAGAGTTTTAATTCAGTATGTTTTCATGTGTCCCGGCAATAGTCATTTCGTACCCGAGTTAGTCTGATGTGCACCGTCTTGTAATTAGTAGTTACATATTTATGATTTATCTATGTAAATTTTTTTGTTTCTAGCTAAGTTATTTCATTTTGTTTGTTAAAATGACCTAAAATTTCAAATACTAAATGTATTAATCAATAAATTATCAATAACTATTAAGTTTTAACATTTTTATATGTAATTTTTTTCAAACAATAAATATTTTAACTTCATGTTTTTATAATTTTAATTGCATATTTTAAGGAGTTTTAGAGCAATGTTAGTCCTGAATTAAGTTAAAACTTATAATAAGAAATATAAAAAATTATATAAATAATATTAAATTAGAGAAAACATAAATTGTACACATACATTTTAATAGTCTTTTTGTACTCTTAATTTCTTATTTTTTTTGTTGAATTATACTTTATTATTATTGTTTGGTGTTACTTAAACTCGGCAAATCCGTGTACAAGCTGCTGTTTTTTGAATAGGTTTGCAACTATTTTACATTTTTAACATTTTGTTGAATAAATGCTTATTTTTCTTATGCAGCGGTCTATACTTGAAGTTTCAGTGTAGGTAAGTGATATATAACTAAAACTCAATTTGTGGTTAAACATTTTTTATTGTATTCTAAGAACTTTTTAAGTAAATGCTTACAAAGAATTTTTTTTTTTATAGTTGTACTGAAATTATGTGAATTCATACTTAACTTTACATACATATTGATTTTAGTTAAAGGTTCAGATAAAATAAATTACATTAATGTATACATATTTGAGATGTACACATCTATAAGTGATACAGTACAATATTTTTTGTATCAACAATGTTATACATATGTTATTATAATATCAAAAATAAATGTATAGGTGATTTTTTTTATACTATTAATAAAAGTTTTTGAAAATATTTTATATTATACTTAATACTTACATAATAAAAAAAAAATATGATGAATGGATAAAAAAAAAAAAAAAATAAATAATAAAATGTATATGAGTGATATTAATTTATATTTGGCTACTTATAATTCACTATATAGTTGGTGATATCTGATTAAATTTTTAAATTTGTAGTCAATATATAAAAAATAAATTCTAATGTAATTTATATCAACATTGTTATCATTATCAAAATTTGATGTACCTACTTTGTTACATCAATTTTAAAAAATTTGTTTAATATCAACATCGTTTTGCATTACTAACATTTATAAAACTATATTTTTAAAACTTATAGACTATATGACTGCTTCTGTAACAGTCTGTTATTAAACTGAATATTATTATTCGAGTTTATTGTTAAAATTATACAAAATAAATTATTAACTTCGTGTTTATACATCCATTTGATATTGACAGAATACAAAAATAAATACTATATATTACTGACAAATTTAAAATTTAACAAATGTTTAGTACCTACATTGAGCTAATAGTTCAGCGTAAAAGACATATTGTAAAGACTGGTCCCTAACTTTGTACTAATAATACAGCTATTGATTGAGCGTATAAATTGTATGTTTTTAATACAATGAGTTAATGTGTTTATACACTATTGTATTTACAATAAAAATTCTATAGATCAGGGATGGATAACCTATAAATACAATTTTAGTAACAAGCAAACTCCAAAAAGATGGTAATATTATATTAATATTATTTTATAACTTAATTTTAGTTGATCTTCTTTCTTATAAATTATTTAGCGTCAAGCAATTTTTTAAGTTATACAAAAAATTAATTAACTACACAGAGCAAATACAATTTAAACAACATTTTTTGACTAGAGAAAGGTACACCATCCCTGCTACAGATTGTAGATGCTTATGTATAGTATACAAACTTTTTCACTTTTACATGTTACAAAATTAATTCAAATTAGTCTTCAAGTATGATTATAATTTACCTATGATATATTAGTATTAATATAACATGTTTAATCTATTATTATAACATTTTAATTTTTTTACAGTTAATAATAAGTTATAAAAATAAAATTGTACTTTGTAATTATTGTAGTGTACCTACCAAGATGTATTTCATGTTATAATAAATGCACTTTCAGATTTTAATTCAACACATAAAGTATAATAATAAAAATAGTTAAATACTAAATGTAAATTTACCCTATTTGTTTAGTTTAAAAAAGTATTTACCAGGAGTGTACTTAATTAAAATACATTTAAATACCTTGTTTTTCCAGATAATATACTTATTGATTACAAAACCTACCAATAGAATAATTAAATTTAGAGATTAGACATTAAGAGAATGTCAAAACAAACACACTATTTGTTTATTGTCTATGGCCTTTGTGCAACACAGACAAATCATTCACATTTCACACATAAATCTCATGTGATCATAGAGTAGAATAACCCATAAAAAATTTTAGAGTAATATTTTGAGGTAGAACATATGGATGTGTTGAAACATTATCTCAAAATAATTTAATATTAATTTAAATTAGGTAGGTAAAAATGTTTTTTTTCCAAATTTTTAAGTTAAATAAAAATTAAATTAAAACCAATACCTATAGGTATGTCAAGCCCTCAAAAATATTATTCTATTTAATTTTTGTAATAGGTGATTTAAATATTAGATTACTTAAAAATCATAAAAAAAAAAATTATTAATGGGTTGTATCTATGTGCGTAGGTCTGAGAAAACTATACATAATGATGACATCCTCTTAATGTAACTTTGTGATACACATTGACTGATTCAACAGCAGTTGTTGTTTTACAAAATATATTTAAGGCTCTCGGTATTGAAAAACTATGAACTGTAGTGCAGTAGACAGACACATAACTTTCTAAGCGGATGAAGTTCGTTGAGGTGCTTACTGCTCACAAAATTTAGCTACAACTAATTAAGTATCTGTAAAAATAAGACATTGATTTTCCGCTTAGCTTGTCGAAAGATTAAATTAAAGATTAAGTTTCTATATCATAAATTCTGATAATTTGACTTTATGAAAATTATTTATTTAAAAAAAAATTATTTTATGACTGCAACTTTAAGTAAAATGCATTGATTAAGCTAACTAAAATTTGTAAATGTTGTGTCGTGGAAAATTGTATTAATATGATATTATTGGCTAAGATACAGAAACTGAAGAAGTCATTAATATTATTATAGTAGCAGGTAATTTATAACAATAAACAACAGAGAAAAATGATCCGTAACCTTAAATGTGAATTCTGGCAGTGCATAATATGAAATCAGATCTTTACAAGTCTTTGACATTATTGTAAGGAACAGTTTTACGTATTCCTTTGAACACAAATTAGTGGTAGGTATTATTTGATGTTTTGTAACTTAATCGGGAGTCCATATACTGGTATATCGTGGATAGCCAGATCTATCAGCAGACCATTCCTCTGTGCCGATGTAAGCGCCTACACTAGTCCCCATACCTTGTGTATCCTGTGCATCCAACAGTGTCGCGGTCGCACTCGTCTCAATGAGCCTAGCCGCCGTGTTTGGGATAGGGCCGCGCGCAATGGCACGATTACCGTCCGATGGTCTGCACCTTTTGTAACAATTAAATGTCGTCGGCTGGGACCGCTTCATCTCGTCTGGTAATTCCGAATTCGTGGAACTCCTATTAAACTTCCGAACCGTCGGCTTCAGAGTTCAGATCAACAAATTGCGGTTCCCGTCGATATTGGTTCTCAGGCAATCACCAAGTTTTGTTTAGATTTATTCGTCGACAATATTTCGACGCGCCATTCCAGGTACCATGTATTTCCTTATAGTGAGATGATTACGTTTTTTACGTAGACTAACCAATCTCATCCGGAACAGCACTGCCGTGTCAGGGAATCTCGACGTCGTTATTGAACGTTTCGGGCAGTTCAGCAGTTGCACACTTGCACTCGTCCGCGTCGGCCATCCGCGCGGTCGGTGGTCGGTGGCTCGGTGCCTCGATCGGTCTGTCGAGATAAGTGATAACAGAAGACGTACGGGTCGGGCCAGCATTGCTCCGAGCCGCCGACACGACTCGCGCGCCATCTGCCCGCCAGATACTCTCGGAGCCTTTGTCCGACGACTCGACGATTATTGATGAACACAAAACGAATACAAAACGTACGGTCGCGTTATCGAGTGCGCTCGGCAGTTCTTATCAAGTATCAACTTCGGAGTCAGGCCGTCAGAGGAGTGAGCGAGAGAGAGAATTTTCTTTTTTTTCATCTTAGTATTTTACTAGGTTAAGGCTTCGCGGAACGGCAAAAATATTACAATATTATGCTTGTGCCTATCACAATTTCTCTTACCCACTGCGACGAGTGAATAGCGATTTGTCTCCTGCACACCACCACCGCAGTCCTGCACAGTCTTTTGAGCTCTTTTCGTCATACGATATCATTTGTCCACCATAATCGTTATTGACCAGTTCCGTCGGCGTCGTCACGCGTTTTATAGACGAAAATACTAATTGGTCTCCAAACGATATCAGACACTGCGCAGTGTCCGTTTTGAATGTTTCCCGTCGATTCCTACAACACTATAGTACACTATAGTTTTCGGTCGTTTATTGCAATCGAAAACGTTCTGTCATCGTTATAATCATAATATAATATCGCCTTAGTATTATTAGGTACCTAAGCAGGTACCAGCTACCTATTACTGCTTCGAATTCCTGCAGACATGTTCACTCTTGGATTTACCATACCCACGCAGGTGAGTCGCATATATTTTTAAATAGTTTATATGAAATTGTTCGTCATACATCATAGGTTTAGTGCAGTGGTTTTCAACCTTTTTAACAATGTAGCACACGGTAGCACACTTCATCTCCTATCCATATAATATGTGAAGCATATATTTTTATATACCATGGTCGAGGATCATCTACATTTCCGGACCAAGAAAATCCTATGTTTAAATAATCTTCATGATATTGACGTATGATATTTAATTTAGTTTTTTTTCTTTGGTGGTTCACTCACTGAAGTGCTGTCAGTTAAACGAATTATAAATGCATCCATTATAAAAAATATTAGGTATTTAAGTTTTATTTAAAATATATACCATGTAGGACATAAGTCATTAACAACACAATATTCTGCAATGCGACGTAAAACGATCAAGATGGCTGCGATGGGCAAACTAATATTACATTTTATTATACGTATCTACAATTAATGATGAGCAACTAGCCTGTCTTTATGTTTGTTAGTTATCAGTTTCCACCGAATATCGATAATAATACTGGTAGGTAAATACAAAATTATAAAACTATTAACAGATTTATTGCGGCACACCGGTTGAGAACCACTGATTTAGTATACAGGTGTAGATGACTACTTGTCGCCTAAAATAACAGTCGTAAGATGTTGATGATGTCAATGATCATATTCTCTAATTTATGTTCTGTTAAATAATCCGATCAATAGATATCTAACATAAGTCCCTAAGACATTCCAATTTCTAGTTATTAACATTTAGGTAGATTATAAAACTAAGAATATTATGTACCTAGATATACAGAAAAAAAATATGTTGTTTAAGGTTTGCCTATTAATTGTTGATATTAAAATTCAATAGGCATTTATTTTTTATTAGATTTAGCATTTACTGTTTTCCTTAATTACTTACATACTTTGTGTATTCATATATTGAGTAATATTATGCAATATCAAAATTTACCTATTATAATTTGAAAATACAATACAGCAAGTTATGATTTTTATTCTACCTAGCTTCATAAAATTATTCATTATTTTTTAATGTTAGGGTTGTTTACAGTATTAAATACTTAAGCCATTAATCATTACATTACCTGTCATTAATATATTTTTAGGTAGCTGCGGCATTTCCTCTTAGAATCACTATTCAAGGCCAGAAGTCTACTTTGAAACAAAATAAAACTGATGTGAAAAACAAAACCGTTGAAGATATATTGCCAGGCTATGCTAAATCGGTAATTTCATATTATTTTTAAAAGATACTAATTAATACTAGTCTTCATAACCAATGTTATTACTTAAAAACTAAGTGCTCTAACAAACCATTGAATAATGATCAAAATTGTAACATATGTAGGTAGTACTTGTTTAAAAAAAATGAATTCACGGTTAACATGAATTCATATTTATCAGGCAAAAATGCTAGCAAGTATAGTTAATATTATACAGTGTTTCATTAAAAATTATGTATTTAATTCTGTTATAACTTTATTGGAAAAATTATTTTGAACATATTAAGGATACTATAGGTATGATTGTGTAGTATACAATCTCCAATATATGTATGGAATTTAACATCTGACATAATAATATGTCCTCCTCGGCTACACTGGCAAGCTTCAGTTCAGATCTATAAACTATACATCTCTGGTTCAAATTCACCAATGATGTGACAAATTTCTTCTTACAGTTCTTGAATGTTTCATGGTTTGTTTTTTTATAGACATAAGCTTTGACATTATGAAAAAATAAAGAGGTAGGTATAACAGCAACTTTTTGATACAATGTATCACCGACCCATCCACAACACGTCTATGAGCTAATTTGCTGCTGTATTAATTTAATGGCCAATGAAATGAGGCGAACTACGACTGGCAGGGAAGGGTAGGATGTGCTAACCGGACTAAAACTCTTATTGTTGCTGACATACCTATCTATTTTGTCATGTTTAACATAATCCCAAAGAAAGAAGTCTGG
Organism: Macrosiphum euphorbiae; assembly: GCA_949089665.1. Lineage (NCBI taxonomy): Eukaryota > Metazoa > Arthropoda > Insecta > Hemiptera > Aphididae > Macrosiphum > Macrosiphum euphorbiae. Next base: position 40,796,989 of record CARXXK010000002.1, on the reverse strand, counting down.
TGAAATTAAATCACACAACTTGATATAAAGTAATGAAGAGATTAAATCCGGTGTTCTCTGTTTAAATATAAATTTTTTTTTTTCATCAAATTACAATTTATAAACGAAAGATAGATGCCATTAGACAGATAGATTAATGTTCAATGAAAACGCTTTGAAAAATAACAACCATAAAAAACAAGTTTCACTATTAAATTCTTTGATGTATGATGTATATGACAAATGTCTTATTAGAAAGCATTATTATAAAGTGCAGTAGAAACAATTCATTTTTCATCAATAATTGCTAGTTCCTAATTATTACTGTTGTTTTATAATTATTGTGTGAAAATGATGATCTTACAATAAAATATTATATTAGTGTTGCTATTGCAGGAAAAGCATATATCTTATAGACCCTACTCTATAGACTCTACATATATTAATAACATTATGTGTCACAGTCAGAGATAGAGGGCACAAATAAATGACTGAGTGACCAATGCATACACACAGTTATATTTAATATATTTTATTATGTATACCGCATATCCACGAAAACAGGGTAACCTCTTTAACTCAGAGAACTACGTTACTCAGTAACCTATACATATTTTAGAATTCCGTCTGTGGGATATTAATTATTATAAATATATTATAAATTGTCTATTTCATGTCCGGCAAATAAAATTCAAAAATATGAATAGGATACTAATTACACATATTGGTAATTTAATTAAACAGTGAACCTTGTTTTTGCGGACACACGGTGTAGTTATAATAACATATACTACCAGTGCCTCAATCTTTGACCGATCAGAGTGTACAAAAGGCCAACTTATTACCTTAAGGTCAATGACAAGTAATATTTAATACTTCTAAATTTCTTTTATAGTTGTATTTATAGTAGTTAATCTATATGCCCATAAATTAATTAAGAATATTTTTAGCTTTTAGATACTATGCCTGTTGAAAAAGTTGAGGAATATTTAATGAACCGGCCCACATATTATACTGTTCAGTGTAATGTGAAGAAACATCAAAATATTGTACGTTTGTTGCAAAAAACAGTGAATAAAAAACTTGGTCTAAAATGTCACCACACTGTGGATAATACAAACAATCATATTTTAATTGTATCAAGTACACATAACTCATCTGCCAAAAACTTCTTACATCGTCCTAAACCTTATTTCGCAGGTATTTGATTTATTCTTTATTTATAAATAATACTTAATAGCTCCTAGGTCATTTTCTATTTTATTTATATTAAAAAAAAAACAATTACATAGGTACTATTTTTATTGTTTTCATTAATAAAACTATTTTAAATTCTAATTAAATTAAAATAAACTAATTGATTTTACAACGATTTGTGTTTTTTGTCAGTATATACACAAAATGTAATAGAAAATATTCATCAATTTTAAACTTGTGGTTTCTAGTAGAAAATTGGATCTAGTACTTTTGAGATGTTAAAATTAAAAACTCCCAATATTTTTCAAAATAATTATAAAAAAACATGACATTTTAAATAATACCAGTTTTTACAAAATTGGTTATGTAATATTAATATTTAATGTAACTCAAAAACAAATACATTGTTCACTTGTTATAATAAAAACATGAAAATTCATTACAAGGCTCATCATAAGTAGTTCATACTGTAACCAAAAAATATGTTAACTTTTTTTTTTTCTATTATTATTATTATATTAAAAAAATTTGGGTTAAATTACCTGTTTAAAAAAATAATAACAATTTTAGTAATTTTGCTATAATTCAAAAATTATTTGTGGGTACTTGAAATTTTTTATGTATATTATTATATTTTATATACACAATGACATTTTAATATTTTGACAAAAATTAATTCCATCTACCGTATTACTAAAAGTAAAATAAATTAATTTAATAGCAATATACTTACTATTATAGTCTCCGCTCTAAATTGTTTATCATTGAATTATAATTTAAGTCGTTACAGTGACTTGGTCCTTAATAACGGGGTACACTTAACACCTAATATAAAGCAGAAAATTGTTGTATATATTTGCCTTTTTATATATAGATTTTTACTACTTTAGGCATTTAAATATTTTTAAATTGATTTTATTTGTTTGTTTCTTTACAATACTTTACAATGCAGCTATTATGTTACTATAATATTAGATACCGTTGCTTACTTGAAAATTACATGGCTGTAATATTACAATAAAAGCTTGATATTTTTTAATACAATAAGATTAACTTTAGATTATTATAAAATAGTAAATAATAATTAAAATATTGTAAAAATGATTGAATACAGCGGTTTTCCTGCTTAACAGCCTATGTATGTAATAAATATTATCCAAGAATTTTATTTGAAAAATTTACTAATATATCATTTTATTTTAGATGTTCAATTCAGAAGCTTTAAGACTGAACGTATTTCTAGTAAGGAAAACGATGAAAAATTGATAAATCGTTTAAGAGAAATGCTATTACTTCCTAAAGGAAGTGACTTGAAAGGTACTGATTTATTTTCAGGCATGGAATCTAATAAGTGGAAAGGTAAATAATTGTAGCTTTGTGTTAAGGTGCATAGGTATATTGCATTAAGAATAATATATTTATTTAATCTAAACCACTAGATAATTTTTAAATTTAATTATAAATTAGGTACATTTTAAAATAGATATAACATTTTTTTTTAGACCTACTGAAGAATGAAAACATTAACAAAGAAGAAATAGATAGGTTAAAAATATCTTTTGCGGAAGGATATCTTGTGGCCAAAGACCAAAAAGGAAATACTACCAAAACTCAAAAATGGTGGAAAATTGTTCAGTCTTCGCTTATAATTGGATTGTTAATTAGTTCATTGATTTCTATATTTGGTAATATATATTTATGTCAATATACTAAATTATAGACTAAGCTCAATCAATTATTTTAATAAATTTACAATTGTGCAGCAGTAAATAATTTTAAATACAATATTATTGACCATTAGTAACTTGGTAACCAAAATGGTAGAAAATAATTAGTCAATTTTTATGATATGCAAAAATATATAAAAAAAAATATGCATGCCCAAATCCAAAAAGATTTTACCAAATTTAAGTAAAAAAGAATCATGTAAAATGTATAAGTATAACACTATAGTCTATTCCAAATAAGTTTTGAAAAAATCATGGCATAAATGCATCGTGTTTATGCATATTGTGCAGTCTGTTGCACGCTAGTTTGCTGCCAACTAATGGCAAACCACACTGGTCCTACCATTCCGAGGCTAGGTAGTTTTTAAAGTTTAATTGGAATAAAGTATAGCAGTAAATAGCAACTAAAATTTGTGACATTAGTAAATTTGTTGTGGTATTATAATTTATGAATCAAACTAAATCAAGCATTAAATAATACTAAGTGTAATAAAGTTCCAGCATATTCTGTTCTAAATATTAGAATTTTACCAATATAATAACTCCAGTCTTAAACATAAAGTGTAAATTTTTTTTTTTAAACGTAGATCTTATTTGGTTAGATCTTGGGTTGATTTAACTTGGTCAGTTTTCTTTAGACTTGGCATCAAAAGATTTAGATTGCCTGCGTGGATAATAAATAGACTACTTCCTCAATCCTTTTCTTTGTTATACTTAAAAAGTTCAGTAAGTTGTAATGTTCTCATTATTATAATATTTTACCATTTAAAGATGTATGCTGCTGACAATTTGTAAAAAATGTACTTGTAAACATGTCTGAAATATGATGATGAGAAGCTATAGTGAAGAGTAGATAACTTATAAACTATTAAATCCAATTCAATTGTTATATTCATTAATTTATTTTTAGTGATCGTTACAGGAACTATGTTCAAGATACAACTCACAAATCAGGTTGAAGTGAATTCTGAAGAAATTACAGTGACTTTTAATGATGTTAAAGGAGTAAGTTAATTATTAATTAAATAATAAAGTAAGTTTATTTTAATCAAACGTATTTATTTTATACTGTTTTTTTTTGTTTCTCAGGTTGATGAAGCTAAACAAGAGTTGAGAGATATTGTGGAGTTTCTTAAACATCCATCTAAATTTTCGTCTTTAGGTGGAAAGTTACCAAAAGGTATTTTCTAAATATTTAAATATAACATAGCCATTTTTAAAAACTATACCACCGAGTTAAGAGTACGCTACAGAGACATTTGTTGTCTCAGTCTTACAATTGTAGCAAATTTTATGCTCGGAAGATTACATTTAGCTCCGTTAGTTTAAAAATTACAGTATATTTTTCTCGTATACAATTCAAAAGTAACATTAGTATTTTGGGTATCTCATAGGCTTTTTGTAATATTTCAATTGTAAAGCGAGTTATAAGAATCTTAAGATATACAAACAGTTTTTAATTTTTAAATACTCGTAACACCTTTTAAAATTAAAATATAATAAAAATCTTATGAGATGCCCTAAATAATAATTTTACGTTAACGTTTTATAAGAGGTCAAATCACTCTAATTTTTAAACTAACGGAGCTACCAGTGATCTGCTGAGCATAAAATTTGGTATGTTACGCAATTGTAAGACTGAGACAACAAAAGTCTGTGTAGCGTCCTCTTAATGTTGATGAGTAGGTACTGTTTATTGAGAATACACATAAGAAAATAATATTATAAACTATAGGCACCATCAAAATGAAACACAATTTGGTTTAGTTACCTTCTTTAAGCAAAGCTTGAGTAGAAGGTAACAATTTATTTTCTTAAAGGTTCCACAGTATACACAAATTACAATTATAACAAAATTAACAAAAATATAGTATACCAATAATGACAAATATATAAGCTAGGTACTTAAGTTTACAATTTAGTTATAAAATAATTGATAAAGATTTATTTTTATTAGTATTATTATTTAATCTGAGATACTTTTTAAAATTATTATCTAGATTATTGAAATAAGTAGTTCCTAAATAGTCCACAAATTACTGACCCATACCTTTTTAAAAATATTATATAAGTAATATAAATATTACTTTTATATTTATTTTTAAACTTTCATATGAATAATATTTTCGTATTAAATTTCTATAACTTTAATCTGAAAATATATATAAAATTTTAAAATAAACTGAAAATTTGTTTTTATTTAGTAATTATACAGGGTGATTTTTTTATCGAAGAACACTCATTATTTCAAAAAGTATTAATGTTTAAGAAAATATTTTTTTACATAGTTTCAAGTTGTTAAAAAACAATATTTTTATTAAAAAATTATATTTTTAAATATTTTTTATCCTTTTTATTTTTTAAGTTTTTTACTTTTTTGAATGACAACATCTAATTTTAATTTGATATTCAAAAACAGAATATTTTTCTGAGTATTTCGATACATAAAAATTGAATTTAGGGCAATTAGTTTATGAGTTATAAGTATTTAAAGTTTAGATGAGCGGAGTAGAGTGGTACGGGGTTACCCCGCGAAATGTTTGTCCTCTACTCCGCTCATCTAAACTTTAAATACTTATAACTCATAAACTACTTGCCCTAAATTCAATTTTTATGTATTAAAATAATCAGAAAAATATTCTGTTTTTGAATATCAAATTAAAATTAGATGTTGTCATTCAAAAAAGTAAAAAACTTAAAAAATTAAAAGGATAAAAAATATTTAAAAATATAATTTTTTAATAAAAATATTGTTTTTTAACAACTTGAAACTATGTAAAAAAATATTTTCTTAAACATTAATACTTTTTGAAATAATGAGTGTTCTTCGATAAAAAAATCACCCTGTATTGTTAAGACTGTTTACGTTAATTTTCATGGATACAACAATATTATAATGTCACAATAACTATATTGTTGAAATTGTTTTATAAGACATTCAAATATTTTATTATTATTACACTTGATGAATTTCCAACTTTATTATTAAAAAATACAGTCTCCAAGACTTATCAAAAAAAAAAAAAAAAAAAAAAACAAGAATTAAATTAAATTTATTTGTACCAATCAGCTGAAAAAATATTACAATTGAAGAGACCTCCATTTTATTTCCTTCTAAAAAAAAAATATGTCAAAATTGTATTACTAATTATTATAAATTAAAGGTGTATTACTTGTTGGACCTCCGGGAACTGGAAAAACGTTATTAGCTCGAGCTGTTGCCGGAGAAGCTGGAGTGCCCTTTTTCCATGCAGCTGGTTCTGAATTTGATGAAATTTTAGTTGGACAAGGCGCTAGACGAATTCGCGATCTTTTTAGTAAGCATTTAATATTTTATTTAATCTTACTCAAAATCTGTTATATTTTTTTTAGAGGATTTGAGATTTGAGATTTAATTTATATTTATATATTAAATTATATATGTATTCTGGGACATGGTGTGTTGTGTTGCTTAAATTCTCAACCCTAGATTTAAAATATTCACGAGAATACAAGCACACGGTCTTTTTAGTCACACACAGTATGGTGCAAATCATAGTCAACTACTAACCAGTCACAATGAAAATATAATAACTCAATTTCGTTTATCGAGCAGCAATTATTAGAAACTCAGTTTAAAAATAACCCATAAATGATTTTTTACGATCACGCACACGGTCATTTTCACCGTATATTAATACGTAATGTCTGGTAATGAACTTGAACACTTCTATATTACCGACATCAGATAGTATACAGTTGGGAGTTGTATCTAATTTTAGTTTATCAGCTAATTAGAAGGAACCTTGGTTGGATTAGGTTAATATTTCTTATTTTTGAAACAATGAACAAAATTCTAAAAGCCCGGTCTTTTTGACCATGAAGCATGTGCTCTAAGGTTAACCAGTTGCCCATCTGAGAACTACTACTATTTCAGTATTTACAATACATTAATTAAACATTCCTTACATAACATATAATAATTGTATTGTTGATAGTCTTATTCTTCATATTATTATATAATATTGATAGATTTTATAATTTATTTATCTGAATTGTTTTTTTCATTCCTTTATTTTTTCATTTTAGAAGCGGCAAAAGAAAAATCGCCTTGTGTTATATTTATTGATGAAATTGATTCTGTTGGTGCAAAAAGAACAAATTCTGTTTTACATCCATATGCAAATCAAACAATAAATCAGTTACTTACTGAAATGGATGGGTAAATTGTAATAATTTTGTGTTGCTTATATTAATTAGTAAATGTTTGTTATTTCTGCTAGGTTTCATCAAAATCAAAACATTATCGTACTTGGAGCTACTAATAGACGTGAGGATTTGGATCGAGCATTGCTTCGTCCAGGCCGTTTTGACATTGAAGTTGATGTAAATTAAAATTCAATACAATATATCTTTTTATTTTATTTTTAATGAATTAAATTGTTTTAGGTTCCTCTTCCAGACTATGCAGGACGAAAACAAATTTTAGACTTGTATCTAAAGAAAATACTTAGCAAGGACATTGATGTAGATTTGTTGGCTAGAGGAACTAGTGGTTTTACGGGTGCCGATATTGAAAATATGGTTAACCAAGCAGCTGTAAAAGCTGCAAGTGATGGAGCTACAACTGTGTCTATGAAATATTTGGAAATTTCTAGGGATAAGATATTAATGGGTAATTTTATTAGGGATAAAATTATTACAGCTTATGACTTAATAATTATTTAATACGGGCGTAGCCCAAGTGCTTCCAGTTAAGTGTATGGTACCTCTTTAATAGCCCCAGTGCGTCCATAATAATACCACTAATACATTTTGTGTATCCCAAGTGTACCCAAAATTCTATCGCTGATAATATACTATAATGGTAACAATAATATTAATTAAATTTAGATTGATCAATGAAAATAACATTAAATTCATTAAAAATTCTATAAAAAAAAAAAAAATACCAACTGAATGAATCTAGATTGTGATTATGTGAAAATAAAGGCATTTAAATATCATTCAAAAAATAAATAAATAATATAAAAGTACCTATATAATTATTAAATTATAAACAAGGATAAACATTCTAACCTATTCTAACATTTTATAAATGGGTATAAGCCAAAAAAATTAAATAAATAACAATAACCAAATTTTACTGCTGTGTAAACCAGTTAACCTCCTTGGGTAACACCGCGATTAAAGATATACTGGTTGCGCAACGAGCTATGATAAGAAATAAAATGATAAGATGTTGTTCCCAAAGTATCCTTGATAAACTGTAATAAACTGTTGATAAGAATAAACTACTTCCGCTCTCATTATATTATCACCACCATAGAGTATATAGAGGCCCCCTAATTGAAATAATATGATGCGGAAATGGAAACAAAACAGTGTAGGCAAACTATAGAAAATGTTTTATTGTATGTGAACTATAATACAATATTTATTGTAATTTAATTATATTACACATTATTATTACTCAATTATATTAACCTTTATTTATAACTATCAATATAATATTATAATATTACTTTAAAACTGAACATTTGAACTATAATAATTAAAACATTAATATAACGGATCATTTTTATACTATATTATATCTATACCTATTGGATACGTAAGAATTATTAAAAAAAAAAATAAATATGAAATAGGTACCTACTACAAATAATAATAATAAAATATAGACATGTACATCAAATATTTTTTATTCCTCTATTTTATTAATGTAGCCATGGCCTATCCATTCTTTAATATCTATGTTGTGTTGTTAGTTATTGAAAACAAAATCTCACATGTTTTGCTTCACATAGTTCATAATACTTATTCTGGTAGGGCGTCTCTATATACCAGAGATTTTAAATAACCTAGATAACCAACTATCAATATCGCCTATCACATAATCTGAATCCAGCTGTTCTAAACGTCCGCCATTTGTAAAGAGGTCAAGTTATGCCGCTGGATATAGTAAAACATATTATATTAGCTGAATTTTTTTTATTATTTAGATTAAAAATGTCCTTAATTATTTTCTATACAGATTAGGTATAAATGTATAGTTCATATACAATATCGTACTACACATAGTAAATTATAAATATTATACAAATTATAAATTATACATAATACAAATTATAAATTATACCATTTGTAAAATATACATTATACAAATTATAAAATATACATTACACAAATTATAAATTTGTAACCTTCGTGTTATACATTATTGGTTTAAAAACAACACAAGTTTATTGAATTTATTTCTTTTACTAGTGCAATTTATAGCTAAAGAAAGATTTTTTGCACAAAATCTTATTTTTAAGTACATGCTAACAACTAATTTGATTAGTTCTAATCTATGTGGGCTTGCCAACATATTTTCATCTTCACAATCTAATTCACCAAATATTTGAGAATTCTGAGAAAAATAGTTTTCAACTAATATTATGATTTTTGTTGATACTTTTGTATATTCATATTGCCTAAGTTATCAGTTAAAATAAAAATTCTGTTTGTTTTTTTAATAAGCTTTTCTTGCAGGAAGTACAGAAGACTTTTTGTGAAATTTTTCTTACAACAAAGCCTGCTATATAATATAATATATTTAGTTTTTGATCATATAAATTAGAGCTATCATTGTTCATAATTGATGTTAAAATTTAATAACATCTCATCATAATTGTTTTCTATAGTCTCAATGCCTTGATCACTTACATCTGACTCAGTAAAGTGTATCTTTTTCTGTGCCCATTTAATCTCAAAAATGTTTCCAACAGGATCGTCATCAAGAGCAATACTATTCTATTCGCGCTTGGCGAAGGGGTAATGCAATTTTTTATATTAAAAAACAGTCTCCAACTGAAGGTACATCATTACACGATATCGACAAATTGACCTTTTTGCAAATGGCGGTATCATCGGTAGGCTGGTATGTTGCGGCTTCAATGATAACGGCTAGTTACTTATCTAGGTTATTTAAAATATCTGCTATATACCCTATGATCACCACCCACAGTGTATTTTACTGCTACAAGTTCCAACAGACTAATAGAGCGCGCCGTAATACAATTCTTATCATCAAAAGTTGAAAACACTGGTGGTCTCGTTATCACGCTCTGTTGCGCAACCAGTATATCTTTAATCGTGTCTAACACTAAATTAACTGGTGCGCACTTGGGTAATGTCAAAGTATGTCCTTATTTCTTGCGATAAATCGACTAATACCTATTCCGGACGTATACAGTACATAATATTGGGAAATTCTTTTTAATACATATTCAAATTTAGGCCCGGAAAAAAAATCAAAGATTCCTGATGAGGAAGCAAATACAATAACGGCGTACCATGAAGGTGGACATGCAATTGTTGCATATTTCACTAAATATTCTCATCCACTTCATAAGGTTACAATAATGCCAAGAGGATCCTCATTAGGCCATGTATGAATAGTTGTTTACTTCAGCATAATATTCATTGTTTCCAGTGTCCATATTATTCTAAATTATTTTTTCGTAGACTGCATATATACCAGCAAAAGAAGAATACCACATTACAAAAGCTAGAATGTTAGCTTTAATGGATACAATGATGGGTGGTCGTGCTGCTGAAGAATTAATATTTGGTCCAGAAAAAGTTACAACTGGCGCTTCAAATGATTTAAAAGTTGGTTTACTTTTAAAAAATGTTATTAAAACAATCTAATCAATCTATTGCTGATTTTTATTTTTTAGCAAGCTACTAATATTGCAACTAGAATGGTGAAAGAACTTGGAATGTCTGAAAAAGTTGGACTTCGTACTCATGAGTCTCAGTCAAATGAAATAATGAGTTTTAATGATCTAAGTCCGGCTACAAATGAACTCATTGATAATGAAATCAAAAGGATTATGCAGGTAACAACTCATATGACTATAATGTTGAATACAGTATGATATCTAATGTATTGTTATTATTATTAGCTAGCCATGTATTAATTTGTACCACTAAATCTATTTAACGGCTATTTCTTATTATGATTTAATTGCATCATATAAAGCATCTTCATAATTTGCATTTCTATTTTTTAATATTATATTATTTGATAATATTATACATCTTAATTAAATATGTATAATTTTTTTTTTATGCATTTTAGGAATCTTATGAACGTGCAAAAAGTATATTAAATGTTCACCATAAAGAACATAAGCTTTTGGCTGAAGCATTACTTAAGTATGAAACATTAGACGCAGATGACGTTAAGGCACTTTTAAGTAAGAAGGCATAATGGCATAAATATATCATATTTGTTATTAAGCCTTATGTTTTTCCTAATTAAGAAGTAAATACATAAAAAGAACACTGTATAATAATTATTAAGAAAGGAAGTCCTATTCACCAATAATGATCATGTTTTTTTTTTGTTTTTATATAATGCCTAAGCCATTATTTTAAGTTGTTATTCAGTAAAGTTTTGTAACTATAATTTCCGAGTTTGATTTATTTTGGTTAAATGATTGATTTAAATTACTATTTAGTTTTTGACTAGCTATTATAAAATGTTATGTTACGTTTGTATTTCAATTTATCAAAATTGACAAATTATGTTCACTATTGTTTTATGTTGTTTTGTAGACAAATTAAAACAGTTTAATTTAAGATATCTAAGAAATATACTATAAACCTACTAATAGGTGAACTCTAAATAGATGTATATTATATTATTATTGTAATTTCTAAATCATGATTACTCAAATTTTAATTCTCAGCAGGGCATTGAAGTTTTAAATTTTGAACTTTTAAATATTAGCTTTTAACCCGAATTGAGCAGGTCTTAATAATAATTAGTCAACTAGCTTATACATCAATATAATATATGAGTCCAAAAAAATAACTGGCTTGAACCTATCTGGTTTTTAATTTATTAATAAATAAGAATTACTTAAAAGTTACTAACTTCTTTAAATGACTTAAAATTGAAAAAAGAGTACTACAAAATATGATAATTGTAATATAATAACATAATAAGTAAACAAATGTGTTAATTATACAGATTGATTTTTTAAACATGCTCAATCTATTTGTGTGATTAAATTATGCATTTATGCTCTTATATTGAAATTCAGTTTGAAATTCTTAAGGGGCCGCCACACCAACATTTGTTTTCCCTGTCTATCTCACGCATAATATAGGAACATAGATATTCTTTATTTCCACGATTACGGTTCTCTGGTTCAGTTTAAGACAAATTCACCTATTATATGTTTGATAAAGAAAAATATTTTCTGTGCTTTGGCCGGATAGTTTTTTAATATTTTCATTATTTATAAATATAAACATGTTTTAATTTAACTTAATTTCGATTATTTTTAACCATTAATAACTCATTCAATAATTAAATACACTTGAAGACCATATTTTCAAATCTTTGGGATTTGATGTACTACTTAAAGATGATTCTCTGATAATACAAACTTCAGTTTTACAAATAGGAACCCTGGGGAGCCTTTTTTTCATTTTTAATTATTGGGCAGATATTTTTTTTGAGAAATTTGATTTATCTAAATAAAAAATACAAGTTATTAAGTTACATAACTTTATGTACTAAGGATAATAATAATGCTGATGGTAATGGGTGAAGTAGTTAAGAATTAAAATGTATTTATAAATATAAATAATTTGTAAAAACTATCCAACTATTTACTAGATACATCAAAATATTCAAAAAAATCATCCGCTAAATTATTTGTTGTAAAAAAAGAGAAATTTTTTTTTGAAAATTAGAAGATTCTGTTAACACAGTGCACTTGTTAAGTAGTAAACAAATTATCAGACAATAGGAAAAAAAAGTATTTAGGCATACTTTAAAATTTTAAAAATCAGAATTTGAATCAATCTACTATTAAAGGGAAAAATGATAGTGAGCACTGAGCAGTGAGCATGTTTAAAAAATTACTCTAAATATTATTATTCCTAGTCCCTGTTTAAAAAAAAAATATTACTCTAGGCGTAATGTTCAAGGTGCTTCTGCACCGCCGCTCTTTTATATTTACTTAATTTAACTGTGCATTCCCAATTTCCCATATGTTAAATATGTATAATATCTTTTAAATACATTTATTTATAACTGTAAATAATAGATATTGTTTATATGAGAAAATAATCATATTAAGCTAATTAAAAAACAACAGGAATTTTTTTTTTTGCATTTAGACTAGCTAAATTATTTATAATGTTTCCCAAATTGAGTGATTTAAAAGTTTTAATTCAATTTTCAATTAAGCTATTGCATTTAACTTCCTCTTTCTTTGTAGATCTCATACAATTTTTAGCACTTTTTAATACCTAAAAAAGTTATAATTATTTTCTTCTAATCCATGTTTATATAAATACTTATGAATTTCAATTTTTAATTAAAATTATTCATTTTATTTTATAATTTAAATCCATCCATAATTGTTGATTAAAACAAACATAATGTATACCAATTTTATTAAATTAAAGTCAATGTTATAGTTTTTTATATACAAATATATTATGTTGTATCATAATAATATTTATAATTAAAGCCACTGATACGATATGTTTACTAAAACATTTTTTACTATTCATTTATATTAAAAAATTGTCTTGTTCGAGAAGATTCCTTTATATGTATAAATAATAAATAATAAATAAAATTATAATATTTGTGAAACCTGTTATTAAAAATGAATTTATCTAACACTTAGTACCTAGGTAGTTGAACCAACTTAAAATCCACTGAAGGTGGCTTCAGCGTATCATGTTTTAAGGAGAAATATTTATTCAATTTACATGACATAAACATCTATGTGTAAATGAACATTAATGTTTCCGAGAATCGCTGTAATATTCGTGGACTTTTATTTTGAAAAAAGTTACTAATTTAAGTTATTTTTTTCCATGAGCATTTGTAACTTTACTTTGTTAACTAAACAAATGACAAAAATTTTTGAAAATTACATTAACTCAGTTTAATATATTTTAAAATGACATCAAAAACAGATAACTGTCAAATTAGTACTACAATACATCTCTAAACTAAGATAGATTTTATAAATCCACCTTGACCAAATTATTGAAAAATTAATTTTTACTACTTTTAATAGTTACCAAATGGTAACATCACATAATTATCAACCAAATGTTGAAATATTTCAAGTTTTTTGTCGTTTGGTACACTAGTACTAGCTAAATGTTTGATGTATGATATATGTTCTATGAATTAGGAATGACGGTGCAATCAGAACTTAGTTTTGAAGTTATAGCCCAATGAAGTATACGATTCTGCAATTTGTATGCATTCTTGCAATGCTCTATTTACTATGCTTTAAAATTAAAATTTTTTTTGTGCATTATGCTATAATAACTATTTTCGAACTTATTTTTGGGTAGACAACAACAACAGGTTACCACCTGACCTCATGTCCATCGTTAACAGTATAACCATAGATTAAACATACATAGATAGCCAACGGCTGCGTAGAATTTGGAAATCATATTCTTGGTGACAATACATAGCTCGGGTTGAGTCGGATACAGATTCTCGGGTAAAATGCTATGATATTATGTAGAAAACGTCTAGCAGCTCCATCTATTGTCACTAAATTTTCCTTTCCAAATTCTACATAGCCGTTGGCTATCTATGTTTGTTTAATCTATGGTATAACTAACTACATAAGTTTAAATAAAAAAATTACAAAAAAAAAGGTGTCCGATTAAGTAAGAAAAAAACCTATTAATTGAATGTAGATGAGTAGAATATGCAAATAAAAATATGCAAGCGTAAGTCGTAACGATCATCGAACTGTTGTATTAAAAAGGTGTATTGATATCATACACTCCGTCCCTTGATTAACTCAGAGAAAAAAAAAAAGGTACCCCATCATAACACTATCTAATTATCGGATATTCTAATATTTTAATAACTTTTCAGAGTAAGGGTAAAGTCCCAGAGAATATATAGAACTATAAAAGAACAACATTATGCTAGGTATCAGTTTGGTATTTGTCCTGAGTAGGGCTCGGATTTATATGTAAATACATATTTTTACTGTGACTTGATAAATTAATTTAGGTAAGTGATAAATTCGTTTCAAGGGATTTCCAATAAAATGAACTATATTTTATTTTACATATTTTTACATATTTTGCCATAAGTACATGTTTTTACATATTTCTCAATAATTCCATTTTTCCTACATATTTCGACAATTTGTTCATTTACGATTTATTATTTATTAATACAGACTTGCCCATGTTTCCAAAAGTACAAAATAATACCAATTTAATACCAATTTAAACTTAATCTAATCTACTGTCGATATATGTTTGATATTTATGACCTCATTAAGATTATTTATTGGAAAATTAAATGACAGTAAATCCCAGCCTTTTTTGTTAAACTGTGAACAATTAGATAAATGCAACCACCAAACTGTTGCAAGATTTTTTAATAATTCTATGAGTATATTATGGCCCGATATAGTTATGCACGAGAATGTATTATTATTTGTATCTGATGCCGCGCCATACATGGTAAAAGCCGGTAAAGCATTAAATGCTTTTTTTCCAAAAACGATCCACTTAACGTGTTTAGCACACCCATTTCACCGAATAGCAGAAACTATAAGATCAAAATTTACAAAAGTTGATGAGTTAATATCTGCAGTCAAAAAGATATTTCTAAAAGCTCCCAGCCGTGTCGAAATATTTAAAAATATGTACCCAGATCTAAGCCTCCCTCTACAACCAATTGTAACTAGATGGGGCACTTGGTTGAATGCCGCTAATTATTATTGCCAAAACTTCCAAGAAATCAAAAATGTTGTTGCCGAACTCGAATTCTGACTGGTATTTCGTCTGAAGCTTCATTGGATGTAGAACTTTCTCCTTCAGACATAGTCAACATGCAATATTGTCCTATAACATCAGTCGAAGTTGAGAGATCTTTCAGTCGATATAAATCAATTTTACGACATAATCGGCGATCTTTCGAATTCGAAAATTTAAAAATGCATGTCATTATAATTGTAACCATAATAATTAGTAATTAGATAGTTAGATAAATATTTTTTTTATTACATTTCATTTTAATTAATAATAATATTTATTTTTTTTTTTTGATAATACATATTATACATTTTTTAGCACATATTTATGTACATATTTTTGTTGTATAAATACATACTTTGGTTAAATAAATACATATAAATCCGAGCCCTAGTCCTGAGTCATTCATTAAAGTAGACAAGGTGTCAAATATAAAAAAATCTTTAAGTGGGCTATTAACATTGTGCAAGTAAATCTAATTGCAAAACAAATAAGTGCAAATGCAAAGCATCAGGCATTTTATGTAATTCTAAACGTCATCAAAGTTTACCTTGTTTAAATAAATAACAAAACAAATGTTACCTATCTAATAAATAGAGTTAATAAAATATTTTATATTTTATATTTAATAAAAATAAATTTAATATAGCTAATATAAAATATATTTTAATATTTAATTGTTAACTTCTTATATTACTTAATTTTATTGAAATAAATATAATATATTATGAATGTATTGTAGTAAGCAAGTTACTACCTAACAATAAAACAAATTCCACAGGTACATAATTAGTATAATATACTGTAGATCGACATAAATCGGATATTAGAAACGGAAATAGGATTTCCTACTGGTTAAGGGAATTCGATGCAGCGTATTTATTTCATGATTTAGACCTAAAAGCCTGACAAAAATACGCCTACTTAGAATTATCAGATTTCAATTCTGTAAAAAGATTCGAGTTCATTGACAATTTTCCTAGGTAATTGTGGGAATCAATTTTCGATATTTTTTTTAGAACTCGCGTTAAATCATATTTCGATTTCTCAATTTTTTGAAAATTGTTTGTGTCTTTCTTTAAAAAGTTAAACAGTTATTCAAAAATCGATAACCTAGAAAAAAGAACGATGAATTCAAATATGTTTACAGAACTAAAATCCGATCATTTTAAGTTATCGTATTTTTGTCAGGCTTTTAGGTCTCAATTGATTGAAATTAGTTTCTCGTTGGAACAAATATTTTATAATGTGACATGTGCATGCGGGTGCGAACCACTGATTCCGAACGTATCTACGCACACTAATGATCATTTACTTTGCACACAAACACACTGCGAAACGACTATAATACATCGAATTGCCTATACACGACCCCTTATTAAATCACCGGATCGAATCCCCTTAACATAAGGAGACAGGCTCACTGAATAATATAATGACTCGTCAGGAATCACTGTATACGACAATATTCAAAATATAAAATATAAAAGGGTAGAATGATTATTTTAATGAAATAAACCATAGATTAACATTTTAGTAATACGCAGAATTATATTGGGAAGTCATAAAATGCGTGGGCTGGAACGATGACCACACAAATCACATCTGTGAGCCGAGATACAGTATCCATAGGCAAGGGGTACGGGGAACTTCATATAAAAGGGAGCCCGAATCGGCCTGTTTTCAGACGTGTACTACCACCCATTAGTGCAAGCACCTTCACGTCACTTTGTACAATATTATTTTGGACTTAGAAAAATTATCGAACGTTATAATAAAACTCACAATATACATCAACTGTCTTATTATTCATTCATCAACCACGACTTCAACATCAGATAAAGTGTCTGTGACCTGTACATATAACGTCTTGGTAGCCACTTATCTACTATTAGCACTACGATAGTAGGTACCAAGCACCAAGATCGTTACAGTATTAATAATATTTTACATTAGCCATAAGAAGAAGGCTAAAGTTACTTAAGCCTGGTAATGTACCTACACATAATCCATTTTCCCAATAGTTTTTATTCACGGCTAAAGTTCGAAATTGGCTAATGTCTACATTATCCGGATAATGTGCATATTATACAATTTCGGACTTTAGCCGTAACATATATAAATAAATAATTTTATCTTATAAAAACAATTAATAAACAAAACATAATAGGCACATTAAAATTTAAAATGTTCATAATTTTTTATGGAAGTTTTAAAAACAGGGATCAAAGCATAAACCTGATTGTGTACCTATCACATTTATTAGGTACAATAACAAATTGTTTCTTCTCTTTTTCCTACGGAAGCACACAATCGACATCTTTTGCGAATGTACCTATCTCTTTTTATGATTTTTTTCTACTTAACATGGAAAATGACGTTCGGGTATCTGAGGGCAAAGTCGTGGTACTTTGTCAGATTTGTTAGAAAGCAAAGCTTTTATAACTGATAACCGGTAATCATATAAATTATTTTTTAAATATTTTTGCATTAAAGTATATGTGAATTTAATAAACATATTTGTAAAAAATGAATTGCAATTTTTTTATACCAACGGGAGGAAAAATAATTCAATTAATTGAAAACACTAGTTTGCTTTACTTTAATTTAAACACTATAAATAAATACCAAACTTAAAAAAAGTTAAATGCTTATTGGAAACAATTTACTGTCGAAATATTACAATATAATTAATAAACTAATTCTATTCGATTAAACATATATTGTATTGGCACAATCGTCGTTAACAATAAACAATACTAGAAAACACAGTATGATGTCAATGTTATATGCGACATAGACACATAGTATGTTTACTGTTTATACGTCAAAAAAAATTATATTAATAATAATGGGAGACGGAGAGGCTGAGCGGATTAAGGCGTCGGTTGCGACGCACACTGGGGCCGCCAGTTCGATGCCGGCCA
Organism: Macrosiphum euphorbiae; assembly: GCA_949089665.1. Classification (NCBI taxonomy): domain Eukaryota; kingdom Metazoa; phylum Arthropoda; class Insecta; order Hemiptera; family Aphididae; genus Macrosiphum; species Macrosiphum euphorbiae. The sequence continues at coordinate 40,778,352 of CARXXK010000002.1, read as the reverse complement.
CGGGCGGCATTTTTCTTCGTGCAAGTCAAGGTGTTCCGGATAAGTGTGCCGCCATCCCCCACCCGGGCATGGCGCAGACACCTATACGGGGGCCCACTAAAAATCTGTCAAAACCAAAAAACACACTTGTTTAAAACTTACAGGACCCTCCCCTCGCAGTAAAAACCACTCAATGGCCTAAGTTGCCGAGGGTTCATTAATTTAAAAAAAAATAATACAAATAATAGGTATATAACGTCATTGAAGGTACTTCAGATATTACTTATAGGTATATACAATAGTATATAGTGACTTAATTTGTGGGCAGAAGGCCAAATACCTAGGGTGGTTAGAGGCCCCCACGTATGTATGTTATAGCTGTTGTATGTTGTTATTGTAACGGTGAATAAACGATACGGGTTCGGGTGTGTGCTAAACAGTTCTAACCCGTTCATGTTTAAAAAAAAAAAAACAAAAAGGTATATACAATAGTATATATTGTGTGGCAAGGGCTGGAAGTGAGCAATTTCAGTCTTGGGTGACGTGTGTAGGTAGCCACAGTTGTGGGCAGCATATCACTAAAGACTGAAATTGCCTTCCCGCACGAGCCACACATGCTATTTGTACACTATGCACTATGCAGGGATATTCTATGCAACAACCAGACTATTCTACGAAAAAATTTCATGAAAAAAATTGTTTGCTCGTCATGTAGGGAGGTGATAAATAATAAATAATAATATGAATATATAAGATGTGGCCCACGATGTAGATAACCTAAAGTTTAAGTTTCGTAAGGACCGTGATATAGTTTTCAGTGTTGCCCCAATAACTTATTCGATAGGGGGTAACGTTTTTTTTTATCACCAATGATTTTTTGACAGCATACGGCTTACAATTAGTACCTATCAACTGAAAAAGGTGCTCTGCTGTACAGTAGGTTACAAATGGCCAATGGGTCACTGTATAATTAATGGTATTAAATTTGAATTCAATGATATAATATCATTGTATAAGAAAAACGATTCTGAGTGGAGACGGTATGTCAGTCTAGGTATAATACATATTATATACTTATCTATGGTATTAAAAAAAAATCGACCTATAACAGGTACCTATAATAAATTCCAAATTAATCATATAACAATATATATAACGAGTTATACATCAACAACAAACCCTGAAACTATCATAGATATATAAGTTATAACTATATAACTATAAAATATATATAGTTAAATTTTCAATCCTTAGATATAAAAGTTGAACATTTTATAAATTTTTAACTAAAAAATAATTATTTAATTTTAAATTTGATACATTTTGTCAAAATTCGATCTTTAAATGCTTATAAAAAAAATTGTGCCTATGTATTTTTAATATTTTTCGACTGATATTGTAACAATATATCAGAAGCCTTGTATTAAATTTTTACACTTTTTTTCCCTACAGATTTATTGATATTTATAGAAAAAAAAAAAACTAAAATAATTGAAAACTGTAATTGTCCGTAAACAGCTCAAAAAGAGTCAAAATATTTTCAAAATTGTATGGTATAAGCATAGGAAATGCTAATATAAATATTCAGTACAATTTTTATGTACCTACAGTTATTCGTTTTTGAATTACAACAAAATGAGAAGATTGCTACATGAGAAATCGAGTGAATATCCAATGCTGTAAAAATTTGAATTTCAAACGCTCATAAAAATGTAATTTGACTTTCTTATTGACATTTTTTTTTTTTTTTGTTAAAGGTTGATAATCTTATAGTGAATCTTGTATTACATTTTTGAATCTTAGATTTAAAAAGAAAAAGTTTTATGAATTCTTAACTCAAAACAATTAGCTAATTTTCGTGATATATCCATATTTTGTCAGTTTTTGAACTTTAAATGCTTATAAAAAAAAAACTGTGACCAAGGATTTTTAATATATTTCATCTGCCTTTGAAAAAATATACTAGGAGCCTTCTATTAAATGTTCAAGCTTTTTTAAACAACAAATAAAATTTTATTGATATTTTTAGAAAAAAAACTAAAAAAGAAATGGAAAATGAAATAGTCTCTAAACAGTTCAAAATAAATCAAAATATTTTGAAAATTTTATCATGTATAGAAAATGCAAATATAAACAATCAGTGAAAATGTCATGTATCTAAGGTCGTTTGTTTTAAAGTTACACCAAAAACCAAATTCAATTTTGTTATAAATTGATTTTGCGTAAAAGTTCCCGTTTTTCCTTTATTTTTCTTTTGTTTTTCACGGAGCTTTTGAAAACTACTGGGACATTTTTACTTTTGACCCAACAAATTACCAACTAGATTCACTTTCCTATCAAAGAAGATACTTTTGAAGAAAATCCAAGTACATTTACTGTCATAAAAGGTGATGACAGACACAAAAAAAAAATAAATAAAAAAAAAAAATTCACATCATTGTAAAATCAATTCGTTCTACCCAGAATCTAAATGTTTGAAGCTCAAAGAGTGTCAATATATTTTGAATATCTTATAGGAAATACCTTGTATGAAAAATGCTCATATATTACACAAACACTTTGTTATAATATAAAGTTATTACGATTATTCATTTTGAGTTACAACAGAAAAACATAATGGATTTTGTCAATAACTGGTTTTGAGTAAAACTTATTTTTATATTTGTTAATTTTTTTTTGTTTTTCACAACACTTTTAAAAATTACTGGGAACTTTTTCCTTTTGAATTTTGACCCAACAAAGTACCAACTAGGTTCACTTTCCTATCAGAAAAAACGCTGAAGTAGAAATTTGAACCATTTTTACTGTCATAATAGGTGATTGCAGACACAAAATAAAAATAAAATACAAAAGCACAAATGGTTGTAATATAAAATTAAGTCATGTGTGCCCGGGGGGGGGGAGGGGGCATCACAACCGCTATATTTAGATTCTGAATGGAACGATGAATGTATTGATTTTACAATAATCTGTGTTTTTTTTTTATTTTTTTTTTTTTTTAGTGTCTTTCATCACCTTTTAGGATAGTAAAAGTGCTTGGATTTTCTTCAACAGTAGGTATCTGTTCTGATAGGAAAGTGAATCTAGTTGATACTTCGGGGGATCAAAAGTAAAATTTTTTCTGAAGTTTTCAAAAGCGACGTGGAAAACAAAAGAAAAATTAAGGAAAAACGGGAATTTTTACGCAAAATCTGTTTTCGGAGAAAATCGATTTAGGTTTTTGGCGCGACTCTTAAACAAATGTCCGTAGGTACATGCAATTTTGACAGAATGTTTATATTAGCATTTTCTATTATCTATTATCTTATATAGATAATAAAAACGTTCTTTTTTTAAAATTATCTATTTACTCTATTGTCTATTTTTTTTTATACAATATTTATTCACACAATTTTACTGCATTGCAATAATATGACCCTACAAAAGTTAATATAGAGAAAAAAAACATTTGTTATCAACAATATTCTTTCCGATAAAAATTAAAAACCAAAAACTATTATTATGGTATACCATTACCTACTAATGACAGAATTCTAAGGAAAAAGTTTTTTACTAAAATACAATCTGTATTCAATTTAATGTGGGCTTGAAGGGGTTAAATATTTTTTTTTATGTAACTAAATGTTCCATAGCACCAATCTGTTGACTGTTTATGTTACATAAAATAAATTAAATATCAATGTAAATTTATTATATTTCTTTTTATAATCAGCTATCATCTAAATTTTTTTTTTATAAATTATCTAAGTATTATCTAGATAATTTTTTCTTGAAATTATCTATTATCTAGATCATTTTATTTGAATTAATCTATTATCTCATCTAGATGATTATATTGAAGAATATCTATTATCTTATCTAGATAATTATTTGATTATCTATGCCTAGCACAGAACACTGCCTATATTGAGTACTGACTGTCAATATAATATATATATATATATATATAATCAACATTAATATATTATACAAAAATGTAAGCAAACGTCCTCAATTTGTTATCACTTCACGACCGCAAAAATATCTATAGTGGCCTCTATCTATGATGTTCCATCCATCATGTTTTTATTATCTATGAATATCACGCAATGGAAGCGCGATTTAAATCTGTTTTTGTCCCGAGGGAGATTATTTAAATTTACCAGTAAGTTTACCAGTTTGGGCAGATTACCATTAGCTAATCATTTTAGTGGTAGGTATCTCCAAATACGATTTAAAGCGGGGGGGGGGTCCATATATTTTATATTTAGTTAATATATAGAACAAGAAAACTTTGGGAACACTATTGTTAATATTCCCGCAAATCATGATATATTATTTAGATATAAACTAAAATAAAAGTTATCTTACATAAAAAAAAAAAAAAAAACAATAACGACTATAATAATAATTGCACCGAGTATTATACATCGATGATATTTGTATATATTTATTAAGTAGATATACCTATGCAGTAAAATGTTACTTTCCAAACGAAGAAAGTTGGCAGACAAGCTGTTTAGTATCTACAATATGTAATGTAGCCATAGTATTACTATAGTTATGAAATTATTCGTACTGTTGAATATATTTAGAAGAGTTATCCATATCCTATACTAATCCCGCAGAACTCCAAAAGTCTTAATCTCGTAAGTAATGCCGTTAACTGCAGTTATTATTTATTAATATCACGATTTCAGAAACGGGTAAAACTGCGTTACCTAAATGGCTATAGGTATAACTACTAAACTACCTATATATAATACAACCAACCTTTACAACAAATTACCTTGTATTATTGGTCATATACACTTCACGTTTAAACGTTGTTACATGTTATTTGTTAGTAGATAGGTAGGTACGAGGTAGTTATATTATATCTACCATTGTTTGTAGAATATTAAATATATATTATAAAATCAATGGTATCTACCTATACCTACTCTATAGGTATGGAATTTAAGGTCTACAGAAATTATAAACCTTGTAAATCAATAAAAGTTTCAATATCTAGATTAAATAATATACACTTCAAGTACAACTGTTGTAGTAGTCACCTATACTGTAATTTCTATAAATAAGTACAGACGAAAAAGATATTATGTTAATATTGAGTAAGTAGGTACATAGAAAATGTCCCCCCTCCAAGAAATAAACATTTAATATTGAATATACTATTTTGTAGACAATAAATATAAATATATTTAAAATAATTAATAATACCTAAACCGCAACAAAAAATGGTCTTATATTTTTCGTCGTGCACGGTCTTGAGAAAATTCCTGAATAACATCATTATAGTTTATTGTTGTAGTGACACCAGCCTTTAGTTCATAATTACTAATGCAGACAGTCTTTCTTCGCCTATGTTTGACCTTAAGTATGATTTTATGAGTCTCGGGCTGAAAAGTTACTAATACTGGAGTGCATAATAACATTCTTAAAGCAATAAGAGGTCCCTACACCTGCATGCGTTCTGTCAGTCTCAGTTAGTTTTAAAACGTTCTCATAGGTAATCTAGTAATATGCTACCTACACTATAAACATTTTCCCGCCCCCAAAAATTTGGTGCCAGGAGCATTTACCCCAATTGTCCCCCTTAAATGCGCCACTGCTCCTAGGTTGCCATAAGATGGTTTACACATGAATTTCGTTTTTGTTGTCAAAAATCAAATATTTTTTTGTTTATTTAAACGGTTGCCGTTTAGTTAAAAGTGTAATATAGTTATACCGTAACTTGTATTGTTTGTGGCTATTTTAACATGATAATAATTATGATTATAATAAAAGTAATAATAATAGAAATAATTAACCAATATATCGTGTGGAGGTCGGACGACCGCGTTTCATGCGTCCTTGAGGCGGTGGTGCCGTGGAGGTAGTGAGGTATTCAGGTATCTATATAATATGCAGTTTTAAGTAGATTCAGCCTGTTAATCTGGCAGGTATTAGGTTGTGAACTGTGAAAATTTGCAGCCAGCGCGCTTATATGATCCTATATTTAAATTATTTGTATGTCTTTATGTACGGTTTATATTACGTGATCCACGAGCCATGATCGTATGATACATGGTTCATTTGTTATAATTCTAATGTCCGTATGACCATATACATGGTCAATGTAAGTGTCACATAAATTCACTATTCATAAGGGCATAAAAACTTTGTTTTGGAAAATTTGGGTTCTTAATGTGTATAGATGAACAGTCTATAACGGTGGATAGGCATATAAAAAAAACATAAATTAAAATCCAATAACTACTTATGAATACAACGATTCCTTTTTTGATTTGGATTTTTAAAAAAAAAATTTTAATGAATGGCGGTAATAGATATAGTTATTAAATACTTTAACTTTTTCTGAAGGATATCTATTATTATTATTTTATTATTAATAATAAACCAAAAAAACACAATATTTACTTGGATTTTACATTATCTTAAATATATGTTTCATTGGTCTTAAACAATGAATAAAACGTTAAGACAAATGTTTTAAATTCATGTAGTCAACCGTTTGAATTGTCTTAGATTATCAAATTTAATGGTATTATCTAGTCTGATTATAATATGCTGACATTCAAACGGTTTTATTCACTTTCTTATGATGATTTGATTTATTTTATTTACCAATAAAAATTCAAGTAACCTTGGATCTAAAACCATTACAATACTCATACATACCTATGTGCTAAATGGAGAATTTCGTAAATTTTCATTGGTATTTAAATTTTTAAACGAGTTATGAGTATTTAAAAATATTGTAATATTTTACGTAACAACTTATTTGACTATAATACTCACTTTAAAAATTCTCAATAACAACCTACTAGTGGCACTAGATAATAAGTAGATACTCTTGTCTTTAAGTTTGATATTATGACTTTTCAATTGGTCAATTCACTTTAATATTAAAACTAATGAAACTAAACGTGAACAGTGAACTGATGAACTTGTTTGCCTTGTTTTGCCATTGTGTAAGACGAAGATGTGGGTGAGTCGTCGTTCCTATCACCTATCATCTTGTACTAAAATATATATTTAGAGTTATATTTTTAAATATTTATTGTTAAAATGTTATAGCAAATTATAGGTACATTCATGCAAGGTCAGATTTAGAGTTTTGTGATGCATCCAGGTTGTACTGTATTACTGATAAGTCCTATACAACCTATATTAATTTTTTTGTAAATTATTTATTTAGAGGTGTGGTATATTTAATTTTATGAAAAACATTGAATAATCTTAACAAATTATTACATATTATAATTGCTAATTATCTTTTATATAAAAATGAACGAAAACATTTTTTTTTATAAATATTTTAAATGATTTAATTATAATTTAAATTTAAAGTGTCTAAACTAATAGTATATATAGTGTACGTCTACTTAGAATAATACACTTTATAAATCCATCTCATCGTCGATAATATATGTTCCTATTTATATATTGTATACTTACTATGGATTACTTATCTTGTACTACGTACTAAAGCATTTTAGTACAATAAATGTCATCAATCGTTTTTTGAGAAAATAATAAGTGTCACAACTCACAAGATGGCCCATGTGACTGGATATACCTATACTATTATTGATAATTGTACACGTAGTTATGCAGTATGTGTGAAATGTATATAAATATATATATAATATTATGTATATATACATCTCACAATATATTGGTAATATAAGTTCAACATAAAATATCAACCAATATTTACCTAATCATTACCTATGAGTAATAAGTAATGACGATGTATATATATGTTATATGTATATGTCGTTAACCTATTCGTTAATAATCACAAACAGCTATATTATTGTATTAAATTTTGTTTTTGAGTTTTATTAAGATAAAATGAAATGTTTGCTTTAGTATACTGCACATATTATTATGCATCTACATCCGCGTAACACTTAATACAACGTATGATAACAAAAATAATAATAATAATAATAATAGTAATAAAAATAATAATAATGATGATGATGATACAATATATTAAAACCAGTATAATATAATATAATATTATATATTATATACGACCGACCGTGCTGAACCATATAATATATTATACATATACGTACAGAGTATTATATACGAGAGTAGGTATGTGAAAATATAAAACGTTATCCAGTCAGTTCATATAATATACAATATATACATTCATATATACGTCAGCATAAAATTATAATAATATGATTTAATGCAGACAGTGTTATAATTGTACTGCGTTAGACGGTGAAGGTTGCTGGTGGGTGCGACGAGTGAGATTTTGTGTGGGTTTCGGATTCGGCGTGGTTGCATATTGTAATAGAGCATTGTCGGACGCGATGTCACGATTTTTATTTCTTGTATTCGTCGGAGTGACCGTGTCCGTAAGACAAACCGGACAGCGAAGATCCACCGTAAGAAGACAGGGACGAGAGTCCGTGAGATCCGTACGAAGATCCGAAGGAAGATCCGTAGGACGGAGCGGAGTATCCGTATGAAGATCCGTATGACGGTGCGGAGTATCCGTATGAAGATCCGTATGACGGAGCGGAGTATCCCAGAGATCCGTATGATGAAGCGCCAGAGTATCCTCCTAGAGATCCGTATGATGAAGCGCCAGAGTATCCCAGAGATCCGTATGATGAAGCTCCAGAGTATCCGGAGTAAGATGGTGCGATGACGGGAGTTGGGATGGAGACTGGCACGTGTTGTTGGATTTCGACTGGGTACGGTTGTGGGACAGAGTATGGCACTGGGCGGCTGACTGTGTATGGGACGGGGTGTGGTACACTGACTGGCACGCTGCGTGGTACATCAACGGGGTATGGACGGTCGACGGTGACCGGGACTGGGTGTGGCACGCTGACTGGGACGGCTCTTGGCACGGACACTGGCACGGGGTGTGGGACGGACACTGGCACGTGACGGGTGACTGGCACGGCGTACGGTTGTGGCACGGACACGGGGACCACCTGGTCGGACTGGCTCACTTTGACTGGTACTGCATGGGATGCGTAACCCGAACCGTAGCCGGAAGACAAACCGTAACCAGAACCATATCCGGAAGACAGACCATAACCAGAACCGTATCCGGAAGACAAACCGTAACCGGAACCGTAGCCAGATCCGTAGCTGGAAGATAAGCCGGAGTACGCAGACGGGAGACCGTACGCCAAATCGGCGCTACGTTTGTTAGCGGTCTTGGTGTTAGTGGTCTTGACTGTATCAGCCACGCAGAGACCGATCAATGCCAGACCGACGATGCATGCCTGAAAAAAGGAAAATCGTTCGTCGATTAACTAAAGTACTGAGACATCTATATAGAAGGGATGTGTTGATGTGTATGAAATATATATGTATGATAATCACACGGCTGTGTTTGATTATGTTGTATCAGAGCTACCTAGGTATATTTTGCTACGTTGTCTAAACAAAATGTATAGAAAATGAAAACATTTTAATAAACAAGGTTAATCAGGATTTTTGAGTTTGAAGTTTTGCAGCAAATAATATTAATCACGAATAAATTTTCGCACAATAATACGAATAATAAACGGCAGGGAATACTACCATGCCTCGTAGAATATTCAGATTTTGATAATTTATTTTTTAATTTAAAGAGGAAAGCTTTATTCAGGTTGCAGAGAACTCCGATTTTCAAATTAACTTCAAATAATGTTAGAAAAATACTCAAAAATTTGTGCTCAATTTAGACGTTTATTACAACTTTTGAAAATAGAGTTTTTAAAATCGGAGTTTACGGATAAAGTCAAGATGTTTAAAATTAAATAAAAAGTTATCAAAATCTGGCTATTTCACGAGGCTTAAGAGTTTTCCCTGTGAAAAATGCTCTTAGCTACGACTCGTGATCTGGCGAAGCGATCGACCACTCTTCTGGGCCCGTACAGCCCGTACTGCAGTGTACATTATTATGATAGGAATATGTGAGTCTTACCTTAAATTGAGCCATGGTGGTGGTGGTGCAGTTGCAGACGAGACGATATAACTGTACAATTTGTATTTTGTATCGGAGACTGCGATGGATCGTTGGAGTGAACTGATGCCAAATGGTCGGCCGGCCCTGGTTTATATACCAGTCGATCGTTCCCCGAAAATTGATAAATAATGGTAAATCGTCCGAACGCAATTTTCGTTTTTGTCCCTACCGCCGTCCGGTGACACTTTCTCCGCATCGAAAATCGGTCGGTGTCGCGTGTTTATTACAAGTGTACAGGATTACCTATAACTACATAAAAATGTTTAATGTATACGTCGTCATTGCGAAACTCGTGCGACGGCTTTTTTGGGGACCAGTTTTTTTTCCCGTCCGCAAAGAAGACGTCGTGTCGTATTAGAGATGTGCGAGGCGGCGGCATTCATATCGTCGCCATCCCCCGAGACGTGCGTGAAGCAATATCTACTTTATATTATTATTATTTTGTGATAGTCTTGATTCTCAGTCGATCTTTGCCGTTTTTTTTTTTCGTTATTATTATTATTTTTTTTATGATGCCGCTTCGAAGCCACCACGGCCGCCGAGAGCATTCCTTTCGAAAACTATGCAGCAGCAGCATCTGTGTCAAATAGTATTTTTCAAACAATAGACTAAGTCTAACCAATCACATAATATCGTATTATGTTATGCGGTCGCTATAGGGTTCGGATTTTTATAAATATATATATATATATATATATATATATGTAATATGTCGTACCTATATAGAAAAATTAAATGTGAAATATCTTAAACAGAATGATTTTTATTCGTGGTCTTGCAAAAATTCAATCTGTTCATTTCAATTTCGATTTCAATACAGTTGTTAAACCAATAGATTCGTAAAAAAAATCATATTCTTAGTAAATCGCAGTAAAACAACAATGTTCCATTCGAAAAACAAAAGTTTGTATTGTTATCAAATTTAATTATTATTTTAATAAAAATGTTTACTTTAATAAAACAAATGGAGTGATCATGGTTAAAAAAAATCATTCTGTATTTATATTTTATCATTATATTAATCAGATATTCAATTTTTCATAAAACGTAAAAATAAAATATATAATTTTTTATAACTAAGATATAGGTATGCGCTTTAACACATTCAAATATAAAATTAATAAATAAAAACGTTATTATTTTAATTTATTTTTAGTGTCTGAAAAATAAGACGTTCATACTCTCATACCTAACACAAATTTTATTTTATTTTGAGTTACCAAAATAACACTAAAGATTTTTTTTAAGTCTTTGCAATTATTTTAGTGTTAATATAATCGTATTTTGTTATATTCTGTAATTCCTAACATCGGTAATAATAATTTTATTATTTTTATAGGTAGGTATTTAATAAAATAATAACTAAATCATTTTTAAGGTATCTAAGTAACTAAGTAGGTATATAATACTAATTCTTCAAGTTATATAATATAATTAAAATGAAGGTACCTACACGCCTGTTGGACTTAAGGCTAGATAACGTTGTAATTTTGTGAAATTTGTGGACAGCAGCCAAATTTAATGTACATTTCTTGTGGATTCATCATTTACAGTTTTCTTGCCATATTATTCAAACCGAAATAAAGTATGAGCCTAGACATTTAGCCCTACAATTTAAAATATTTTATAACTCAACTGCGCTAATTTAAAACAGACCTAAAAAATAAAATAATTTTAAAGTTTAGAATTTATTTTTTTTTTATAAAATTAAAAATACTACTCAACCAAATTAAATTAAAACCCGAATTCGTATTTAAAATTATATTTTATAGCAGCCGTTTTAGAATTGAAAATTAACTATGCGTTGATTTTATTATAGCAACATGAATAAAACATTATCATCCACTCAATATATTAAGAATATCGTTTGTTTGTATTTAAGTAGAGTTGCTTGATAAAATAATAGCTTTATGTTTAAACTAAAATAAACTATTTTATAGGTATTTTTGTAAAATAATAATTATTTTTAATCTCCTGGTGGCCCTGTTATATTCATTCATAATATTTGATTAAATTTACAATGCACTCTGTAATATATGGTATATACTGTACTGTTCTTAGCTTAGTCATGTACGTACTATGTATTTATATTAATATGATAATTGTAAAATGTTTACGCCAACTCAAGAAAAGTCTAGAAATATAGTTTTGAAGAGGGAACTATGCCAACTTCTAAGCTTTTTATTCAAGTTAATTACTACCTATTATTATTATTATTATTTAATGAACGTAAGAAATATTTATCATAAAAATTGTTATCAAATATGAAGTAATATTGCTACTTCGTCAATAATAATCTTAAATGTTTAAATGTATAAGAAAATACAGGTCAAATTATTGAAACTGAAATTGAAAAAGCAATTTATTATAATATAAGCGTAGGTGCCTAAGTTATGCCCAAGTTGTTAATAGTTGAAACTTCAAATACACTAAAAACATTTAAACAATAATAGATATTATAATAGAATTATTGCCAACAGATTAATTTTTTTGTTTTGAATTTTTACAAGTACAATAGCTTTTAATTATATTATTTTATAAAAATGTGATGCGTCTACCTATTATAGATTCTCAAGTGAGTACCTACGAACATAGTTGGTTTTTTTCTCGTGCCAGAAAGTCGTTCCAAATTTTTTTTATTGCCCTGTAATTAATCGACTGAAAATTAAATACGAGTGGTACTTTAGACAAGTTATTTTATAGTTTTCGCAGTCATAATAAAAAAAAAAAACCATTCTAAAAAAGCTAAACCAGTGAAATATGTTAGCACAGCAGTTCTAACAAAATCTTGACCATTTTTTATTTAAACTGAGCTCATAATTGTGTAATGAATGAAATGTTTATAACAAAGTTTACAAATGCAAAATAATAATAATTTGGTTTTGTATTGTGCCGAGTCTATGCAGTACCTAAGTATTTTTTGAATTTCTGAAAATACCTAAGATAGATATGCATTTACTAGATTGTGGCTTAGGTTATGGATATACCTACAGTAATAATATTAAATATGTAGAACATATAAATAGCTATATATTAATTACATTTATAATTAATATGTTATCAAATCAGTTAATTATTAATTTATTATAAAACTAATGTTTTATTTCTTACATAATATTATGTATTATATTTTTGAATGAAGAAATCAAAAAAAAATTTTTCGATAAAATATAATTTTGTACTTAGTATAGATAATCAATTATACATTATAGCCTATAGGTAGATACGTGGAAATATTATAAATAATCATTCGACATTTAGAAGTAGCCTGTATTAAAGCACTTTTTTAAACTATATAGGTCTTATACCGGTGCAATAATAATATTTTCAACTTTTTGTTTTTTATCTTGTCTAATAAAATATATTTTGAATGTTTTATGTAGGTATTGTGTACATAGAACTCATCGTGTGTTTGCATGCACATCAATAGTATATTTTATAACCCGACGTTTATATTATGCGAATTTAATAAAATATGTATTTGTATAAGTATTATATAAGTGCTCGTATAATACCTATATAATACCATAACTGTGTAAACTTATTTTGCCCGAAAAAAAAGATAATTCCACTAGGGCGGAAGTAGTCGGTAGACGATAGGTACACATAAGGTACTTATTGGATCGTTAGATAACAAGTATCAACTCTGGGAATTATCGTGGTCTTAGTCCGGTTTTATTGTAAGTAAATATTCAGAGTGGATTTGACATTTCGGTGTAGTATTGCAGGTGTTCACTGTGACAAGAAAGTTTAAAACACTATCAGTATTTAATATTTATGAAATGCACACAAATGGGTATATAGGTATAATATAAGTATATTATATCAGTCTATCTAATATACATCATTACATCGTAATTCATAATGTTTCTATGTTATACAATACATTGGTTGTGACTCGTGAAGATCTCTCTTATATAGTTATTATGTATTTTACCGTAGGTAATCTAACCTATTTAATACCTATGAAAAAAATTACAAATGTTTTAATCGTTTTCACATATTTATATTATTATATTGATAATAATATTATACTATTATTATTTATTTTTAGTACCTATATATAGTAGGTACCGACATATTTTATATTATAGATGAATGTAGATATATGAGTCGTAATGATAACTGATGAGATAGTGCACGTCATTTATTATTTATTTTAGAAAACATGAAATGTCATTATTATCGCAATGCTGTTTGAAAAAATATATACTGTAAAAAATATTGACCTTATATATCGTTATATAATATTCTATAATAAAAAAAATGTCGATTGAAACTACCTACGTTCATATTATTACGGATTCGATTGAAATACCTACATTAGATTGGTTCAATGGCAGAAATTCCAGTTTTGAGCATATTACCTAATTTATCGCGTTTTTGTACACCGTATACTATTAAATATTTATATGCCTATACACTGCTGAAGATTATTACTGTTATTTTAATTGGAAGAATATACATTTTATAGTATATAAATAATTAAAATAATTAAAAACTATTCGTGTCCATCCCCAAGTCTCGACAATGTAATAGGTGTTGCAGTAAATTGTGTAATAATATATATAATATTTTATATTGTGTATTGTACATTGATCACAGAAATGTGTATGTATGTTGTACATTTATTCATTTGGAATGTTGATTTCAAAAAAATGAAAGAATCAAGTAACATAAGGAAAGGATTTAAAAATAAATTTGACATTAAAAAAATCACCAATACGTGTTCTTGGAATTTTCATTGCTACTTTATGAAAATAATGTATGTGGTTAATATAATATAATATAATCTCTACCAATTACCAATATTATATTATCAGGTAAGGTATAATATAAAAAGAGAGATGATATAGATATAATGTTGGTCGGTACTGCAAAATCATTTGACGACAATATTAAATAATCGTTACAGTTGGGATATTTAACTTATCATTTTGATAGCATACCTAAAATGTATAATAAGTATATTAAATGTGTGAATAAATTATACTCCCTTTATTATACCATAGACAATTTACTGAGATGTTTTGAGCAAATATTATTTTAATATTTAATGTAGTACAAAGAGTAAAATAAATACCCACGTAATAAGTCATCGGTAATACGATTTATATATGCACGATTTAATGCCATAACAAGAACAACATAAATTCGTAAAAAATAAAGTGGTTTTTACATTAAATTTAAAATCTTGTACTGAAAACAATTTTTTTTTTTTTATAATTTGTATCATAATTTCGTAAGAGATGGTTTTGAAGAAAACAACTTTACCATCACTTGCATAATTTTACAAACGAGTTGTTATTATCCTTGTACATTTTAATAGTATTTAACGCTGTATAAGTTATGGTTGAGTTTGTTTAAATCACATATAAGACAAGTCTGTTGAGTATAAAATATTTAAATTTAAAATTCAAACGAATTTAATCCTGGGCAATATCGAAGATGCTGACTTATATACTAAATTTAGTAGGTAGTTAATAATAAATGCAAGGTATGGCCTCATTACTTTATAAGTAGCTATAAATATTTACTTATACCTACAAATTTTTAATTCAATGAGATGGAATTTTCCTTTTTATTCTGTTAGACGGAAACCTGTCTTTGACAGAAATTTGAATTGGTCTCATACGATTCCGCTTAAGACAGGTTTCACTGTATATAGAATATACCTTCTTAAATTGACTTAAATTTACATTATTACACAGAGAATGAAATAAAAAATAATAATATAAAAAACCTTGTTATTTTAACATTTTTGATTCTGGCCTAGGTATGTCTTCAATTTGTTATGCACTTATCCGTGATTCGAAATTATAATTTCATATATTAATATCGATAAATGGAAAATCGTATGCTACGATTAAACTTTCAAGCAGTTAATACTGTATAATATACATTATAAGTATTAAGTACTATAATATTATATGTATAAATGCTTAATACAATAACCGTCATTATGATGAATATCTGAAGTGATCTGAAGACCGCAGACAAACGGATTTTTGTCGAGTTTTCCATAAATAACTATTTTTTGGGAAACGAAAAAACATCACATTTTTGTTTTTACTGAAATAAATTTCTAATTGTTTATAGATGATTTATTATGAGAAAAATCACTAAAATAAAATATTTTGTTACTGAAAACTAAACTTAGATCATAATTTATTAATTTGTTTTCTACGAGAAAGTATAATAATCGAAAAATGGCTAAATTGACTTATTACCGTTATTCCCTACAGGGGCGTATGCAAGGGATGATATGTGGGTCAGATTCCCCCAATAGACTTTTTTTATAATCTTATAGAAAAGTGTTTTTAGTGTTAGGGCGTTACAAGGAAACATAAAATAGCTGGTATTTGTGTAAATTTTCAATTCGTCACATCCAACCGACGGCACACTATTACACTAATGACTAATCAGTAATCAATATCAATAATCATACATTAATTTCATAAATATAATATTATTACTATACTGTAATAAATTATTACAGTATAAAATTTGACCGACCGACCGTCCCCTTTAACAACGCTGCAACGTAGACTCCTTCATATCCGCTAATGATACATTTTCCTATATTAGAAAACATTTTAAGAAATAATATAATGCACTGATCAGTCTTATACTAAAATATTATCAATTTTGTATTACCATGGACAATACACATAATATACCTTTACATATAAGTAGGTATATAACTATTAAGTATTAGTGTAGTAGAAGTAATTGATGAAGTGACTAAAAAAAAATTAAATTAAATTTTGTTTTATTATTGTTTAACTTTAATTGTTTGTGGTTTTGAATTAATATGTAATAATATCTATTTATTTTTTATTCATTATTTTAATTTGCAGGTACCTAAGTTTAAATTTCTTTTTTCTGATCTCCTCCATACAAAAATTATGTTTATACCACCGATTCCCTACAATCACTCACGCCAAACATGATCATAGGCGTGTTTTTTAATTATTTCACAGATCTGGCTAAGAGTAAATTTTCGGAAAGTTTCTTATATTATAAAATCAAATCCTCCACTAAATAAAAAAAAAACATAAAAATTAGTTTTGCATTAATTTAAATTAGCAGGTTATTGCTAGAAATTAGAATAGCCAAACGCGTAAACGTCTATATAAGCATGATATAATATAACGTTATACCTAAGATATAATATTTTATTATTTCTTATGCAATAAGCATAAAAATAAATGGAACTCTCTATAAGGCATAAATGTTAGCAAAATAATAAGATGAACACATTCATAATTTATAGATTACGTATGTGCGTTTACAAATAATTTAAGTTACTTTACGTTATTTTATAGGACATTTAAATAATATTATATAATATGTAGTATGTGCCTTCTACTAGACATTACCTATGTATTTAAAAGACTTATTGATAATTTTTCAAACATAAAGTTTTTACATTGTAAGGTTAGATCGATATTAGAGGTATTAGTTAATAGTTTTAAATTAAGTAAGTACCTATATACCTATTACCAAAAAAAATACCTACGTTTAAAGTCAACATTTTCTTGTGTATTTTAAAGTATTTAAATATTTTACTTACTTGGAAGTATTCTCTATTCTATGCAATTATTAATTTGTATTACACATGGACTTATTTGATGTGTATTGAAATTAGCTATGGCTACAAGGCCGTTAGTTTGACGGACGCCCGGAAATTGGGCCACAATGCAATTATTTTCAAAAAGGGATACTAACTAGACCACTACAATTTTACATTTATAAAAGACCGATTGAGTGATTGGGCCATTGATGTATATTATATTATTATGTACCTACCAAATATGCTGATAATATTTTGACATTTATATTTATGACGATGCAATGTTTTCTTCATGTAATTCATAAAATATGTGCTTAATCGAGTCTGTCCATTTTCTGGATGTACACCGTATGTCTGTTCAGATAAAAATTTACATTGCAATTAGAATCGCAGGTTCACTGAAGGATAGGAAATAGACTATAATTTAAAATAATTATATATATTCTTCCATAGGTATTCTTAATTACATAAAGAAATGCGACAAAGAAGAAAAAACCCAATTGATTTTGTAAAATCTGAATTACATTATTTTTAAAAATAGTTGTTTTTGCTAATAATTAATATAATTATTTATTTTTGAAATCAATTTTGTTTTATTAAAATTATCATTTATTTATATTCATAATAATTACGTAGTTGTAACTGAATTTCCGATACCCTTTAAATATAGGTGTATATTTTATTCCAACGACATGGAAATAAAATGTAAATAAATATTATATTTGAAGCAGGTAGGCAAAAATGTAATGTAGTCAAATTAATAACAATGCATCTCCTTTTAAATTTTATACGGTGATAATTATTTCGGTCATTAAAAGTTTTAAAATATTACGAGTTTTTAGAAAAGTTAGAACCATATTGATTGAAACATTTTTATATTTGTAAGGTTTGTATCTTGTATGTAATTTCAATAATATTTTAATTTAATTTATCATTGAACAAAATTTCTAAAAATATAGGACCTCATGTGTACATGTCTATTTATTTATAGATACCACTTTCAACGATTATAGAAATATTACATAGGCAGATGATATTGCTCCAATTGCAATCAGAAAACATAAACCATATTTTTATTTTTTCTAATGCAGGATAGGTAGGTTAGTTGTACTTACTGCGTATTTCTTGTTTAATTTTTTTATTTGTACTTACGGGATACAAGATACTTTTGAAATATGTACATTATAATGATGTCATATAGAACTGTATTGTGTACCTAACCCTAGTTTTAAGTACTGTATTATAATATATTCATATGATGATTATTATAAAGGAAATTATTTGAAATATCCGAATGTTTCGTTATTTGCATCTCATTGGATATCACACTTCAATTTTCATTCAATTTTGAATTTAACAACCACCTAACGATGAAAAACGAAACAAATACAGTGCAATGCGACATTCAATATATTTGTTTATAATAATATGCAAACCATGCATGGTCAATACTTTCTAAATCAAATACAAATTATACATTCGGCAAGTACGAGTGCAGATGATATTAAAATTTGTATCAACAGTATCGAATATGATGAATAATATACTGTCCACATGTCACTGAAAGAAGCTTCTCAACGTCGTTTTCCTATTATAAAATTTGTTATTTTCTATTGATGTTAAATTGTTGAATGACGTAGTTGTACCTACTTCGTTTGTTTATTTGGTAACACGGAAAACATATATGAAAACAGTGATAGACGTCTAGTATTAACGAGAAAAAGAAACACATATCTAATTGGAATTTGAAGATTCTTTATATAAATGTATAAAGTTTGTGTGTTCAGACTATTTTTGTATGGTCTTAATGAATATAAGGTGCTGCAGGTATCCATAACAAAATACAAATAACAGTATTTTATTGGAAAATAATATAAGTAATTAAGTTGGGTCAAATTGATACAATCTGAACAGTTGGAGTAATACTATATAGGTACATTTAAAGTTTAAACATAAATATATATTTCATTTGTTCAGACAATACAACATCATTAGGTATTAATATTATATTTATAAATGATAAACTTCATATTTTAAAAACTTATAGGAACTATGAAGTTTATACGTTCATAGTGGGATATATTGCACTATTGCCCTTATATATAGTTTAGTATCAATCAATTTACCTTAAATTATTTAACTTAAAGTTTTACGTCGAAAAACCAAAGTATCAGTAACATTTTATTTGTCCCTATATGTATTAAAGAAGATCAATAGAAAAGTACAAGTGAAAAGTTTGTGAAATAGTAATGGAATAGAAAAGCTATAAGACGTATACTACATTCATATATATATATATATATATAAGATTAAAAATTAATATGAACAACGCACGACTATAATAGACAATAACTCAACCAAACAAAATGTGAAAATTATCGTGTTTCATATTTTTATAAATCTGAAATTGGCTTAAAATGTGTCATTGTAATATAAATTAAGAACAATTCTTTTCATAAGTGCATAACATTGTACACAAATTAACAAATGATATTGTATTGGACAATAAAAAGTAAAAATAAAAATATAATTTATTGAAAAACTGTACACATATTTTAAAAGTTCCTAATCGAATTACAGAAATTCTTATGAGTTATGGACATTACATTTATTTACACACTTAATTTATACCTACAATAAATGTTCAGGATTCATTGCCATTTGCACGAAACTAGTTATTAAGTCAATGAATTTTCAAAGAACCTCTGTGCAATGTAGGAAGGACGCTCATGAATGTATCTGAATTCTAAACATATCACGGCGTGGTAAGTAGTTCATAATCCATTTGGTGCATTATGTAGGTATACTCATCGATCTAATTACACAATTAGTATTTTTAAAAGATTTTTTGTCTTGTCTTCTTTAGATATTACTAAGATAAATTTAGATTTAAACTTATCAACGTTTGACTTTCTCGTTGTGCACATTTACAAGTTATTCAATGGTGAACAGTTACGCTTCTGTAGGTAGATAAAATATAAAAAGAGTTGTTGGTGTTATCGAAAGTTAGTATATTAGGTCATAAAAATCCATTTTCAATCTCAAAATCACGACATTATATTTAGTTTGATGGAATGAAAGTGTGTAAACTTAGCCTACACATGATTTTGCCTAAATATTGCCTATACAGAACTCCTTATAAACATTGAGCTAAACCGAAACATAATCGTGTAATAAAATTCGATTATTTAAATCGTTATATATTAAAATTATCTAAATATCTAATATAGAGATAGTTGATCAAAACTTATTACAATATTATTATTTATAAGATTACACTGTGTTAAATATATATCATTATTTAGGTTCTATATCAAAAACATTACACGGGCACATTAATATAACAATTAACGATTTTTCAATAACTTTTGAAATGAAAACACCTCGACGGTTAAACATTCGACTGTATTTTTGAGTATGAAGAAAACGTATTTTGCTTAAAGTAACAATAATTTAATAATTTACTATATTATCATCTGCACTATCTGCGAACGACCACCGTTTTTTAATTTTTGCTTTATAATATCGTGTGCGACCAAATCGTTCATTCATTCGTGGATCCAAGGGAGGAGGGGGCAAGGAGCCATGACCCCCCCCCCCGTAGACTGGTGAATTTTCTATTATATCTATTTTTGGGGCAGCCGATAAAATGCATTGGCTGAACTTTTATTTGAGATGCCCCTCCCTAAATATGTTCTAGATCTGCGCCTGCTTGTATTACGCACCCGTCATGGCCAGTAAACAGACATCTTCGAAGCGATCGGCAGTGAAATGGTCGTCGGCTGGCCGTATCATGGTGCTGTCCAAACCGTGGCCAAGCCGATGGTACACAAACATTTATCCTCAAATCAGAATCATCACTGCTCGGCGTCAGACGTGGCCAATATCAGATCAGCGGTACAAGCGATGACGATTACACCGACGGTGACGAAAAATAGCCAGACGACGAGACCGGAGACGCTTCTTCCTCCAGCTGCGGCGCCGTCGTCCTCGCGGTTGCAACCTAATCCAACCAACGAAGGGTTTTCCGTTTCGTCTTCAAACTTTTCGTCGGTCTCGTCGTATACTCGTCTGACTCTTCTTTGTCGCGTCCGGAAAACTTGAAGCGGCTTCCGCCGGCAGCCACAAGAACCGCTGCTCCACCTGGCTGCACCCGTGAGGACGACGGCGCCGAAGCTGGAAAACGAAGCGTCTCTCATCTTCAGTCATTTCGTTGGTCTCGTCTTCTGACTCTTCTTCATCACCGTCTGTGTAATCGTGATCGCCTGTACCACTGATCCGATATTGGCCACGCCAGACGACGGGTCAAGACCGATTCCGATTATTGAGGATAGGCCTCCACGTTTCTGTACCACTGTGCAGCGTACCAAAGCTTTTTCGCAGTTATCGTCGGTCACCATGAACGTGAACATCACCATGCTACAGCCAACCGACAATCATTTCACTGCCGATCGCTTCGAAGACGTCAGTTTAACGACCATGATAGGTGCGCAATGAACGATATTTTGGTCGCACGCGATCAAATACAGCTAAAATTAAAAACGGTGGTCGTTACGTGGATAGTGCAGACGATATACTATAAATTGTTATATTATTGTTACCAAGCAAAATACGTTATTATTATTAATAATTTATATTCACACTCTATAATATACTGTCGAATGATTAACAACGTACGAGTGGTACGATGCAAATCAGCTTAGTGATGTTTTCATATCAAAGATTATTGCAAAATTGTATTATATTCCCGTCTAATGCTTTCGATATAGCGCATAATTAATTTACAACAGTGAAATCTTTTAAATTATATTATTGTAATCAATTTTTATCAACTATCTATATCAGATTATTTAGATGGTAAAAAAAACCTACATAATATACATAATATAAACTTCTATTGGATATTTTTTGGTATTAAAATATTATATCGTCGCATGAGAACCATCATGGCCAATGTCAGTTTTCCCAACTTTTCGGGGTGAACAAAAAAATGTTTTTTTTGTTAGAAATTTTGAATGTTGGTATACCTTTTGACATGAATTAACTCTAAAACGTTTCATCTTAGGTATTGTCAATAATAATAATAATATTAGTAATACTAATTTCATCGAGTTGTTGGCTGCTGACGGCTCTCTATTAATAGTGGCAGTTCCTATATTTTTAGATTGGAAAACTAATCACTTGGTCTCACGCGTCTCGAAAATACGAATCTATTGATATATAAAAGGCATATTTCAATTTTAGATTCTGAGTGGAGCGAGGAAGCTATTGGTTTTACAATGGTGTTCATTTTTTTGTTTTTTTGTATCCTGTATACAACATTTCTACCAGAAGCAGTGTTTCGATTTCTACATAATATAGTACCTTATCTTTTATAAAATTAGATCAAGATGGTACTTAGAGAGGTCATTTTTCGATTTTATCAATAGTTATTTAATGCCAAGGGAAAAACGACCGAAAAATTACAAAAAACCACTAAAAATGGGATTTTAATTTCTAAGGCTTTGTTTATCAACCATAGAAATCAATAAAAAATAATATAACCTATTATAATATAAATTCAACTTACATGATATAATAAATAATAACAATATCCAGACTGACAAACCGTCTCCTCTCAGAATCGTTTTTCTTATACAATGACATATATCATTGAATTCAAGTTTAATACAATCCATCATACAATGACCCACTTGTAACCTACTGTACAGCATAGCGACATCCACTTACCCGCTTTTTTGAGATTGGCCAATGATGGTTCTTATGCAACGATATATATTTTTATTTAAGTGTTTAGACACATTTAGTTATAAAATGCGTAACAATTAATCTTTATGACCGGTTTATATTTTGTCAAATAACCGTGTTCAAAATCCGTGCAGTTTACATTTAACAGAGTTTAAAAGGGGTAAATCAACGGACATTAAATTCGTCACGGGCAGCGACGTGAAGGATTCATTAAATATTTGAATATATTAAATACTGGCTTGAAAACTTGGCGATGTTAATAAATTCTAATCAACCGTAAACAGAATCGTCAGGAACACCATATTGTTATATAGTGTTATTTTTTTCAAGTATTTATTTTCGATAATAAACAGCAATAGGCCATCATACCAGCAGAAGTGATAAGTACGGGACAATGTTTTACGAACGAAACAATTTTTAAAAGGATCATATTATAATCTATACAGTGTAGTTCTTATGATTTTTACATTCATTAATATAATATTATCCAAATTATAATCAAGAACATTTTTACCAGTTTTGGTATTCCTTTGAACTTAAAACAATGTTTTTAAGTTCATTTTTTATGTATAGCAAACTCAATACCCATAATACCGTCACTATTATTTTATAAAAAAAATATTTCCATAAACATTTTATTTTACTTTTCGAGAAAACAATTGTGTACCTCTAAAACAAACAACCAGTAAACAGTGTGGTCATAATTTCATTTTACTGCAATTTTCTCAAATGAACATTCAAAATAGAGAAAAGTGTAATACAAATCATGAGAACCATCCTATACGCTATTTAAGCTCATATAGTTTGTAATTAAAAACGCCAACCCCCTGTCAGACCTTATCTTCTATTCGCCCAGGATTCACGTTGCGTTTCATTGGATTGTTGAGGGCGGTGGATTGTTATATATTATTCATTATGTTTAATATAAATTGCGAGGTAGTGCCCCCAGTACTAATATTATGTATATAAAAAAAAGTGCCATTGGGGGATAAACCTCCCATATTCTTCTAAAAAAAATATTAACATTCAGTATAATTTTCATGTATTTACAGTTATTCATTTTTAAATAACAACAAAATAACAAAATCGCTTTATGAGAATTAAGAAATCGAGTGAATATCCAATTTCATAAAAATATGAAATTCAAACTCTCATAAAAATGTAATTTGATTTGCTTGAAGACATTTTTTTTTTAATAAAGATAGACAAACTTATGAATAATCTTGTATTACATTTTCAAATCTTAGATTTAAAAAGAAAATTTTTTATGAATTTCTAACTCGAAATAATTTGCAAACTGTCTTAATTTTTAAGTATTTTGTCAATATTTGAACTTTAAATGCTTATAAAAAAAATTGTGACTATGGATTTCATCTGCTTTTGAAACAATATACTAGGTGCCTTTTATTAAATTTTCAAGCTTTTATAACCAACAAATAAAGTTTTATTGATATTTATAGAAAAAAAAAACTAAAAAAAAATGGAAACTGAAAATATCCATAAACAGCTCAAAATAAGTCAAAATATTTGGAAAATATTATGGTGTATAGAAAATGCTAATATAAACATTCAGTCAAAATTGAATGTACCTACGGTCATTTGTTTTAGAGTTGTACCAAAAACCAAAATCGATTGTCTCGAAAACAGATTTTGAGTAAAAATTCCCGTTTTTCCATAATTTTTCTTTTGTTTTTCACGTCGCTTTTGAAAAACTACTGAGAAGGTTTAATTTTGACTCCCCAAAGTACCAAATAGATTCACTATTCTACCAGAAAAGATACTGTTGAAGAAAATCCAATCATTTTTACTGTCCTAGAAGGTGATGACAGACACATAAATAAAAAAATTTAATAAAAAAAATTCACACATAATCTAAAATAAAATAAATTTTTTTTTGTCAATCTAAATGGTTGCAATTCATTCCATATTATTTTAGTATTACTATAATTAGAAGAAACATGGTATATACATTTTGTACAAGTATATTTATTAAAAATACAAATCTTTGGACTGGACAACGTCACGCGTCGGTTGGGACAGCTATGAGCTAGTATATTACTATATAATATGTAATCGATGTAAGATAATTTAATTTTAATCATATAAATACCAAATACTAAATAGAACTGTTATTTTAATATAATTATATTTAGAGTTCATGGGCCCTCATGGCTCATATTACACTTTTCAATTGGGTTCAGTATTCATATGTATTATATGAAATTAAATTAAATACAGTAGAACCCGTTGAAGATGATTTCCCGCTTAATACGCTATTTTTTAGTTTTAACTGGTCCCCAGGAGAGCGTCTTAAACGGGTTCTACTGTAAACAAATATATAATTACTCTGACACACTTTGTGAGCACCCTTAATGTCTTGCACAGTTTTTTTTTTAAAAATGTTTATGCTGTCATACTAACTTACTAAAATAAAATATATACCTACCTATCGGACTGGATTAACGTATAGGCAGACTGCCAGACTAGGCATTTGCCTAGAGAGGTTTTTTAGCCTACTAAGGAGCCATGCCGTTTTGAATCTGTTATAAATCTTAGTGTATTCTTTTGTTTTAAATAAATATTTCACACTTCCTTCGCCCAAGATAACATATCGTATATTCCTTATTATAACTTATTTAATTATTGTATCACCTGAATACAGAATTTACATAATATAGTAAATATATTCTTTTAGAATTAAAAAAAAGATATATTTGTTTATTTTGAAATTTAGACTTTACGTTTAACAATTTATAAATAAATGAAAAGTAAATACTGCATTAAATAAATTGAACACAATAAAACAAAAACCAAATATTGTGTTCAAACTTAAAATACTTCAGTACAAAATTATTGTTTTAACATACATGTTATACTATGTTTTAGGAATGATTAATTTTCTGTTAATGTTTGATGAATACAATTTCAATAAAGCAGCTGATGAAAAATCATTTAATGGGAAATGTTATTATTGCCAAATTGATATGTTCATACATATATTAGATTCTGAGCGGAGCGAACAAGCTATAGTGGTTTTACAATGGTGTTTTTTTTTTTTTTTTTTTCATCCTGTATACAAAATTTCTACCGGAAGGAGTGCTTTTATTGCAACATATTATAGTACCTTATCTTTTAGCAAATTGGATCAAGATGGTACTTTAAGGAGGTAATTTTTCGATTTTCTTAATAGTTATTTAATGCCACAGGAAAAACCACCAACAAATTACGAAAAACAGCTAAAAATGGGATTTTTATTTCTAACACAATGTTTATCACCATAGAAATTAATAAAAAATTATAATATTATAATAATATAAATTCAACTTACAGGCTATAATAAATAATAACAATATAAAATATCCAGACTGACAAACCGTCTCCGCTTAGAATCGTTTTTATTATACAATGGTATTATATTATTGAATTCAAGTTTAAATAGTTTAATACAATCCATTATACATTGACCCACTTGTAACATACTGTACAGCAGGGCAACATAAATTTCCCCTCTTTTTTTTTATAAAAAGTATTTTGTGTAATATTGCATTTTATAAAGTTAAGGCTTGAAAATATGTTATAACAAGGTTGCTCATAGGCATAGTTCATATAATCAAACTGTAACCAAAAAATATAATACAAACACAGAATTATTTTTATAGACATTGTAGGTAACATTGTTTAATGTTTAAAAGAATATCAAAACTGGTAAAAATGTTCTTGAATAGAATATAATTTGGATATTATATTTATAAATATAAAATTCATAAAAACACTGCATTGATTATATAAGCATTTTAAAAATGGTTTCGTTCGTATAACATTGTCCCGTACATATCATTTCTGCTGGTATGATATGGCCTATTAATTTCCAATTATTCTCAACTCTTCAATATGTAAACACATGTGCACGAAAAATAACTGCAGCTGTCTACCAAGTGATTTATCAGAGACATCGGAATAGCCGATTATCGCCGTTTATTATCGAGGGACGAAAATGAATACCTACACGAAAAAAGTTGGTAAAAACGTTGGTACTGACGATTCTGTTTACGGTTGATTAAAATTTATTAACATCGATAAGTTTAGACATCAGTCCATTATGGCATTATAGCCCATCTTAGTCTATTTTAGCCCGTCATTGAGATTAAATTTTTAAATATATACATGACAAAATAGATATATATTATATATATTACTTATATTATTATTATTATTATTATTATTATTATTATTATTATTATTATTATTATTATTATTATTATTATTATTAATATTATTATTATTTACTTATTTACTTATTAAAAAAAAACTACTTGCTAGATCTATTTCAAACCAATTTTCGGTTGAAGTTTTCATGGTAATGTATATCATATATTTTTTTTAGTTTTAGCATTATCTTATTTTAGAAGTTATAGGGGTTTAGCTATAATAATAACTTATAACGAATCTTGTATTACATTTTAAAATCTTAGATATAAAAAGTAATTTTTTTTATGAATAAAAATAATTTGCAAATTTCATTATTTTGAAAAATGTCGTTAAAATTTTAACTTTAAGTTCTTATAAACAAATTTTATGACTATTGTCTATTATATTTGATAATTTTTAATAGGTAAATTATTAACTTTTGAAGAACTTATGGTATCACATTTTAAACTTTGATCCAGTGAAAACATTTTTATCGATATTTATAGAAACAAACTAAAAACATTGGAAATTTCTCTACAAAATTGAAGCATTTTTACAGTAGCAAAAGGTGACAAGAAATACGATAAACGCAAAACGTGGATAACGTTTTAATTCTGAATAACCATAAATTCAAAATGTATATAACATTTTAATTCTAAATAACATTGAACGCAAAAATTGTATAACGGTTTAATGGTAAATAACATAAAACGGAATTTTTTTTTTCAAATGCTAGCCCTATTTTATACATAAAATGTATACAAAAGGTAATATGGAGGGGGGATCCAAGTATATACTGAACGGCATGATAGAAGGGGGTAAAATGATAATATTTTATAATACAAATTATAATAATAAAATATAAATAGGTACATAATAATAATAATTATTGTAATTTAATTAATCATATCATGTATAAATTATTTGAAATATATCATAATAAAACAAATTGACGTATTTCAGCTGTATTTACATAATTAATAATTATGTATCTGTTATACTTAAAAGTAAATTTTCCAAAATAACTTTTACTTTCGGCTTATTCCACTTTCAGTTTTACAAATGACCTTTTTTTCGAATATTTATGTATCGCCGAATTATTTCTTCCGACATCAACACGATATACCGTTGTACAAATTATAAAAAAAAAACTATTCCAAATTTTCTAAGCAAAATATACAAACCAGATGAAAGTACATATTATGGGAAACTTATTTATCACTCTTTTTAAGTGACTAGCTAAACCTTTAACACCCCTAACGCGTTGTAGCCTTCGTTAATAGTTACTCCAACTTAACCATATCCAAAATTAAATTTGGCCGGCATTGTTTGCTTGTGGTGAGGTACGATGGAATAAGTTTGTCGTTTTACGTCCATTCCATTTTCATTAACTGAAAATTTTTTTTTTTTTTTATGGATTTTGTAATTATTTATTTTTTTAAATAATAGGCAATTTGTAAATTATACATTTATTCACAAAACACTTACCGACTTCCTTATAAAATAAAAATACTAACTGTTGTCTGTTTAATGTATTTTATTACTAAAAATGTAGGTGTTATAAATTTAAATATAAATTATCATTTATCACTATCGTTATTATCACAGTTTTTATTAATATTACTAAACACGTACAATTAAATATTGTTAATACTATTATTATTTATTACATATTATAAGTAAGTTGGAATTGTGGCTACGGTCTATGCCACCCTCTACGGTTATTTATGTATGGTGTACCTAGTCGTGTAGTAAAAAAAAAAAATGAGAGTTAAAACTTATCATTTTAAATGGATCAGTAAATTATGATTAATTAATAAATGCCCTCTAATCTAATTAATTGCCCCCCCCCCCCGACAATTAGATCAAAATTCCACCTAGCTATATGTATCCTAGTATCCCTATAGCACAATTCAGTCTTTATTCTTTAAATAGGTCGAACGTTGCAAGAAAGTTTAACACAATATTTATGGTCGGAAACACTTTTATTAGGTACATTAAAACAAACATAATATATAATATAATTAATTATATTCCACTGAGGTATGTGTGTAGTCGTCGAAGTCATTCACAACCCGCGTACAACTTCTTTCAAACTCTACGACAACACAGGAATTCTCTTCGTACTCGCGACGCTGTTAAATTACAAAATATGGTTTCCTCTGCACAATTTGCTTCTCTGGTCCTACCTATGTTAGTTACTTACATAAAGTAATAACATAATAAATAACACGATTAGTCAATTTAAAAATGACT
Organism: Macrosiphum euphorbiae; assembly: GCA_949089665.1. NCBI lineage: Eukaryota > Metazoa > Arthropoda > Insecta > Hemiptera > Aphididae > Macrosiphum > Macrosiphum euphorbiae. Next base: position 40,748,629 of record CARXXK010000002.1, on the reverse strand, counting down.
CTCTAAAATAATAATAATTATGGATAGATGAAGGCATGGAAGATTGAATGATGCTTATTACATTTGTCGACGAAAACTTTTACTTTACATTATGGTGAAATCATGAAAATCTTAAACATTATTTTATTCTAACATGATACAATATGTAACTTGTATTTCCCACTCTTGCAATCGTATTGCTGAAAAGTTCTAGAATTATTTTAAAATGTTTATATTTTAATCATTTTAATTGTAAAAAAATATTGTGTAATTAACCTAGATAAGGCTTAAATTTTAAAGACGAAATAAATAATATTTCTTTACCTCCCACTCCAGTAATTACATGATCGGGGGACATGGAAAGTCGCTGCATTTTATTACTCAGAAAACTTTGTAAAAAAACAAAAGATAATATTGAAAAGGTATTGCAGAATATGACGCACAATCTGTTAAAAAGTTATAGATATTATTAAACACGGATTAATTATAATTGTGTTAACATTTTTACTAACTCATTTGTCATTTTTATTAATTATAATTTAAAATTAGAAACTCTGATTATGCCTTAGATGAGAGTTTTATTTTAATTAATTAAATAATGAATTAGAATAGAAATAACGTCATTCCTAGAACTAAGGGATAACAAAATTTAAGTAATATTCTGTCTAAAAACACAGCACCATACTCAATAGTATTATATTCATTATCAGGTGAATTAGTTCAACTTGATCAAATTTACCAAGGCCCAGTATTATAAGGCCATTGAAATATGCTCCATCAACTTCAGTTAATGTTTAATAATTGATTTCAATTTTCAAGAATTGATATAAAAAAATATTGAATAGGAACTACTTAATTATAATTCATTTTGATAATAAACAATGAACAAGCCTTTACGCATATTACATAACAGATTATGTAGGACGTGTCTATTTATTAAACTCTCATTTTTATTTACTTAAAATTAAAAAATTTCTTTTAATATGTTAATTTATTGTGTATATACATGTTGCATAATATTATGTATATACTTTTTTTGAGTTTTTAAACATAAGTGTAGTACACCTTATGTCCTGTCTTATATTGTAGACAGTCGTCAAAATATTATTATTTAATATATATGTAATATAGGTGGGAATATTTTAAATTGTAAATTATTGATATAGGTCAGGCCAGTGAAGCAATATGTAGTGAGGGCGTGAGGCAGCAATAATATTTTACTATATAACACCGCCGTAATCGCAGGCACAGGAGTCCCTTTGTAGGTACGACGGTTGTACGTGTGAAACGTCGATCGTAGTACTGGCTAGGCAATCTGAATTTGCTAAGTGATTTATTTATGTTTGTTTTAATATAATAAAAGTGTTTAAGACCTGAAAACCCGACTTTATAATAATTTCAGTCATTCTTAAGTTCTTACCTTTTATAGGAGCAGCGCCGGGATATACGTACTATGTGTCAGTGAAGTTTTATTAAACTGAATAGTGCCAAGGTATATGTAATCTTTGAGTCATTTCAACTAGATAGGAACGAACTAAGAATTGACAAGCGCATATCATCGTACCTCAAAGTTAACAGTGTCATTCTAATCAATTTTAGAGAGTGTCATTAACTAGAGAATACGAGGGTAAGGTATACCTAGTTGGTTTACCGAATATTGTCCAATATGGATGATCCAGTCCTTATATATCCTCGTTGTGTCCGTCCACTCCTTAAGTAACAGTTCATACTTACATAGTTACGATTGTTTATATTAAAATATATATTTATTGTTCGTAGTTACTGTACATAGTTACGATTGTTTGTATTAAGATATTTAATTAATCATATCTTTGAACGTCATAGTTTAGCATTAAATATCAGAGGCAACTATGAAATAGTTAAGTCGATGTCTGGTCGATATTAATATGATGTCGTATTACCTATAACATTGGATTTTTTCTTATGTAAGGAGAAACTAAATCATTAGAATTACAAAAGTTTGTAAATAATTATTCTATACTGACCTGGAAAGCGAAAAAAAAGTTAGTGACACAAATATTATGACAGGGAATATGGTTAATTATTCTACTTTCGTTGATGGATAGTTTCAAGATGATGATGCGTATCGAGTGCTAAAAGAAATTTATTCGTTAGATTATAGCAGGGGTGGCCAAACCGCGGTTCTCATCATAGACTCATTCAGCTCGTGTTTTATCGTAAGAAAAAAAACATCTTATTACCTAGGTAATACTATAATTATAACTAGGTATTATAATATGAAGACAACTTTGTCCCTTATAAAATTTAATCTAACATTATTGTACGTTATTATAATATTGTTTCGCATTCTACACATTTTATTACATTTGATATCCTATTACTATTTACGATAATTGAAATTTGAGAACCTTTTTTAAATTATTGTCCTTTTCTTGTCTCTTAAATATTTTTCATTATAATGTGCGTCTTGTGACTATATTTTTGTCATTGACCACCCCTGGATTATAGTTTTTAGGCTTTCATCTTCAGTAATCAGTATACTAGCCAGTATTACAAAATAGGTACCAAAATATAATTTTTTCAAATTCTATTTTAATTCTATTATGGCATTGTGTTGTATCAAAATACGTCAGGAAACCGGGAATTGAGCAGGCTCGAAGAGTGAACTTTCCCAACTTGTTTGTAATAGTTATAATTTAAATTTTTAATATTATTATTATTATTACACTTATTTATATTTTTGACATTTTATGGCTTTGCTTTGGCACATAGAATCGAAAAACGTTACGTTACGTTATTTATTTATGTTTATAAATGGTTTCCATGGGTTTTAAAACTATTATAATAATTATTATTATGTCTTTGCTTTGGCACATAGAATCGAAATCGAACAACGTTACGTTACCAAAAAAATTGCAAAATATAATTTTTCTAATCCGAGATTCGAACTCGATATACGCGCTTATCACACGATAGTTAGGTGATAGATATATGATAGCAAGGACAACAAAGACACAAAATGTGGTACTTCATTGCAGACTCGTATGCAATATTATTTTAAATAATACATTGAATATATTTTCACGTAACTTTTGAAAACTACTGGAAAAATTTTATTATACTATCATATTATAATTATTGTTATAATAATTAATATTGAAGGCTTCAACAGGTTGTAATTAGCCATGATACACTGCTATGATTGCTGTGAGACGGGACTTGCTCTTCAGGCATACTCGAACTTCCACTACAATTCTCATTATCAAGTAATTCTAATTTTATTTGTTTGTTGCATACCTATTAATTTAGTATGCATATTTTTACAATTTTTAATGAATATTAAAAGCTCTATTATGGCTGCATATTTCAATACTTTTAAGTGCATCCTTGCTCCACCTAAAACTGTAAGTCATAGATCATAATACAACATTTCATGCTATTCGCGGCGTGTGGTACCGGCTGAATGAGGCCCTCGAATGATTATAACAGTAATACAGCGCAGTATCGTCGGCCTGAAACTGTCGATTGGTTTCATTCTATATTATTATATTTTTGAACAAATTAACGATGACTTATTTTACGATCAACCTCCATAGAAGATCACGACGATCACCTTGTACAACGACACAATATTATTGTGTTTTCGATGGTTCTTGAAAACGTGCACCATATATATGCCTAATAATAATAATAATATTAAGTGCGTGCCTGTGATATTACCGCGGCACTATAGCGTCAACGGGCCCGGCGGCGGCGTGCGGTATTTATAAACCGTCCGGTAGGAGTTTATTAATATATCGCCGTTTAATTCCCAATACGTCGGCTTGGAGGGAGCCCGTGCGAGCGTCGTTCGGTTCCAGACGTCCGTCTCCAGATCGGCGGGGATGCTCAGCGTTTGCGTCGTCGTCGTCTGCGGTGACGGTGAAGGCTGTGGTTGGCGGCGGTGGAGGTGCGAAGGGATGCGAAGTGACGGCGGAAATCCGAAGAGATATTATTCGTCAAAACGTTACGACGGCGCATGCGCCACCGCACACACGTACACCTTCAGCGGCGGAGGTGGCCCACCGGCGTCCACACGCCCGGCGGGCGAGCGGTCGGAGCGCAGCAACCGTAGCCGCTGTAAAGGGGCCACAATACGCGCGCGCCATCGAATGTACACCCCGCCGACACCGCCTCCACCACCCACGTCCACCGCCGACGATAACGGCCACCCGATAGTTTTATTTAGAACTATGCCGCCGCGCACTGTTGCGCCGACGACTGTTTTGCCGTTTTATTTTTTTATCGTCCCGTTTCTCGTCTTGTCTCTATAAATAATATTAATATTTTATATCCACGCCGCTGCCCAATACATATCGTAATAAATATTACGTAATAAATTTCGTTTTTCGGATGTTTTTTCTAACATTTTGGTTTTCAAAAAGTTTGCACCGACCGTCGTCGTTCCCAGAACCGAACGGCCCAACGGTGGTGGTTTCGTCTTACTCGCCACCACGAGATGAGTTTTTCCCGCCGCCGAGTAATAATAATATTATAATTCGTTCACCCGTGACGCCGGCGATCTTCTACTGTATAATAATTTTGTCATCGTCAGCGCCCGTCGGACGCGATCGCGCGCGCGCACGTCACTCCTCCGCGGAACCTCGTCGACGGTCGTCGTCGTCGTCGCCGCCGCCGCCGTGTACCCTCCACCTCCTTTGCCGTCGCACGCGCGCCGCGATATTATATTGGACACTTGCCGCCGTACGACCGCCCGCGGCTGACGCCACTGCAGGACCGCCGGCTAGACGACGACGACGACGGTAGCTGCAAGCCGCTGCTCCGCCAACTCGCCGTTCCGAACAAGGGTAGGCCAAGTAGTGTGTTTTTTTTTTTAAAAATTGTTTTTTGTATTTTACGACCATCTGTAGGAAACGGCCAATCGTTGGCGTTTCGTTCGCTATCCGACTTTTATTAATAATTGCATTATTTATAATATTATCGTATACCTGCGCGCACTCGAAACGGAAGCTGCACCAGTAAGACACACACGATTATGCACCAATAGCCATGTTGGGCATAATAATAATATTATGTTATCGTACTATACTTCGCTTTGGCGAATCGTTTGAACTATCGAATTATCGTAATAATGACAACAACAATATAATAATTGTTGAATATTCCATGTTAAGTATAGGTCGAACTAGACGATAAAAAATCGCATAGATACTGTCCGTCCGGCGCCGTAGGTTTAGATGATTTTCGCGTGTTGTGCACACGCCGCGAGTTTGTGTTGGCGTGATATGAATAATATGACCGCCGCTTGCGCATGTCGGCCGTGAGTCCCTTTTGCGCGAACCCACCTTGTCATCATAATCGCTAATTATATTATATAATATACCTAATAATAATAATAATATGCTTTCGAGATTGATGTACCTGTTGACGAAGTTAGGTGTATCATGTAGGTACAGCGAAATCCACTCGTGCAGGATTATAATTACAATTTTATAAACATAATTATAACGATATCGTTCGTCTCCGGTCCTAGCTTCTACGGTATACCCACAAGTTTGGACGTAATTACTAACTTTACGATCGAACTGACACTATAAATACGACAATATGACATTTCGCTGATCCAACAATATAATACAAATAATAATATTATAAGCGACAGCGCCGAAATTCGATCGATCGCTTAGTGTAGCACCTTTTGTTACTTTATTGCCTTTCTTATCTGATTACCTTTCCATTATCTTTATTCACAATTTTATAATGTTAAGACGTAGTGAATCGTATATACATATTTGATATTCTCACGATCATCCCTCAAACGTTTACCTACCTCTTTCCTCACTATGTTCTGTGTAAAACTATACCCATGGGCCTCAGTGCTGCATTTAGACATTTTGCACCCCGGTGCAAAAAAAAAATTGGCGCCCCTTAAGCTCCGGTGAAAAAAAAATTGCTCCCCCTAAGGGGCTTACCCACGGAAAATATGGGAGATAGATCCTCATTAACCTTTTAGATTTTGAGCACAGAAAAAAATATATGTTTTACAATGTGTGCTTTTTTTGAAAAATATTGTTTAGTAATTGCTTGATCCTCTCTCCGCAAAGATACATTTGAATTATGTCACTTTAACCTTGCTTATACTTCATCATATTATAAGTTGTTTTTTTTTTAAACATATTTAAGTAGGTTAAAGCTACTTCATGAATAAATAAAATATAATTATATAAAACTATGCAAATTAATATTAATTAAAAAAATTTCAAACAGCATAATACTATATATATAATACTAGTATACTAAATTATATTATATAATACTGTTATTAAAATAATTAAAATTATAAAATTTTAATAACTCACAAGTAAACAAATTTTTAACCACAAAATATTCGCTCCCGGGGCAGTTGTACCCAGCGCCCCTCTCGTCTCCCTAAATGTAGCCCTGATGGACCCATTGGTATTTATATTTTATGAGTACAGGATTAAACCCTTAGACATAATCTTTAACTATGGGTAGGTAGTAGGTACTGTAATCATCGAAATTCACTGTATGAAATAGTAATATACTTTACAAAAAATAAAACTGGAGTTACAAGGGTGGATGGCTTTTATGTGATAGGATACATTATAGTGTAGGTTTAAGTGCAGGTCAATGTTTAAGACATTTTCTCTCAGTTGTGCTTTGCTATTTTCTCGAAATTTAGGTAGATACTCAGAAGTTTGAAAAAAATACTTCCATCCTAGTTTAATTCCATGTCTTTAAGGGTTCCCGCATGAAACTTTTAAGCTTTTTTGCCTCGAATAAGGTGTGAGAAAAACCCTGTAGTCAAATATAAAATCGATTCATCTCGCTTATCTATACATCTAACACAATCTTACCTGCTACGTATGGTTTTATTTTTTAATCACTATTTTTTTTTTTTACAAAAATGGCACAAGTGGTTTTATTCGTTATTACCGATTAAATAAACTTGTAACTAATATTATATTTTTCAATAATCTGTGTTTAAAATAAATAATGTATTTATTTTCACTTGTATGCTCAATAGAGATTATCATTACTAATTAGTATCTAGTTGAAATGAAATTCGTCATGTACATATTCTAACCAACCGATATAATACATATTTATGATAGGTAGCGAAAAGTACCAATTGTATAAGCTTTGAACTTTTGATTTTGTTCCATTGACCAGGTCCAGGTACGCTAATAAAAAATTTTTATCAAATCCAGTAATTATAATATGATTCTTAAACTATTTGTTATAATATTATATATAGTATAAAATATCATATGAAATCAAGTTATAAAGTATATTTTCGATACTAATTATTAAAAGTACTTAGTTGTTTAAAGAAAATAGTATTTAAAAGTCATAAAGTTTGTGTAAGGTTTATTAAATTTAGAAATTATAATTTAAATATTATAATATGATTTGATTTACGATTAATTTATTAATAAATTAGTAAATAATGGAAATCACGTGAAAAATCAAGAAAAAACCAACATAAGGTACCTACTAAAAATTTGAACTGTGAAATGTAAGAACTAAAAAAAACCAAAACACACATCATGATTACTTATTTAGTTTTTATTTTTAATTGTAAAAAAACGTAGGTAAAACTATTTTTCATGTATTATAGTTCATAAAGTTGGGTAATAAAAAAAAAAAGAAAGACATTTCAAGTAATTCGGCAGAATTTACTATATACTATGAAAAAAATGTTTAAGATTATTGACTGTAAAAAACACAACAATATTAAAGGCACCAACATTTTTATACTTTTTTAGACGTGGTTTATCATGTAACTATTTTTCATTAAAACTGGATTATCAGTTTAATAGTCGGTATTTATATAAATTATCATCTATTAAAAATTAAAAACTGTTACTCTGTCGTTATTGTGAAAGAAAAATCCTTTCGATGTATTATAGATACATGTTCAGTTTCCAAATGGCAATGTTTGTTTGTTTACAATGTTAACATATTATATATATATTTAATATTTATGTATGTTTTTTTAATTTAAAATAAGACATTAATTTGGTGTACATAAAATTTAACTAACTACTGTACAGTGTACAATACTTGAAATATTTATAATTATTTTTAAAAGCTCTGTTATAAATTATACTTAATAGGCATTCCATTCAATCATAAAACATTCAAATCACGATATTAAAAATAACCCACGCTTACTTTTTGTACAAGTTCCGATTTTATTTTGGTAAAAACATTTCATTTCTATGAACATCATGCTACTGGAAATACGAAAGTATATTTTTGAACCAATTTAGTGGAAACGTAACAATCAAAAGAACGGAATCGCCGAATTGGTATGTGCAAAACTATATATTTTATCAACAATTGATTCGTGTATTTTAACAAGCAAAATTATCATTTGAAATTGCGTAACAATTTAATTAATACAAATATGTATAAACATTGTTAAAATAATAACTTTGCTAGGATAAATATTATATAATTGCATTTTGAATCAAAAAAAAATATTTTCAACATTAATTTTCATGTATAAAAAAAATTAATACGTGCCATTTAAATTTGTAGTGATTAATTTAGATTTAATAATAATTAATATGTATATTCAAACTCCAAGAAATAAGTATAAAATTGAATATATTTCAAAAAAGAACTTAACGCATGACTCACTAGTCACTACTCAGTGGCTTGCCACTTGGCAGCTGGCACAGAGTATTGACCGAGGTATTGACATTTTAAATCTGAAAGCGATGAATCATCACATTCTGAATACAATTTTATATGAAGATCATCCGTTGATGATAAGAATTACACTGTGTTTTAAAACAATAAAAATAATTTAAGAGTGATTTTCAGGAAATGTTAAAATATGGTGAGGATGGTCTATATCTAGTAAAAATATCAAGTTCTTACAAATTTTGAATTATTTTTTAAAGAAAAAATATTGTTTTTCAGTCTTTCATATAAATTTTATATATTATATATGTATTATATTATGTATAAAATATGCATAATATATTATACATAATATCTACGATTGTTGAAAATGTTTTATAATTTCAGTTTCTTTTGTCACGTCACAAATGGACAACATATAAAATCTGAGTTCAGAAGTTCCAATTTTGAACTGTTAGAATTAGTGAAATTAGTGAACTGATATTACTGTCTATTCTCAAACTTAAAGGTAAAAACATTGTCTATATTGTTTCAATAATTATTTACAGTATTTTTTTTTCTTAAGTGATTTATTTGAGAATTTTTAAATTTTATATTTTATATATTCATAACTCACTTAAAAATTAAGATGTTGTTCAACGCTTACAAGAGAACAAATGTAATGTTCTTACATTAATGTTTTATAATTGGTCAATTCACTCTAATATTAAAGCTAACAATACAATATTAGAAAATAGAAATTCAGAACTCAAATATGATATTTTGTTCTTTTGTGACTTTATGTGAACTTTCTGTACATTTTGGTATGGTTATGCATTAGTAAGATGAAGATAAGTAGTCAAATAGATAACACACATTCTTCTTAAATTAAAACAAATATTGTTTGGAGAAGACCACTAAAGTGATATTGTCGTTTTTACAATAAAGGAAATAATATTATATATTTTTATGAAACTGATCAGCGTATTAATTTTAATTGTTAACTATGAAAAGAATAACACTAAAATAAATCTAAAAACTAGAATTTATATAAATATGCTGAAAATCTAGTTAAAGGTAAAAAACAAAAAACAAATAATAATAATAGTATGTAATCAATAAATTCTTATTTATAGAGCATATTACTTAAATATGTTTATAGTAATATGGCATCTAATCCTTTTGCCCTAAAAAAAACAATACCTAGGTACGTTATTTCACCATAAGTATGGTTTCACATAAATGGTAGGTATTTACCTATATTATGTCTACATAATATAAAGTGGACTTTCAGAGTTTAATATTAAAATTCTCTGCAGGCCTGTGGGAGTCTCTAAATATAACTTCAATAATGTAGGTAACTGTGTTGTTTTTAAGTATCTCTAAATGATTAATGCAGCTCCAAAGTCATTTAAAAAAATAGAGTATAAATTTATGATGAACTAACAGTACCTAACTAATGTGTATGTAGAGCAGTGTAGTGGACTTTTCTTCATGTGGGTTTGTTTATTTTAAATCGATTTTTCTCTTGCCTAACGGTTAAATGCATGACCCTCAATATTATACTTTTTTATATCACTTGAGAAACTTTTAAATCCTTCATTAGGCACGCCCCGAAATTAAAGTCTGCTCGAGTTGTGACTTGTCAATTACCAGTGGCGTATTTGATAGGCTATAGGAGCAACCCCCCAAGAGTTTTCTTACAAATCATATATTTTTACGTTGCTTTTTATAAGTCTCTTTATTTTATTACGTAATAAATAATAATTGAAATTTTTATTTTTTTAATATTTGATTATACCACATTGGCGTTCTCCCCGATGGAGGCGTGACAACATTTCAGGGGAGGCTTAAACATTTTTATTTATGACGTATTTACTATAATATATATTATATCCTATATTAATCTTATAATGGTGAGGGGGGTGTAACTTCATGCATTATTATGAAAAGGGGTGGGGCATGCACCTCAAAAGGTTGAGCACTTTTGCAATATAATGTGTAAAAATTATTAATTACAACCCCTTATTTGCTTATTACAATATTACTTAATAGCATGTTGCATCATGCAGCTTTTTCACGTTCAAAAGGTTGCAATGTGTAATTATGTATAGTATCAATTAATACAATTTAGACTTTAATTAATATTTGTTGGGATGTATAGTATATACTAACGACTTTGAAACAAGTATCTTGTTTTGGAATTTGGCAATTGCGAAATGCTTTAAATGCTTATTTTATCTACTTTGGTAATAATCGAGTATAAAGGTTAGGCTAACATTTTTCATTTCAGTTAGGTATTACTCTCCTGTGACATGCTGGCACACACTTGTTTGATGAAATGTCTTATTTTAAGTCACCTATAATACTAGTCTTATCTTAAGAGGACGTACTATACCGTACATGATGAATATGTCGTCCCCGTCATAGTGTCTAACGTATATAACATAATATAATATGTTAAAATATGCATTCAAAAGTTCTAATGTTGTATTGTTGTTAGCTTAAATAATAAAAAATTGACCTATTATGATACTTAAGGGTAAGAACATTATCTGCGTTCTCTTGTTGGTGTTTTATGATATTTTAATTTTTGAGTTACAAGCATTTTTAAATATTATTATTTTACACTTATGATATAACTTGCTTAAAATCTAAAATATCATAAAAATTCAATAATAGAATACATGTATAATGTTCTTACCTTTAAGTTTCATAATAGGTCAATTATCTCTAATATTTAAATTTAAAGCTAACAAGACAATATTGGAGCGGCTGAACGTACCTATATTTGGAATGTTATGCTTAATGTTAATGAAAGATGAAGATAAAACATATAGTGCATAAGTTGCGACTTGCGGGAACGACGGATTAATTATTCTAATTGCTTCGAATTTTGCAATTAAATTGTTAATACTAAATAGGTTAGGTTACTTGGTTGAGATAAAAAAAGGGACAATATCGTTTAGGAGCACTACTCCCGCGTGAATGCTCTCTGTCTAACATAGCGAATTGTAAGCTATTTGATCACGTTTAGAACTGTCAGTTTAAAAATTAGAGTGAATTGACCTCTCATACAATTTAAATTTAAGATTATTATATATTGAATTTATTATCTAGTGAATCTCATAGGTTTTTTTAAAATTTTTATTTGAAAGCGAGTTATGAGTATTTTAAAATGTTAGTCTCATAACTTGATTTAAAATTAAAATACAAAAAAACCCCTATACGGTTCACCAGATAATATTTCTTCAAAATTTTATCAGGTGCCAATTCACTCTAAGTTTTAAACTAAAAGAGCTAAACGTGATTGTACAATTTACAAATAATTTTTGTGTTTTTAAGACAGAGAGAACGTATGCGGGTGTGGCGCCTTCTCAACGGGTTTTTACTTTTTATTACTTAATATTTATAACCCTATCACATTGTCTGTTGATGATGTTATTGACAAATTGTCAAGCAAGAAAATAGAAATATAGATTTTGTTTTGAAAATAAAGTTACTTTTGTTTTATTGTGTGCCTACTTTATACCTTCCTTACAGCCCCCCCACCCCACTATATAGGTTAACCATCAAATACACCCATGTCAATTCCTAATCTGAAATACCACAATAGAAGAGTAGTGAAAGAATTAGTCGAGTAAAATATTTTCTAATAGAATATTATAGGAACGTTGGAATATTTATTTTTATTCGTAGTAAGTTACCGTGGTATAATATCAATAATGAAAACAAATTTAAATTCTGATCACTGATCAGAGCGTGAAGCGTATTGATTTTACAATAAGGTCTGTTATCTAGTGTATTTTTTTTGTTTATTATTTGCAGTGGTACTGTGGTAGGTTTATAAATTGCATTGTTCTGTATTTTGCGTATTCGGGTGTATTGTGTATATGATATTGTATTATGTTAGAATTCACTTAACTGATTTTTTTTTTAACAAATACATTCGGAAAATATTCGATACGTGCCTGCGGGCGAATATATATTGCCATTTTATCTTTTGCAATATTATTTTCCTTGTGTACACAAACAGAGTGTAACCTATATTTTTAGTTTTTCATTCTTTAACTGATAAACTTTATTGCCAATTTATCGTAAGTAAATGATGTAAGAACCTACTTTAGAAAAAATAATTTTGGAATTTCTGAAAATATTTCACATTTTATAACAAGTGAAAGCAATTTTTATAACTTTGTTGTAATTTAAAAATAGCATGGATTTAAAGATATTTCAGATTTTTATTTATTTATTATTTTGAAAATGTCAACCAATTTATCGGGTTTTTCTTTAATAAAATTGCCTTTTTTAATACAAAAGTTACATTTGATATGAACTCTAAAATCACAATTTTATTTTTTATCAAAAATGTGTAGGTATTTAAATTACATTATGATGTACCTATTGTACACTTGTGTTTTATAACTTGAGCGAGTCAATTATTGTTATCGTTATTTATGTCAGATCTTCTTTTGATTTAATTAATTTCTTTTTCTAAAAACATCATTTTCTTTATTTGCTACCTAGTACATATTATTGTTGTAATTTTGTTATTAAAAAAGGTGGGCAAGTGGGTGTCGCTCTGCTGTACAGTAGGTTACAAGTGGGTCACTGTATAATGGATGATATTAAATTTGAATTCAACGATATAATATCATTGTATAAGAAAAACGATTCTGAGCGGAGACGGTATGTCAGTCTATGTTTAAGACATATTATATACATATCTATGGTATTAAACAAAAAATTGACCTATAATAATTAATAGGTACCTATAATAAATTCCAAATTAATCATATCACAATGTCCATTAGGTACTTATAACGCGTTATACATCAACAAAACCGTGATACTATCATAGATATATAATAGTACACTTTAGAAGTTTCAAGTACCCACGAATAATATTATTCAATCACAACAAAATAACTAAAATAGTTATTCTAGGTTTTTTAATATGTAATTTCGTCCAAATTTGAATTTAAAATGTCTGTAAAAAATAACTGTGTTCATATATTTTTTAGATTTTTTGGTTACAGTATGAACTATTTATGAGAACCTTTGTTTTAAATTTGCAATCCTTAGCTATAAAAACTGAACATTTTATAATTTATTAATTTCAATGATTGATAATTTTCGAGATTTTGATAAATTTTGTCAAAATTTGATCTTTAAATGCTTATAAAAAAAAACTGTGCCTATGTATTTTTAATATTTTTCAACTGCTATTGTAACAGTATATCAGGAGCCTTGTATTAAATTTTTACACTTTTTGGCCCAACAGATAAAACTTTATTGATATTTATAGAAAAAAAACTAAAAAAAATTGAAAGCTGTAAATGTCCATAAACAGCTCAAAAAGAGTCAAAATATTTTCAAAATTGTATGGTGTATAGAAAATGCTAATTTAAACATTCAGTGAAATTTTCATGTATCTACAGTTATTTGTTTTTGAATTACAACAAACTAAGGAAATCGCTACATGGGAAATCGAGTGAATATTCAATGTTGTAAAAATTTGAATTTCAAACGCTCATAAAAATTTAATTTGACTTTCTTATAGACATTTTTTTTTTTGATAAAGGTAGATAATCTTATAAGGAATATTGTGTTAAATTTTCAAATCTTAGATTTAAAAAGAAAAATTTTTACGAATTCTTAATTCAAAATAATTTGCTAATTTTCGTGATTTTTCCATATTTTGTCAATTTTTGAACTTTAAGTGCTTATAAAAAAAAATTGTGACTAAGGATTTTTAATATTTTTCATCTGCCTTTGAAACAACATATTAGGAGCCTTCTATTAAATTTTCAAGCTTTCGCAACCAACAAATAAAATTTTATTGATATTTCTAGAAAAAAAACTAAAAAAAAATGAAAAATGAAAATGTCCCTAAACAGTTCAAAATAAATCAAAATATTTTGAAAATGTTATCGTGTATAGAAAATGCAAATATAAACAACCAGTGAAAATTTCATGTATATACGTTCATTTGTTTTAGAGTTACACCAAAAACCAAAATCGATTTTTTGGAAAACCAATTTTGCGTAAAAATTCCCGTTTTTCCTTAATTTTTATGTTGTTTTTCCCGGCGCTTGTGAAAACTACTGGGAAATTTATACTTTTGACCCCCCAAAGTACCAACTAGATTCACTTTCCTATCAGAAAAGCTACTGATGAAGAAAATCCAAGCACTTTTACTGTCCTAAAACGTGATGACAGACACAAAAATAAAAAAAAAAATAAAAAAATAAAAAAAAAATAAAAAAAAAAATAAAAAAAAAAATAAAAAAAAAACACACATCATTGTAAAATCAATACATTCATCGTTTCACTCAGAATCTAAAAAAAAAAAAGTAATATACTATAATATTATGTAGTTACTATAGTTTTTGTTTATAAATTGTTAGGCGTGGTAATCTAATTATTATAACGATTTTTTAGATTCTGAGGGGAATGAGGAAGCTAATGGTTTTACAATTTTGTTTATTTTTATTTTTATACCCTGTATACAACATTTCTACCAGAAGAAGTTCTTCGATTTCAACATATAGTACCTTATATTTTAGCAAATTGGATCAAGATGGTACTTTAAAGAGGTCATTTTTTGATTTTATCAATAGTTATTTAATGCCACGGTAAAAACCACCGAAAAATTACGAAAAACCGCTAAAAATTGAATTTTAATTTCTAACGCTTTGTTTATTACCATATAAAAAATAATAGTATTATAATATTAATTCAACTTACATTTTATAATAACTAATGACAATATAAAATATCCAGACTGACAAACCGTCTCCGCTCAGAATCTTTTTTTTATACAATGATGGAATATCATTGAATTCAAGTTTAATACAATAAATTATACAATGACCCACTTGTTACCTACTGTACAGCAGAGTAACATCCACTTACCCGCTTTTTAACATATTATACTATAGTATATATTTTGATTTTAGAACAATTATTATTTTATCTGTTTTAAAAAGTATTTGTTGAAAATTCAAATAGTTATTATTACCATTATTATTACGTGTGTTTTACTTTGTGAACCTCGAGTCTGTGTAACAATACATATATGTATACTGTATAGGTACCTACATAAATATTATAAATATCCGTAGGCCGTCAATGATTAACTTATATTTATTATTTATATAAACAATATTTAAACCTCACTAACTTTTTACAAAATAATAATAATATATTTAAGTATTTTCACTTATTTTAAATTATTGTAATGATTTTAATAAAAATCAAAAGTACCTAATAAGTACATTTTCCATTGTAATAATATAAAAATCAAGGGTAAGTAAAGGGATAGGTAAAGGGTTGGCACTGAACAAAATATTTTAATTTTTTAATCATTGCCTTTTTAACGTATAATTTTTTAATTTAAATGCCGGTTTAATATTAATACATTAAATATTTATTACAATTTCCAAAAGTTTCGATTATAAAAATCTCAAATTGAGTGATTTGTCAGTTTACTTAGTAATCACTTATTAACGAATAGCATTTCATGAGAGTTATTAAATACTATGAGTATATTTTCTTTTGATTCTAAATGTAAGCATCCTTAACTATCTGATCTCGATCAATGCTCAATGAGTATAGTTTGAAATTTTTTTTTTGATTGGTTTGTAATTATAATATATAGTCGTATATTATTCTGGGGGGATGTGGTTTTAAAGCAAAGTTTTTGAAACGATAATTTTTATTCAATTATGTTATGTAATAATATAATTGAGGTGAATTTTGTTCCGTATGATTTACCTTTCTGACACATTTCTAGAAACAAGGTTTTGAATAATATATTTTCCTAATAACAAATGATTCCCTTAATTACATTTCGATTAAAATATACTCCAACGTTGTCAAATTTATATTTAGGCAGGTACCTATACAATTTTCAAACTAACACAATCATGTTAAATTACTTGATTTTGCTATCAAAATCTTACAATGATTTAAGATTGAAAATTGATGAATTGCATTCGATAATCAGTCTCATAATACTGTAATTAAACATAAATAATTTAAAAAAAAAAATCTAATTTAATTAATATATGGAAAATGGTTAGTAGTATAGGTCCAATTACTGTGTGTAATATATTAAGTGGTAACTCATCATTAATATTTTTCTTGAAATGTATAAATTCTTTTGGATCATCTATGCCAATTGAAGGTAAAAACATCAAAATATAATTTTAAATTTTCTATCTAATAAGAAATATCTATTATAAGTGTTAATAAATGTTTGAATCATTACATTAGAATCAAAAGATCCATTTTTTATGTATACGTCCTGAGATTGAACACATTTTTGTCTATGTTTCAACTTAAATTGCCATTAATATTTGTAAAGCTACATGTATTGGTGGGTGAGCAGTACACAATTGGCTGTTGTACGGTTTTTTATGAGCATTCTGTACAGCGTGTTGTTCTTTAGATTTATTTTATTTTGTTAGTTATATACTTTTATGCTATTGTAAAGTCCGTACAATTTGGCAACATCATGTGACCAACATTCACATAACAATAAAATTAATTTAACGCTCAGAATCATGTAACGAAAAAAGTACCGCTGATAAGCAGCGTTCGCAATCGTACCTATATTGTTTCCTTTAATTTATAATAATTTGTTACCTGGCGATAAATTACACACAATATATATTATATGACACCGAATTTAAATGTTTAAGCAAATTTAATAATAATATTATTTAATAATAAGAATAATAATTAAATTGTAACCATACGAAGGCAAAATAAACCGTGATAGAGCTTATAATAAATTGTAAATCACCTACTTACTTCGTATACATCATAATAGTTATATAAATTGATCAAATATCAATAGCGCATTACCAGTTGCATCTATGTTCTTCTTTAAAGAGTGGTTGGGTACAATTAGGTTAGGCAATTTTTAATTTAAATGACAGTTCGTTCACAAATTGATAAACCACAAAGTAATAATTCTAATAATTCTGAACTTTGAAACGAAATTGCATGTACATATGACAGTGTGGCGGAAAATCAACATGTTAAATACACTGATTCGGTTATGATGTATTTGGGATAGGCCACTAATTAAGTAGATGTATGAACTTTTCCGTTAGAAATTGAAAACAGCTTTAGAAAAATTGATGTTAGAATAATATATATTAAACTTGAATTAATATAAGATGTAAAGCTAATTAAATTTTATATTTCTAGGTAAAATTTTGGAACATGATTTTATTGGGTTAATAATCATTACTTATTTCTTTGTTGTTTGAAATAAATGTTTGAAAAAAAACTATGAGTGTTATAAATGACAACAATGCCGATCCTAACGGGGTGTCAAATAACAATAATAGCAACAATGCCACCACAAACACCAATAACAATAACACCACAAACAACAACACAAATAATAACAATCCGGCGAACAATAATCAAACCAAACAGGTAACGAAAAGACCTATTCGAAGACCTGGAAAACAGCTCCCCGACAGACCACAAAGAGCGTTATGCTGCCTAACTCTCAAAAATCCTCTACGGAAATTATGTATCGGTGTCATCGAATGGAAGTATCCTTTTTATTCAGTACTAAATAATTATAGAATAATACAAATTTTATTAATATAATAACATCTCAAAAAGCTTATTAAAATATCGCTGGGTATATTTTAAAATCTTCATTTAGAAACTCAGAGTAAATTAAATATTACAATTTGGTGAAATATTGTCAGATTATTTAACCGTTTTAAGACTTTGTACCCAAATATACTTAAAGAAAAACTTTTTTATAGTTGATAACAAATAAGTCACCTAATATCAAACAATATAAACTTTTGATATTTTTCTAAAATATTTAAAAATGCACAGGTTTCTTATTAATTATATAAGCAATCTATAATATTGAAATTTATTTTATTGTAAGTTATAATTAAATAATATTGTATACAATTAATATTTAATACAGCCCAATAAAAATGATTTATTTATCAATTCATATTGTATAAGTCTATAGTTTGGAAAATTGTATATTATATTATACAAGGAACTCTAATATAAAATGAAATTGCCTAGTTATGCCTATTCAATATATAATAATAATTATTTAAATATAATATTATTTAATGTAGATTAAAAAATAAAATATTCTAAAAAAAAACTATTTCTAAAAAAATATATGATTATAATTTATACTCATAATGTATTTCCTTAACAAATATATTTAGACCATTTGAATATTTAATTCTAATGACAATTTTTGCTAATTGCGTCGCTCTTGCAGTATATACACCATATCCATGCAACGATTCAAACACAGTGAATGGTTATTTAGTAAGTATAACAAATCTGTATTTTTAAATTGACTTTTACCAAACACAAACCATGTTTTAATATTATAAACATTACTAATTTTAGGATAGAATTGAACGCGTGTTTTTAGTTATATTCACTGTAGAATGTATAATGAAGATTGTAGCATACGGGTTTGTTGCCCATCCAGGTGCATATCTAAGAAACGGCTGGAATTTCTTGGATTTCACAATTGTATTGATGGGGTAACTTGGAAATGACTAATATATTTTATAATTTAATAAAATATTTCATTATTATTTTTCAGAGGTATCAGTATAATCAACGGATTCGATGTAAAGGCGTTGCGTGCCTTTCGAGTCTTACGACCACTGAGATTAGTTTCGGGTGTTCCAAGTAAGCATTTTATCTTAACACCTAACTATATAATATATACAAGGTGATTTAAATGAATGTACAAATGTTTTTTATCCTTATAATTTATAAGTTTTTACTTTTTTGAATAATAATTCAAACTTGACTAACTTGACTAACTATATTGTATAAGTGTATTTCGGACACTGGTAGAATAAAATAGACGTATAGAACATTAAAAAAATATGTTTTTTCAAGGTCTTATAGTTACGCCCACCTACCTTTATTATGAATCAGAAATTATATTAAACTCAAGCTAAAAGTATGTGCAAGTTCTCATAAATATTATAAAAAAAATCTTATAAATAAATATTAGTATAGAATATTATGCATATAATGTTTAAATAGGAGACGATGTTAAGTATCTATATTTTATAAATTCGTGACCAGTTTTTGACAAGATGGTATAAACTTTTTCTTTGAACCTCATGTCAAATAAATAATAAATTACATGACATTGGACTTGAATTTTAATATTTTCCTAATGTAAAACCCAAGTAAAAAGTGCATTTTAAAGTCCGTCTAAAAAAGAATTTTACATCATATGATACAAACTCGAGTTCAATATAATATCACATACCTATTATATAATATTACAGTTAAGAGGTAATTTTTTTTTTTAGTTCTTCAAATTCCATAATATATTTTTAAATTATAGAAAAACAACGCCACACTTTAGCACAATACAATAAATACAAACTAGTGTTTGTGATAATTTAACTTTTCACAAACCACAATACAAAAAATCTACAACTTTATCAACTATCAAAATATATAATTATTCATACGTATTCTGTTAAAAATGATGAATACATCGAATATGAAATAATATTATTAATAAGTATACAGTTTAATGAATAAAATATTATGTTTAGTATTTAGTAATATGTTAAAATATTATTGATACGAATTAATTGTTAATTTACAGGTTTGCAAGTTGTGTTGAATTCAATTTTACGGGCCATGGTACCTTTATTACACATCGCGCTTTTAGTTATATTTGTTATCATCATATATGCAATTATTGGATTAGAGCTATTCTCTGGGACTTTGCATACCACTTGCTATGATAACGACACAAGTAAATATTGTTTTATAATTTAAAAACTTGATTGTCTTTAATTTGCTTTATCATGTAACTTAATTGAGTAGGTAATTTGATTCTAGTATGTTACTGTATTAGGTAGGTATAATGTTGATAATAATATTCCGTATATACGTATATTATGTATTATGTGTTTAATTTTTATTTATAAAAAAATAATTGCTAATTTATTTAACTTATTTTCCATTTTTTGTTGATTAAATTTCCTGTAACGAAAATAGGAAGTTAGGCACTTGAAGGACAAACACTTCAAAGTCCCCTAAAATATTGTTGGCAGATATAAATAAACTTTTAGTTTAATGAACACTGCTACTGACGATCCAATAAAGTAATATTAATAAAAAAAATCATATTTCATATATTTTCTATGATAACACGAAACTCGATATTAAGATAGGTACTTTTGATTACTTCCCATAATATTACCATTCTACGCTATAACGCTGTATTAAATATCTACTCTTAAAAATTAATAAATAATAATGAAAAAAAAATGAGGTAAGTACCAAAATAAGTCTATGTAAAAATATAATATGGATGATTAAATATCAGAATTGGATACTATTATACTTTAGATAATAAGTACATATATCATAGTTCATAAATATCCACATTTAATCCATTTAATCGGTATTATAATATAGGTTACTCAAACAATATATTGGTGCCAATTGGTACTTAATAATATAATATATTATATACCTATGAAATATTATATCTATCAATCAGTGATCAGTCACTTAGCAAGGGGATTTGAAGGATAAAGTCCAACCCTTGGACTTTTTTTTTAACTCTGAATTAGATCAAAAATAACTTTTTCTAACATTTATTAAATTAAAATTGAATTAAAACGTAGGCACTCCAAAAATATATCGGCAGTTTTAAATTATTTAAAAAAATGTAATACCTGAAATTCTAAATACAATTCTTCTCTGTATTACAGTGATGGACAGCCCTCATCCCTGCGATGAAGGTAATTATGGAGATATTAGTGGTTTTAATTGCGCTAATCTCGAAGGGAATTACACCTGTCGTGGTCCTTGGGATGGACCAAATTGGGGAATAACCAATTTCGACAATTTTGGCTTGTCTATGTTAACCGTTTTCCAATGTATTACTCTTGAAGGATGGACGGACGTTTTATACAGTGTAAATATTATAAAATATATTATTATTTTACATGTATTATCTATTATTACTACACCGAAAAAAATAAAAATAGCCGGAACCACTGATTGGATCTGGCTGAAATTTAGCATACAGATAGATATTATGCAAAGGCGTCCACTAAGAAAGGATTTTTGGAAATTCTTGGGAAAATAATTGGGATTGTAAGAATACAACAGTGGCGCCATACATCAAGAAAAATCTACTTTACAATTTTTTTTTTAAAATACAAAACGTACCAACTTGATATTTGGAATAGTGGTTCCTCTAATGATCTAGTTATGCAATAAGAAATGATTTTCTGATATTCGCATTTTAAAGAGGTGGTCAAATAGGGGTCTTAAGATTCAAGGTGGAAATTAAAACTTTTTTTTGTTTTTTAATGGTTGCCTTTGGTTGCAAGTTATATATGCGAATTACGCCGATTTTTCCGTAAACACAAAAAATAAAATAAAATAAGCCCCAAAATATATTAATATATAAATATTAAATAGGTACTCCTAAAAATCCAGGATGATCAACTATGGCTTCAATACTATTTTAGATATACTGTATAAACATTTTTTCAACTACTAAGCTATACTAATATAGGCTATATTTTATCACCCACCTCGCTATGTCTGCAGTAGATTGCTTACCTGATAATATACTGTTTGCTTAACAGAGTCTCAAGGGCAGCTCCACGAGTGATTGCTAAAAATTAAAATATAATATGAGTTTGCTCCTATGTGCGAATTACACTCAAAAGTTCAGGACTTAGCTGCCGATTCATTTATTCAGGTTTCAGGTTTCGGGGGCTGGATGTATTTGGATGTTCAAACATCGGAATAAAAAGTTTAAACAAACATTCGGGTTTTCAAAACCTCTATATTTCGGGTTAATATTGGTTAATACGGGTGTTGAGTAATCTGGAAAAAACATAGCTTTTGATGACCCCCCCCCCCCAAAAAAAAAAAATGATTTATGCTTTGTTAAAATGTTTTGATACTATGTCTATATTTTATATTCCTATTGGTTATATTTGGATTTATAATAAAGTAATAAATCATATTATATATTAGGTATACCTAATAAGATTTTATTGGATTTTATTTTCAAGAAAATAATTATTGAATTTACCTGTGATTGAATGTAAGATTGTTCCTGTTAATTTATTATTATTATTATTTTTAAACAACTAACTACACAATCGAACTCACCAGAAGAAATACATACCTACCAAATGATATATTGCATGAAGAGTTAACCAAATTATTGGGTTTAGGTTAACCCGAATGATTTATTCGGGTGTTTTGAAAACAGAATTATTCGGATTTTATGGATTTCGGGTGTTTGATTTTTTAATGGTGTTTTGGGGTGTTAGGGGTAAGGCCCTGAAAAAGAAGTTAGTTAATCACAATTTTTTATTTGGTTATTCAGCTAGTATATATTATATTATAATATTATGTTTTGATATGTAACTCAGTTTTATATATTTAGATTGAAGATGCTTTAGGAAGTTCATGGCAGTGGATATATTTTGTTTCCATGGTCATTTTAGGAGCTTTTTTCGTAATGAATCTTATTCTTGGTGTGTTAAGCGGGTATGTTTAATATTTCAAAATTAACACATAACCATAAATTTACATTATATTTTATATACAAGATAAGATCTAATTAAATCATTTGTAAATAATAATACTTAAATTAATGTTAACACATCTTAGAGAATTTTCCAAAGAGAGAGAAAAAGCAAAAGCTAGAGGAGATTTTCAAAAACTTCGTGAAAAGCAACAGCTTGAGGAAGACTTGAGGGGATATCTGGATTGGATAACACAAGCAGAAGATATTGAACCTGACGCAGATGATAAAGATGAGTCTTCTAATCAACAGGGTAAATTATTATTTTTAATCTCATAAATAGGGCTCGGATTTATATGTATTTATATAACCAAAGTATGTATTTATACAAAAAAATATGTATATAAATATTTGCTAAAGAATTCAAAATTTGTATTATAAAAAAAAATCATTTGTTATCGATTTTTTACGAGCAGTATGTACAATACAAAATGTGACCGTCACTTTGTAAATGTTCATTTGGATATTCAGAAACATATTTTATTGCTTTGCAAGTTTTATACGATCGTACTTTTGGCATACCTATTGGTAATATACATGTAAAATATAACGAAAAACGAGGCCACGAAACACACATTACGATGTCACATTAAAAACTACACACTCATCGCAGTGTTCGCTCGTTCGTGTTTAACGTGTTTAAAAATGTGGTAATAGTAATACATTACGATAAGATATCTGCTATTTCAATCGATAAAATCGTATCTAGAAATAATTGAAAATATAACAGGTTGAGTGCCACTGTCGTTTAGCCAAGTCAAAAATTCGTCCGGTGGACCTGAACTCTGAAGAAAAGACATTAAAGCTATAAGATTGTCTAAATATGTGAAAAAATTGAATAATTGTGAAATATGTAAAAACTTTATGACAAAATATGTAAAATCAAATATAGCTCATTTTATCAAAAATCTTGTGAAACGAATTTATCACTTGCCGAAATTAGTTTATCATGTTGCAGAGAAAATATGTATTTACATATAAATCCGAGCCCTGCTCATAATATATGAATATTTTTTTTTTATACCTAGTTGATTTCTTAGACTGTTTTGTATATTTTAATTTATTTTTAATTAATAAGTTGGTAGGCATTTTAAGACAGTAAACTTAATTTTTAATGTACTGCAATACAAGTTTCATGAAACATATTTCTGTTAAGATTTGTAAGTTTACTGGACGTTGGTTATTTGTTAGATAAACTTATATTATTACACTACTTACCTAATAGTGAAATTGGAATCCTGAATTTATGCGATATTTATATTTTATTCTAAATTTATAAGTCGTGAATTCGTAAGTCTTATATGTACTGTTATTATATATTTCAAATAGATAATAATGCAAATGAAAACAAATCGACGAATGTGGAAAGGGATGAAGTCGACTCAAGTAAATCATGGTGGAAAAAGAAGCGAAAAGACTTTGACAAGTTTCGTATATAGTTTTATAGATTGATCTTTATTAATCAAACTTAAAAATGAAGTTTTTATCATTAATTTATAATTAATTTATTATTATTATTATTTATAGGATTAATCGCAGAGCTAGACGGGCTTGTCGTAAAGCTGTAAAATCACAAGCATTTTATTGGTTAATTATTATTTTAGTGTTCTTAAACACTGGCGTCTTAGCAACGGAACATTATAAGCAACCAGCATGGTTAGATGATTTTCAAGGTATGTAAATTTAACATATCTGATATTGCCTACATATATCAAACAGTTTTTTTTTTGAGAAGTATTAAAATGTTTTTTTTTACTTGTAGAAATTACAAACGTCTTCTTCATTACTCTTTTCACATTAGAGATGTTACTAAAAATGTATAGTCTCGGAATACAGGTAAGAATATTTTATTTATATATTTTGAGATGTACCTACTCAATTTCCACCAAAATTGACCCTAAATATATGCATGATTTGCAATTTGCACCAAAATTCTAATCGATTATGCTTTCGATAGTACTAATGTCAAGTTTCAATAGTAGACTAGTAGAGTATAATATATTGAGATATGAGAAGCTAAAGACACATACTATTTTGTTTATAAATTCTTACCAGTAACTGATTAAGTAGATTATTTATAACTTGTATAAGTATAACTATAAATTATAGTAAGATCGTGATTATAAGTATATTAAGTTGACGAAGTACTAAAACCGTGGTCTCTAAAATAGTACTCTATTTTATAATAAAATCATTTTTGTAAATTACTGTTGCAACTATTTTTAAATAGCAATCATGATTTCTTTGACAAGATATATAAATTGAACAATTAGTAAAACTGCATATATTTTAAATTTTAAAACCATTAAAATACGTCTTAATCTTTTGACAAAATAATATGCATAATAGTATTTCATATAGCATGGACTAAAAACAATTGTATAAAAAAAATTTGTTATTATTACATTGAGGACATTATAATAACAGTATTAATAAAAATAATTCAAAATATATACTTAAATAATATAAAAATGTATTAAAGTTTGAAAATATCAATTATCAAAAAGATAGATTTTATAAAGCAGCTATGAGGCCAGACATGTTGCATAGATCGGAATGTTGGGCAGTAGACAATACAACAGAACAGAGGGTGAATGTAGCAGAGATGATAATGTTTAGATGGATATGTGAAGTGACTAGGAAGGATATAATAAGGCACAAATTAATTAGTGGTAGTTATAGCAATAGAGTGGCATCAATTGTAGACAAAATAAGGGAGAATGGGTTGAGATGGTTCGGTCATGTAACGAAGAGAGATGACTCAGCTGGAAGCGAGAGTGGTTATGGAAATGAATGTAGAAGAAATGATAGGGAGGTGAAGACAGAAGAAGAGACGGATAAACAGAATAGAGAATGACGTGAAAATAGGTGGTGTAAGTAAATAAGATGTGAGGAACAGAGCCCAATGAAATTGTGGGACAAGGATTTCCGATTCCATATGATTCGGAGCAATGGGAAAAACAAAACTTTGTGAATAATAACAAATTATTTTAAATAGTGTAATAATATTTTAATTGTGAAAACATGAAAACCTTAACAAATTATTCTATTATTTTTAGGGATATTTTGTTTCGCTTTTTAATCGTTTTGACTGTTTTGTTGTCATCGGAAGTATAACCGAAACGATTTTAACGCGAACGGAATTAATGTTACCACTTGGAGTATCAGTGTTACGTTGTGTACGGCTACTCAGGGTTTTTAAAGTTACAAAGTAATAATTTATTATATGATAACGTGAATATTTAATAATTCAATATTAATTTATTCAATAGGTACTGGAGGTCGCTTTCAAATTTAGTGGCCTCGTTGCTCAATTCGATACAATCCATTGCTTCTTTGCTGCTTCTACTGTTCCTTTTCATCGTAATATTTGCATTATTAGGGATGCAAGTATTTGGTGGAAAATTTAACTTTGACGCCACAGATTATAAGCCACGTAGTAATTTTGATACGTTTTGGCAAAGTTTACTTACCGTATTTCAAGTAAGTAATTAATAATTATGTTCATCCCTTATGCATAATGAGCTTTAATACACTTACGATCCACATGGTTTATGAACGCTTATGTGCATAATACAACACTACTTAATTAAATATTAACTAAAATACGTATTTCCTCAATTTCCACACATTATACATTATACAGACTACAGTTATACGTTCGGTCATGAAAAATGTACAAACATTTTCAAAGTGAACCCGTGTATATAGTATGATAATTAATACAAGCTACAATAACATGGTTTTTGAAAATGTAGTAAATTTACCTACCTAAAACCAAATACAAATAATTTGTTTTCGAGAAATCCCGATTTTATTTTCTTATTGCTTATCAATAGTCAATGGGTCTATATAGATTAGATTTAAATATAGATTTAGGAACCTATAACCTATAATTTATTAAGTATTTAAGATCTATTTACAATAGATTAATACAAATATTTAATCTCAAGAACTTAGGATATTTTAATGACCCTTACTTACCATACGTCATAACCCATTTACTTTCTGAGCGAAGCGAAAGAATTATATTGTATTGACAAAGACCAGTTTTTTTCTCTCTATCATCAACATTTGTTATATTAAAACTGCTCCGATTTTTAGAATCAATATATTTTCTGATATAGAAAAGAGAATCTAAGTAGTAGTACTTTTGAAAAGACAAAATTCCAAATTGCAAATAGTTTTACAAAGCGTTTAGAATAAACAAAAAAAAATATTATAATATAATATTTTTTTTTTCAAAACCAATTATTTAAAAAATCGATTTTATTTTTTTGGTATAACTTAAAAACTAATAACCGTAGATCTTCGAAATTTTCAACAAATATTTATATTAGAATTTATTTTAATGGTAACGTTTTAGTATTTTTTTTTTTTTTTAGCTAGTTTTGTGCCTTGAGAAATTTTTCAAATTTTATACATTTTTTTAAAATTATTCTCAATAAAAACTTTTTTTCTTTGTACATTTTTTTACCTATAACAACGAAAAAGTTTATTGAAACAAACATTAATTTTTGTGAGAGGTCAAACTTTTAGTTTTTATGATATTTTATATTCAGCGGTAAATTATCGTATTCCCATTAGGCATTAATCGATTTTTGATATTTGGTTGTATTTTCAAAACAAATAACCATATACTCTTGAAATGTTCACCAAATATTTATATTAGCATATTCCGTGCATGATAATTTTTTTAAATTTTATAAACTATTTTTCAGTTAGAAATTTATAAAAGTTTTTCTTTTCATAGATAACATTAGAATTTTTAATAGAAGGTTTTCAATAAGTTCTTCTGCCTCTATTTAAAATAAAAGGTTCACAGGAGAGTTGCGCTATTTTTAGCTATGAGATATTTTCGATTTTTGTTAATTATTTCTTTGAATATTTTTATAAGTATGCTAGGCTGACACAACGTTCTCCGCTCATAATTGTTTTTCTTATACAATGATTTATCATTCAACTCAAATGTAAGACATACATTACAACGACATGCTCGACAACTACTGTACAGCAGAGTGGTACCCACTTGTACACCATTTTTTTTTTTTTAACTAGTCCACTATTTTTAATTTAAATATTTTTTTAGATATTGACTGGTGAAGATTGGAATGTTGTGATGTACAATGGAATAAAAGCTTACAATGGTGTATCATCGCCTGGTATTTTAGCTTGCATCTACTTCATTATATTGTTTATCTGTGGTAATTGTATCCTTTAACAAATATTGGAATATGTTTTATGTAATCACGAATTCAGATCGGATTTTTATTAATTTACCAGAACGAATTTAAGACTATTCACAAAATATAAATACTAGCTTATTTAATACTATTTACAAAATAGGTACATATTTTTATTTAAAAGTAAATTAAATTATTAAAATTTTGATTTACATTTTACAATAAACTTTTTAATAAGCCAAAAGACTTACTTAACGATATAACACAATCGTATGGATTTTGTAACATTTTATTATGTAAATAATTCTCTGTAATCTGTATAATAATAATAATAATTTAATATTTGTTTACAGTTTACCGATAAATGATTTTTTCCGATAGCCATATATACCTACATGGAAAACGTTCACTCTCACTAACACCTCTCTGTAATGGAAATCTAATATGATTTACTTTTTTACAAAAATTATAGGTTTGTTGTATTTACCCATAACTCTATTGAAAGAGATCAAGGAACAGCTAAAAAAATTGTACACAAACTTTTGTTGAATAGATTTAAATGTATTTTTCGGTGTGATTTTAATATATAATTTACGTGACAGATAAAACCAATCGTTTACCTAAAAATAAAACTTTAAATTACCTTAACTATATAATAATATACCAGATATACTGTTAAATGTTTTCTTGGCTATCGCCGTAGATAATTTAGCCGACGCAGAATCTTTAACCGCAATAGATAAAGAAGAAGAAGTAAGGTTTTTCAAAATATTTTTTTTCTTTATATGTATATACTTAATAAAAACATTTATTATATTTACTCTCGTCATCAAGCAACCTGACAAACAACAAAAATCTCGAAGTAATAGTCAATCGAAAGAAAGAGATAACGAATATCAAGGAGAAAATTCTGAAGGTATATCTGCTGAAGAAGAACTTTCAGATGAAAGGTATGTATAGCTTTATTATAGCGTTATAATTATTAATTTTTAGTCTAGCAAGGTTTTGTGATTTTCATACAGTTCATCAAGAAAAGACTATGAAAGCGACAGTAACATCAAAATCGATTTAGAAGGATTCGATTTCGAACCAAATGGAAACCCAGGTTAAATTATAAAACTGAATAATTTTGTAGCCAGTGCTCAAATTTTAACAGTACTGGTTTATTCTAGAAAACGAAGAAAATGAAGATGGCGTCCGTCCAATGTCAGAGTTCAACAATGCAAATAAAGGAATGCCCATTCCTCCAGCTTCTTCATTTTTCATAT
Source organism: Macrosiphum euphorbiae (assembly GCA_949089665.1). Classification (NCBI taxonomy): domain Eukaryota; kingdom Metazoa; phylum Arthropoda; class Insecta; order Hemiptera; family Aphididae; genus Macrosiphum; species Macrosiphum euphorbiae. The sequence continues at coordinate 40,718,939 of CARXXK010000002.1, read as the reverse complement.
TTTCACCGACCAGTCGGTAAGTAACTTTTATTAAGTCAACTATAATAAAAAAAAAAGTACTGGCAGTACACCAGTGCAGCGAATAACTGCAGTTTGTGACGACAGTGATATGTTTACAGTTGACTTTGCTCTACATAACTGTAGACTGAATAAACTAAATATTTTATTTTTTGTAGTTACCTGTCCTGGTCTCAGTTAACTTGATTTAAGGGGACGTGGTACCCGTATCTGTTGTCTCTGTCTTACAAGTGCGTAACATAGCAAAATGTACGCTAGCAGATCACGTTTAGCTCCGTTAGTTTAAAAATTAGAGTGAATTGACCTCTTATAAAATTTAAAGGAAAGATTATTATATTATGGTCAATATCATAGGCTTTTTATTATATTTTGGTTTTAAAGCGAGTTATGAGTATTTTAAAATTGTAATTTGTTTTTAAAACACTCATGACTGGTTTAAAAATTAAATTATAATAAAAAGAATATGAGATTGCCTAGACAATGTTCTTACCATCAATTTTCATAATATGTCGATTTACTCTTATTTTTAAATTAACGGAGCTAAACGTGAATTGTTGAGCGGGAAATTTGATCTATTACGCACTTGTAAGACGGAGATAACACTTGCGTATACCACGTCCTCTTAAAATGGTACCTATATTCATTCATATAATATAAATATAAGTAATTGAAAAAATAACCAAAATTGAATCAACCTATGAGTCATGTTACTTATAAAATCATTCATCAACTGACTTACATAAAAAGTTCTAAATATTATATTGTCAACAGTGGTTATTAGGTCATAAGTAACATTTTTATAGTATTAACTTTTCTATATATTGTAGGCTCACATATAAATTAGGACAATTAGGTAAATAATTGGTGTAAATAGTATTGAAGGTACTTTAAATTAAAATTACAAAAAACTTATTCAGCCACTCGCCTTAGGATCAGCTTTATAAGGTGCAGACAATTTTACAAATTGATAATTATTAGGTACCTATACTGATAAGTGATAAGTGATAATAACCAACATTTGAATTTTATATATTTAGGTATAATAAATACTGCAATACACTTGATTTAATAATGACATATCTATAACAATAACCGATAGGTACTCTGGGGAAATTTGATTTTTTTTTAAATCTATTAATAAAATACGAATGAGATATTTTTATAATTTGTTTAGGGTTCGAACGTTTTGTCATTGGTTACACAACCATACATACTTCAGTAATTTTATATTAGTATGTATTATGGTTTCTTCGGCATTATTAGCAGCAGAAGATCCGTTGAAAGCAGATTCAGAAAGAAATAACGTAAGTATAACTAAAAATTAATCGGTATTGAAACATATTATAGTTACTAAAAATGATTTTATACTTATCATAGGTTTTGAAAAAATTTGATCATTTCTTCACGGCAGTTTTTACTCTTGAAATAATTTTTAAAATAATCTCATACGGATTTGTTCTGCACGATGGAGCATTCTGCCGATCATTCTTCAATCTCTTAGATCTTTTGGTTGTTGCGGTCTCACTGTTGACGGTTATTTCTAAAGTGGCAAGGTATGTAACTTAAAAAAAAATTAAACAGTATATACTATTTTAAAATATTAGTACCCAAAATTTTAGCGCTGGACCAATGTCATTAGTAAAAGTCTTGAGAGTATTAAGAGTACTCAGGCCTTTACGTGCTATAAATAGAGCAAAAGGACTGAAAGTAAGTATAAATATTACAAAGAAATGTTTATGGATTTTTTTAAATTATAAAATGTTGTAAGAGATCATTCCAGTATTTTTTGATATTCTCTTAAATGAGTTTATTTCATAAAATAACGTACATTTTTCTTAGATATATATAATATCTAAAATAAAAATAAAAACCTACGAGACGCATTGTCAATTTATTTATTATTATTTATAGTAGTTGGTGTTAAATATTTTAAAATTGATGAATTCCAGGAAATATGTTTTACATTCTATTGATGTATAAAGGTATTAGACATATTGTATGATATACCATAACCATTGTACCAATGGTTTAGTGGTACATAATATGAATAATCAATAAATTATATAGTCTTGGAGTTTATTATTGATATACCTAAATACTAAGTAGTTTTAAATAATCTGTATTTTGTGTAGTCAAGTTTTGTATTTTAATTTAGAATGAGTACCTACCTAATATTGTTATAACTTATATAAGTAATTAGAAAATAGTAGAATTTGTAATCGTTAGTTTATATGAGTTAGTCCAAGTTTGTTATAAAACCTATGCTATTTAATACGTCTAAAATAGTATATAATTACCTATATAATAATACACTTTTTTTTGCAGTTAATTAATATTTAATTGTCTTTATCGGTTTTATCCTTAATGCTTAAATAATAATAATAATAACAATAATATATCCATAACGTTAATATTAATTATAATACAACCATTTCTTTTTTTTTTTTTTTTTTCATTAAACTTAAGCCCGGCGACTAAGGCCATTAGCTGTTGTAGGGGTTATGAACTGTGGTAGAGGGGTAATGTTGGTATGGTAGGTTGTTTTTTTACGATTGTTTACGGTTGTTACGGTAGGTAGCAAACACGTGTATGCGTGGCAAGGTTTTAACTACTATGAACCCCGGGTGGTCACCCATCCGGGAGCTAGTAGCTGTGGCCGTTACTTACTCCCAGTCGCATTCCGCGACTGGTAGCAGCCAACGCGCCACGCCAAGCCACACAACCATTTCAAATACATTATAGAATCATAGAATTTGCCTAAGCGCTTCATTTATCAATAACTTGGGTATCTCAAACACACTATTTTATTAACTTAATTGGTGAACAATTATTATATACCATTGTTTTTTTATTAAATATATTTTATGTTGCACACACTTGAATTAAATAATTCAAAACGGTACATTATTCATATTGTAATGTATGAATAATGAAATTAAAATGTTTTTAAAATTATAAATGTCTCTATATTCTATATTACAATAATATGCATTATGCACATATACAGAGTGTCTCACAATGTTTGCCCTCTTTCCCACCAGCACATCTACTAAACGTATATATGTATGACGTAGATATATGAATAATTCATATTAGCCCTTTCTAACCAACCAACTTTCTGCCAAAAACATAAAACTTGCGTAGGTAGGTACCTTTATGAATACTCAATGAACATATTTAATAGTAAATATTTTAAAACTACTTCATTAATTAGTTCTATATTAATCGGCGGTCCCGGATTTTTATGCAAAACTATTATTTTTATTTTTATATCTTGAGATGAGTAAACCATAAAATTACATTGAATACAGATCATTGTGGCTCTAATAATATTTTTTTAAAATAATATTAATTAGTACAAAAGTTATTGCCATATACAATGGAGAGATACTGTATAAAATAATTAATAATCCAGAAAAAACTAGATCTCATGCAATAACCTGTTCGATTTAACTTGCACGATTCAAGTTAATACACAATTCGTTAGGTATGTATTATTTTGAATTTATAATTTTTAATGTTTAAACATTTTTCTTAAAAATTGAAACATAAGTACCTACCTAGTTTTGTTATAAAATCATAGTTTATTTAATGTTTAAAAATGGTGTTAAGAGGACGCTACACCCGCATGTGTTGTCTCCATCTTACAAATGTACAACATAGCAAAAACAGTTTTGCGCGGGAAAGAATCGAGAAGACTACAGTCATAACTAAGAAACAAGATTTTCACCACATAAAAAGGAGAACTTTGGCTGTGCAACGTTGTTTTTATTTTTTTTGATATCATTTATATGACAAATATTTTCTAGTTTGAATACATAAATAATAATGGTTTTTGAAATAGTAAGAACTTTTTTTATATAAGTGATATCAAAAAAATAAAAACAACGTTGCACAGCCAAAGTTCTCCTTTTTATGTGGTGCAAATCTTGTTACTTAGTTATGACTGTAGCTTTCTCGGTTCTTTCTCACGCAAAACTGTTTTTGCTATGTTGTACATTTGTAAGACGGGGACAACACATGCGGGTGTAGAGTCCTCTTAATATTTAATAATACCAAATTATTATATCAATGATAATCTGTATACTGTGTAGCATGTGGTTTCAAAGACTGTAAAGTATTATTTATTAATTTGTTACCCTATGTGCAGTGCTCTTATTATATTATTGGTATATACTACATTATGAACAATAAATTAAAAACATAATTTATTACATTCAAAAATCTAAATGCCATTAAATAGTTGCACTATTTATTTATTTATAATTTGTTTAATTCCTGTATTATTAAATTAAATATGTGAAAATATGTATGTGTGTGGTGTGAGCCCCATCACTGGATCTGTTCATGTCACAGTGCCCTACTCAATGACGGGGTAACCTACTATACAACAGAGTGACTTCTCCTGTGAATTTATTTTGTTTTCATAAAACTAAAATTAGATTACAATATGATTTATAATATTTTAACATTTTATAGAAATTATTTTATTACAATTATTTTTATAATCAACGTTATTCATCAGATACTGACTACCTGTTATGATAGTCTATTAACGTTATTTTTTAATATAATATGATATATGCTTATCAGCCATACGTTTGAGTTAAAAGTTATAACAAATGGAATAATACGAAATGTTTAGCATGTAGTGCAGTGTGTCATTGTTGCGGTCAAAACGATCGGGAACATAGTGCTGGTAACATGCCTTCTTCAGTTCATGTTCGCAGTAATCGGAGTTCAATTATTTAAGGTACGACCGATTAGAGGCATAATAATATATCCATGCCAAATTTTCGTTCCTCATAATGTTATTGTACATGACCCACCATCCTTTAATTTTTATCTAATGATATTTTCTGAAACAAAAATTTAACCAAAGTAACTATTTTATTATTTACTTATCACCTAAAAGTTAAATAATTAACTGGCGTCGTGGCATTTGCAACCTCCTAACAATTAATGTTCTGTTTAAAATATATTTGACAATTTACACAGATTGTTCCGATATAAATTTTGTTTTTTAAGTAGAATTGTTGTTTTTATTTTATCGTTAGTATAGTATATACAACAAAAAAAGCATTGCTAATAATTCATAATTATCTACACGATATTAAAATGTCAATTAAAACCATATTGATAAGGTATAATATTCTAAAGCTCATAAAATGTTTATTATAGATTGAAATATTATGAGTGAATTATAATAAGTATATACTTAAATATAAATGTAAATGTCTTAACATATCTAAAATAAGTTGTTTCTTATTAAAAATGTGTTTTTTTTCATAAATATAAGTAGCTAGGTCATTATTATGTTAATTTGTAAATAAAAAGAATCATGACATTTTATGTAAATTGAAAAATGTTCAATTCAAATTGTATAATGTATAAATTAACTCTTTGGGTGGTTAATAATATACTGTAATTTGACGCTTTATGTTACTTTATGAATATTATGACGTAGCTACACATTATACGTCTGTGTATGTGTAGTTGCTTTATTGCTTAATCATATTCTACAATTAAGATTTTATAATCTAAAAATTAGAAAAGTTTTAATTTTAAATGATAATTTAACAATAAATTTGTTGTTTTTTTAGCACCTAATAATAGATAACAATAGGACATTATTTGATAAAAAATAAAAAGTGAAATTAAGAGGATTTGATCTCAACTAGGTTTCTACCACAATAGACCCATGTTATGCCAATTTGACAGACTATCCTAGTAATCAGATTAATTTTACAATATTTGAAGTGTTTACGAATACGATCGCTGCATGCACTATGCACGCACTTATAAAATTGCCTTTATTGGACTATTTAGAGACGGTATCGAATCCTCTTAACATAAAATCGTTGAATCGATTGGAATGTAAAAATTAAATTCGTTAGTAAAAATACATGCGTTGAAAATATATTTAGGTAGTTAATTATAGTTAAATTGTAATTATTGTTATTATGAACTTGTTATAATAACATGTAAACATAATGAGTATTGAGATAGTGAGTTTTCGAATTTATACCGAACTATTTTTAATTCCGTTAATATGTAATTCAAAATGTGTGAGATTTTTAGAAAAATAAAATTTATTTGTAAGTTAGTAAATAAAGATTAGAAGTGTATATATTTTAGACTTTAGTTTTAATTATTTATATTTAATGATTTGTTATTAAATTAATTATTATCTTTACAAGTATTTACGTTTGTATTTCTAATTTTTGTTTAAAAATAATGAAAGATTCATATGAAGAGGATATTATGTCTGCTTCGTTTTTAATTTAACAGGATTTGGTATGAAAACAAACAGATTATTTATTAAATTGAAGATATAATATTATTTTATTGTTATTTGTTGTAAAAAGTATTTTGATAAAATACTGTTATTTACTATTTTTATATTAATATAATTTTTGTTTTGGTTGTTATACATTACTTATCATTTTAGGAACTAACTTATTGATTATTTTTTAGGATTTGAAACATCCTCTCAATAAAGTTTTAAAAAGTACTCATTTATTTATATTTTTAATTTTATATTTCTAGTAATTAATGTCAAAATTGTATATAGGTATTGTATTAATATTCACTTGAAACTTGTAGACCACTAGTTAATTATATTTATTTGATAGTTTTCCTTTTTTTATAGTATGTAGTGAAATGCGTGATAGTTGCAATTAAGACCATCGGAAATATCATGCTGGTTACATATTTACTTCAGTTCATGTTTGCTGTCATAGGAGTTCAGCTTTTTAAGGTAATTCCATAGCTTTCTTGTACAAATAATATATTCTGTAGAAATTGTTAAAATTATAATTATTTTGTAAAGAAAAAAATTTATTTTGTATACAATTTTTTTATATTTAACTATTATATACTTACTATAACCTGCTATAGGTCTTAGTAGGTTTAACGTTTATTTTATATTGTAGTTCTATCGATGCAATCGTATGTAGTTTAGTTAATGTATGCATTTTTAATAGCTAATATATGTATATATATATATATATATATATACAATTTGGCTCATGTGTAATTAATTTCTGATAGGCAAAAGTGTCCAATTTATTTATTTAACAAGACTTGGCAATTTCAAGCAAATAAGTACGATTATAGTGATTGTTATAAATAAGACTTCTTATGTTTTGTTGAATTGTCCATGCAAATTTTAGTTATTAAATCATTATTTTAAATTGTTTTCGTCACAAAGTTAAGTTAAGTCATCAATTAAAAATCATATGTCTTTTATTTAACAAATTACCTATTATAATTTTTTAAATATAAACTATTTCAGACTAAAATTTTATAGCACTTTTGCATAACAGATAAAACATTATTTTGTAATTACTTTTTAAATTAATAAAAATAGTTAAATAAATTTGTGAATACTATAGAAAATGTAATTCCTTAAGTATACTGCATGATCATATTTTGTGCACATTTTTTATATCATTTAATAACATTTTTTTTTTTACATTTTTTACACGCTATTTTGATATCTCAGAGAATGTTTAGCAAATACTACCATAAAGTATTTGGCCAACACCACCATAAGTGTGTGGTCTATTTATAATATATGTTTTAAGTGTACCTATATTGTAATTTTAATATCGTGTAGAACCAGTCAGGGAGCATGAAACTACCTACTGGTAACGCAGTTTATTGGCTTGTATAAAATATTTTATCAATCGTTTACTTACAGCATTGTTGTAAAAATCTATATTTAACTATAACCCACTTACCTAAAAATTATGATATTTATAATTATAATCTGTAACTTAATTTATGCAGAAGAGATACCGTTGTAACAAGGATTCGACTACGATGGGTATTATGAATTTTGTTTTGCATCTGTTCAATTGGGAATCATTGCTAAGCTAATAAAAAATACCCATCTAAATGAAGTCATTGTAATATTATGGTTGTTTCTACAACTATAAAAATTGAATTTGAAGTTTTAAAATCGCCAATTTCAAAATGCGCTTCAATGTCTATTTTAAAATATCTATTTTTTGTGGCTCCGATTTTGTTCAATAATAATGGTCCGTTTTTAAAATATGATACAACAAATATAATAATAATAACTCCTATCTTTAATGACGTTTATTGTGCATATTAATCATTTGAACATAACTATATCTAATAGGTATTTATACAGTAAGTTCCCGTTACAACGAATACCGATACAACGAAAAATCCCGTTATAACGAAAGTCCTAGAAGTCCCCTACAGAAAAGCTATTAAGCTTTTCTAATGACCTTACAACGAAATTTCCGTTATAACGAAAAAAAAATGTGGTCCCTTGGAGTTCGTTGTAACGAGAACTTACTGTATTAGATATAGCTCTATACGTTTATAACACTTATCTACTAATAGTTAGTTATAATCTGCATGTTTTAATTCGTCGAACGCACGTTGATAATTATTTAATTTATTCACATCCTATTAATATTAATTTTGTACATAAGTACATAACCTTTTAATTACGATTATTCTTTAGCTTGATTATTCCGACTTAATACTTCAATACTTGATTCCTTTATTTTCACTCTAAACATTAATATATTTTAATAATTATTATTTTATGTATGATAAAAATGTTGTTTAAGATTTTTGTATGATTATAGGGGAAATTTTTTTCGTGTAATGATCTTTCCAAAACTACAGAATTTGAATGCCAGTTAGTATAAAATATAATTTAATTCTTACAACTCTGCATTATTTATTTCACATACTATATTGAATTTTAATAATATAATTTATATTGAGAGATTCTTATTATTTAATGCTTAAAATATTATTATTTATTAGTGCCTACCTAATTGTTTCATACACTAAGTAAGTAGCTTTTATTTTACAGAGGCTTGTACTTAACTTTCGACCACGGAGATGTCGATACTCCTAAAAAGGAAGATAGAAAATGGGAACGCAACTCGTTCCATTTTGATGATGTAGCCAAAGCAATGCTTACTCTCTTCACTGTATCTACATTTGAAGGATGGCCTTCGTAAGAATGTGTTTATTATTGGTGTATTTTATTACTAAAAACATCTGTTCATTAATGAAATGTTATGTACGTATAATTATAGACTGTTACAAAAGTCAATAGATTCCAATGAGGAAGAAAAGGGTCCGATACACAACTATAGACCAATCGTTGCCGCATATTATATCATATATATAATTATAATAGCGTTTTTTATGGTGAATATATTTGTTGGTTTCGTTATAGTAACTTTTCAAAATGAAGGAGAACAGGAATACAAGAATTGCGAACTTGATAAAAACCAAGTAAATTATACGACATTTTATATTTTTAGCAAACACGCTAAGCCTACAACTATATTATACACATGTCATGTGTACCTATATGATAATTTGCATTTACTTATAACATATTCTTATAGAGAAACTGTATAGCATTTGCACTGAAAGCCAAACCAGTCCGTCGTTACATACCGAAGCACCGATGTCAATACAAAGTGTGGTGGTTCGTAACGTCACAGCCATTTGAATATACCATATTTGTGTTAATTATGGTGAACACCATTACACTTGCAATGAAATTCTACAGACAACCACAATATTACGATAGCATCTTGGACATGTTGAATTTATTTTTCACTGCAGTATTCGCATTGGAATTCGTATTCAAACTAGCGGCTTTTCGTTTTAAGGTACTTATGCCTAATTTAGTAATCTAATAAGATTTTTTGTTCACTCTTAAAGTCTGAAAATATTTTAGTATAAAATTAACAATTATTCTGAAAGCTTAAAACTATACCTAATACAGTAATACCTATCTACTATATCTACGATCACAGTTTTCTTTTAAATTAATTTTTATTTTGATGTAGGTACCTCATACTAATAATTCTGTGGGCCAAAGGCCATAATTTCAATGTGGTTAGAGGAACTCACCTATGTATAACATATTTTATGTCAGTGAATAAACGTTACGTGAACGAGTGGCAGTTTTCTGATAAACGGTTATCAACCATTCCCTGTTTTTTCAAAAATAAAGAAAGGTACCTCCTACCTAAATAGCTGATATGCAATAAAATGAAGGTGGGTTAGTGGATGTCGGTCTGCTGTACAGTAGGGTTACAAGTTATACATACCAAAGTACCAACTAAATTCTAACATAAAAGATACTTTTAAAGAAAATCCAAGCATTTCCAATGTCCTAAAAAGGTAATGACAGTCAAAAAAATAAAAAAACACTCATCATCGTAAAATAAATACATTCCTAGCTCCCCTCTGAATCTAACGCAATCGCTACGCTTGTACCTAATATATTACTCCTGAATGTTTCAAATATTAAATTCTAAACATTTTATTAGGTTATTCATTTTAAAATGAATCCAATTTATTGGTTGGTATTTTTATATTTATTATTAATGTAATAGTAATTTATTACTTAAGAATACAAAAAATGAATCGGGATGTTTTAAATTACATCTAGGTATTATAATATTAATGTATCAATCCCATCAAAGTTAAAAAATAGTTTTTTTATAAATATCTTAAATTATATCATCGTAATTAGTATGTATTAGTATGTAATTACTTAGCTTTTTAGTCCAGTTTCTGGTGTATAAGTAGACTTACTTAATGTCCTATTATAAATTGAATACATTTTGATTAATTTGTATGCTTATTAATCAAAATAAATATATTTGATTTAGTTGATATAACAACGCAAACTAAAAGTAAGAAGAAAACAATAGATTGCCGTTGGAATTAAGTGTATGACTTACCATAAAAAAAAAATTAACTACTCGATTTATTATTAACATTGAAATAAAGATATTTAAATATAATTATAAACATATTATAAAGATTCATGTTTAGTAAAAAAAACAGAGAAGTAAAACTTTCACCTAATGGTATTTCATTAATCAAGTAAAAGGGAAAATTATTTTTTTTTTACTTTACATAACATAAAAAAAAGATTATTAATAATACCTAATATTTCCCAAGTATAATAATATTATATAATATATGTATACCTGCCATTGTTATACCAAAATTCACTTAAAAAATAAGTATTACACTCAATAGTCAATATCAATAAGTTCAATAAGGGACGGAGTGGCCAAGTGGACTAAGGGGCCGGTTCAAATTTCAAAACCTCGGCTGCGTGCATTTTTCTTCGTGGAAGTCATGGTGTCCCGAGAGAAGTGCCGCCATCCCTTCCCGGGCATGGCATATATCTACGGGTGCCCATTAAAAAAAACTTCCAAACTACAAACATACGTGTTTAACCTACAGTACTCTCCCCCACAGTTAAAAAACCACCCAATGGCCTAAGTTGCCACGGTTTAATTAATAAAAAGTAAAATTAAAAAAATAAGTTCAATAATAAATACAATTTATTGTTCGAGTGGTTTGTTTTTTAAGCGGCTCCCATATTAAAAAAAATATGATTTTATGTAAAAAACAAATTCCATCGATATTGATAATTTATGAACTTATACAAAACATCTCATTTTTATTTATTTGATTTTTTTTCAGAATTATTTTGGCGATGCATGGAATGTATTTGATTTCATAATTGTACTGGGAAGTTTCATAGATATCGTTGTTGAAAATTTGTCCGTATGTATTTGAGTATTGCGTATATAATAAATTTGTCAATATTTATGTAATTTTTGATTTTGTTTTTTATTAGCCTCCTAATATCACTAACGCTCCGAAGAAAAAAGAAAGAAAATTGTCGATTAACTTTTTTCGACTATTTCGCGTTATGCGTCTCGTTAAGTTATTAAGTCGTGGTGACGGTATTAGAACATTGCTGTGGACTTTCATAAAATCATTTCAAGCTCTACCATATGTTGCACTTTTGATTGTGATGCTGTTCTTCATTTACGCAGTCATTGGGATGCAGGTAATAGTTTCAATTATTATTATAATGAAATTAATTGTTTTTATTTATGAATATATACATTTTAAATACTATTGAATAAAATATGTTGCGACAGATTTTTGGGAGAATAGCAAAAGACACTGAAGATTCTGCAATCCATAGAAACAATCATTTCCAAACATTTCCTCAAGCAGTTCTCATTCTTTTCCGGTCTGCTACCGGTAAATTGATTAATTAATTTATAATTTTACGTCATGCCTTAAAATATGAAAAAAATGAATTATTTCGTACATAGGTGAAGCTTGGCAAGATATAATGATGTCATGTGCTTACCGACCGAACGAAGTTTTCTGCGATAACGAGGCTGATAAAACTGATGATAATTGCTGTGGCTCTGACTTTGCTTTTCCATATTTTATTTCGTTTTATGTGCTGTGTTCATTTCTGATTATCAATTTGTTTGTCGCAGTTATAATGGATAACTTTGATTATTTAACAAGAGATTGGTCTATACTTGGACCCCATCATTTAGACGAATTTATTAGGTTGTGGAGTGAATATGACCCCGACGCCAAAGGTAGAATAAAGCATCTGGACGTTGTAACTCTGTTGAGAAAGATTTCACCCCCTTTGGGATTTGGTAAACTATGTCCACATCGAGTCGCGTGTAAGGTACTTTACTTTAATTTTTGTCAATGTTTAAACAAATTATCACTTATTATTCAATAATCAATATTAACTCGAATATGACACAAATATTTTTAAATTAATATTTAGAGACTGGTTTCAATGAACATGCCCTTAAACAGTGATGGCACAGTTTTGTTTAATGCAACGTTGTTTGCTGTTGTTAGAACATCATTACACATTAAATCTGAAGGCAACATTGATGATGCCAATGCAGAATTAAGAGCTGTCATCAAAAAAATTTGGAAACGAACCAGTCCAAAACTCTTAGACCAAGTTGTGCCACCTCCAGGAGGTACAGCCTTTTTAACATTGTTATAATCGTTTTCAATATTCATCAACCAAAATGTATTATAATAGTTGATGACGAAGTCACTGTGGGCAAATTCTACGCAACATTCTTGATTCAAGATTATTTCCGACGATTTAAAAAACGAAAAGAACAAGAACTCAAGGAAGGCGATAAAGAAGCTCGTAATACTGTTACTCTTCAGGTAGACATTGCTAAATATGGAAAATGTATAATGGTTTTTTACACTGAGCAAACGTTTTTTTTTTTTAGGCTGGCTTACGAACTTTGCATGATGCTGGTCCTGAAATCAAACGGGCTATATCTGGGAACCTTGATGAACTAATCGACGATAATCCGGAACCATCACATAGGGTATTTATTCTAAGCATACATATCCATAGTTAATACATTTTAAAATACAGCTCTAAAATGGTTTATAAATTTGAAGAGAAATCATACGCTCTTTGGCAGCGTTTGGTCTTCGATGAGACGTAGGACGGGCAGTCTGAGACGGTCATTTAGAGTAAGCAATACTCATTCGAAAAAGAAGCATGTAAGCTACGCACTTGATAGACTGTGATTTCGGTTTTTGATCAACCTGATATAAAACTAACAGTTTTTATGTTTACTTACTAATTACAGTTACTAAATATATGCGCGTAGTTTAAATTTTTAGGCTTAAAGTTGAAACTTAGGTTCTAAAGTAGTTGTTACTGTTGCTAGTGAACTAACAATATAGCATTCATATAATAATATATATTGATACATTCGGCAGTTGAATAAGCTTCATAATATATAATATTATACTGTATAGTTATAAAATGCTTGATAGTTACATTTGGAATAGATTTTAGATCCTACACATACGCATCAAACTCTACTACATTTACTAACTCGACTAATTGTGTGAATAATAAAAATTGTTCAAATATTTTTAATTTCTCATAAATAATAATAATATAGGTACAAATTAGAAATTGTTTGTATAGTATGTTCCTTTGAACTACAATTTTAAAAAGCACAGTTTTTGTTATGGGTACTATTATGATTACCTACCTTTTTGAATTCACTTAAAAGTTTAAATTTAAAACATAATTTAACGAGCTATAAAATTAGTTACCTATATCATCCTAAATGAAACATATATGTTGATTTACTTTACTAATATTTAACAAAGAATCTATAGTACCTACTACCTACTTCATAATTAGTCGACAAATTACTTAAAATATTTATTTAATAATTTATGATTTTTCACTAACTTGATTTATAAAGCAATAATAAGTAACATTATTTACTTAAACTAAAATTAACTTAATTATTTTTGATACAGAATTAAATAATTTATACCTACCATAAACCTATCCATGTTCATCTATATAGGTACTTCCCCTACAAATAAACAATTATATTATGTATTTAGATTCAAAGTAGATGAATTATCACTGAATTAGATTAAATGTGTAAATTTATCAAATCATAACAACTCAGATACTTACAAATAGATTATATTCTTATATCATTTTTGAGTATTATGTGCATTAATAAAAATTATAAAACAAATTTATGAATGTCTTCAAATATACTAGGTAGTGGTTATTATTGTTGAACTAAAAAACTAATAGTTTGTTACGTAGCTAAAATGTATACTAACCCCCGGTGTCCAATATGGTAACATATATTGTTTGTTTATTTTTAAATATATAATATTATAATATTTATATATCTACCTTATTATTTTCTAATATCACAGAAATTATACATTTTTCAGAAAAATTACTTACAAGTATCAGGAAGAAATGTGACAAAGGTATTTTCTATGATCTATATTATAATACTATTAGTTTAATGTTAACGTTATCTTATTTATATATTGATTGATCAAAAAAAAAATAAAAATAATTGCCCGCGGGTTATTCTAATCTAGCTGTCTCCGTCGAGTTCAATCGAAGTAGATTATTTACCGGGCAGCTATGCAAAACAGCGACGAGATACAAAAATTCAAAATGGATCTGTTTCACTACATAGGTAAAATGTTATTCAAATTCATAATACAACACGATTTTATAATACAAAATATATTATAAGACAATAGGTATAGGTTATTAAATATTGTAATAATGAGTACTAATTTCCAGTGTGGTAATGGATTTTTCTAAACGTATGTAGGTCACCTCCTAAAATGTAAATACTGTTGTGAACACTTATTATATCTATATTCGTGTACCCACTACTATCGTTAATTAATTCAAGTTTAAAGTACCTAGTACCTACACATTATCACAGTATCTGTTTCTTCATTTTATAAGTTACTTACTTGACGTTTAATCAATATTTATATTAATTGTAAATATTAATGCGTTATTATTTACTTAACTTATATTCTGTCTATAAAATTAAATAAATGATAATCCATAATGGCCAGGACATCAATTAAAATATTACTTTTATATATTTAGTTAAAATTGTTTAAAAGAATATTTGAGTATTCAGCAATGATTCTAAATAAATTTAATACACACACTCGATACATAATATAATATATACATTTCACAGGACCAAAACTCTGTAGGTACCCTTCAATGTTTAGATACCTGACTCATTACAATAAGTGGTTTCTATATTTACGTTTTCAATTGATACGTAGCTATATATAATATGTACTAAGTTTCTGAAGTTTCTCATAATTGTTTAAATGGAGTTCTTAATAAATAATAATAAATGGATCCAGAGCTACTTTTTGATCATACAAAAAGATACAATATTTTGTTAACGATGAGTCTGAATAATGAATGGAGAAAACAAATATTCTATATTACTGTTAATGTTTTTTATTAAATTTTACAACATTCTTAAAATTGAAAATGTCAATATGATTACCTATAGTAATATAATACATACAAATAATATAATATATTCCCGAGTTCTTTCAATTTTGAACAGGTTATTTATTAATTATTTGTATAACGTTTTTGAAATATTATTAGGTAATAGGTATACATCAATTCAGATACCTGTATAATACAGCTATATGAATAATATTGACCTGAGATTACGTCTAACAAAACACGAACTCATAATAAACCAATTTTATAGATATTCAACAAAATAAAGCAATTTTATAGATATTCAACAAAATAAAGCAATTTTATAGGTATTCAACAAAATAAAGTAATTTTTACATATTTAAACTTAAAATCTTATTAATGTATTTTACAGAATTACAATACGGGTTCCTATAAAATAAAAATGTATTAGCAGCCTTATAATTACCAATAAAATATGTCCATCTTATTTTTAAAACTATTTAAATGTATGTAAGACAACTTGATGAATAATATTTTAGGTTATGTTTAAAAGTATATGTTACTCGCAAAGATTGTTAAAAATAAAACTTAAGGACATACATTTGTTATGATATAGTATAAATTTGTATAATACAAGTCTCGGCAATGGGTATACTAGGTTATAGGCAATAAATGGGTGTAGTAAAATATCGATGATGCGATATAAACCATAATCGCTAGATATATTATTAAGTTTAAGAGACACTCTCAATTCTCTTAACCAAAGGCACTTTTGTCTTTTAGCCAAAACAAATAATGAGTATGATGTACAAATGACGCAAGATTATATATGTATGTATATTTCAGACGTTTACCCGTTCAAATGCGTAATTTTAATGGTAAGAAATATGCTGTTTTTTAGGGATCACAATAACATTAACATACACTTAACTCGGAACAAGTGATTCTTCTTTGATTTTACTTTTTGTAGTTACATAAACAAATAACAAATGTATATTAAATGCTTTCATTGTTACACTTTCATTGTTATCGTATTGCCGTTATGGTAATTAACCAAACTTGTTTTATCGTATGAAAATCAAAAGATATAACATGATTTACACTACCTATATATATATATACCTAGATATAATTTACATTATGCTTAACACTATATTCACTTTAATAATTTAATTTTTTTTTTTTTTCGGTTGAAGTTATATACGGTTCCATAAAATTCGTATATAAATACTTCATTATACCAAACTATAGTGTAACTACGACTACTTCTTGTTTAAAATATACCTTCTTTTAATTACATCGGTTTTCAAAACTGAATATTATGTTCTTTGGCTGTCGACATTTAATTAGTACATATAGACATAGGCGCGGTTATAGCAGCTTGTATTATCTACTTATATATATATATATATATATATACTATACGTATAAATAATATTATGTAATATGCGTAACAGCCTTCTAGCTTTGATATTAGTAACTATTATTATTGATATCGGTTTTTTTGTTTTTGCACCATATACCTACCTATATTTTATTATTATAATGATAATGACATGGGCATAACATATTATGTATTTTATCTAATATTATAATAAATATAACTACTGAATGATGATGCACGCAACGCTAACATTGACATTTCTGTTGCTTTTATTTTGAAACGCTATCATTAGAGGATATTCCTATAACCACGATTGGCTAAACAGAAGCCCCGAAACCGATGATAACATATCAAACTTCAGCGGAGATAACGTATACGTGCCCATGCGAAAACGTAACACTGCTAGATTGGTATACGACCAAAATAACCAGCGAACTGTGCATCTTATGCATCGCGCTTCATTTCATTTTAAAGGTATAACTAATCACATTTTTACTGCGCTGCCATGTAGTTTGATTACAACAAAATGTATACAAAATTATTATATATAATACTAATATTGTAGTAATAATTAAATAAGAATACAAATTTTAAAGGCTTTTAAAATCGTTGATAAATTACGATGTATAGTAATAATATTTTTTACATATTATTTTACTGTAAGCACGTAAAATATATTATTACTATATTAATATATTTATCTTAAATCGATTGAAGTTATTTAAGTAATTAAATCACTAATGAACATTTCATAATTTTTTTTTTAATTTTTAGCGTATGGACACGAATCGCCTTTATGGCGTTGTATATTTTTGGTTTAAAAAATGTTCACATGTCAAATTTTCTTTTTTATTAAAAGCCTTTAATTATAGGTGCCTATTTACCTTGATTTCAATCGTGAACTACGAAAATTAGTTCGTGGTTACAATCATTATAATACACTTTCGATTGATTTAATATATAGATAGTAAAGAAGAAATGAACGGAGCCATGTCCCTAACCAGGTTATCACATTCTGTACCTGGAAGCCCCATAGATGATAGACTGAATTCAACCGAAGTTATTGGCTCTGCAGAAAGCCTCGTTGGACGGGTATTATATTTAAACTATTTATTAGGCTGCAATATACTTTTTACTTTTAAGGAAATATAAAATATATGCATAGATATTAAAATCATTATGTAATAGGTATTTATACCATTATTTAGAATTTTTAAACAATTTTTATTTTCAATATTTTTTACTTTTCATTAATTAAAAATTTTTAATTAATATCTGACAGTTAGTTAAATATATAAAATGGATTTATATCATATTATAAAAATTTGTATAGCAAAATCTGTTTATTAAAGTTTCTACTAAAAATATTTAAAATTCACATGTTTATATTTGATATTACTAAATTCCTATTGGTAGAAAAATTGTTGTTTTATACGTATTTCTGTAAAAAAAAAATTATAAAATTAAATGTTTATTACACATAATGTCATGATACAATACATATCATTATTATGAACATTGCAGACTATGTGGGGGTAAATTAAAACGTGTAATGTGCATTGTACACTTAGTAGTGTCTACATATTTTGTAAAGTTATCAAGATTCGCTGTTATAAATTTAAAAACCTTATATACATGTAAGTCCGTACTAATATGTAAATTTTGGTTTTGTCCGTTTATTAATTATAATATTATATGTTGTCATCGAACAATAATTACAAAATCTATCAGAATCAATTAGTCGATTGTGTGTTGTCACACTATATTTTGTGTACATTTCTGACACTTTTCTCAACGTTGTTTATAAAAACAATCATTAAGTGATAACCTATAGGACTTATCTTTTACTAGTAACCTAAACTAGATACTTTTGTTGTTTTTTGTTTTGTTAGGTACCTATTTGTTATAATATTTGGTTTGGTATAGGTACTCATTATAGTCATTACTCATTACGTACTAATTTTTGATATTTGATAATATATATGAATACATATAGATATTGGCAGAGCAAGGCCTTGGCAAATACTGTGACGAAGTGTTCGTGCAGAACACGTCCAAAGAATTACGCGAAGCTTTAAATATGACCAGAGAGGAAATGGATTCTGCTGCACATCAGTTACTCACCAGAGAACAACATGGCCGCCCCATATCCTTCCACGAAGAAGACAGTAATTTTGTCTAAGATATTTTTCCTTCCTATAAGTTTACAAATTATAATTATAATAATTAATAACATTAATATAATAATAATTATTATCATTATTCAATCCTCCGAGTCCAATTCAAGTGCCTCACAATATAATTTTATCGGTGTTATTCGGCACGTGTGCCTAGTCATAAAGTTTATTTATATTATTATACTTTGAATTTAGTTATTTTATTTACACATTAAGATTTTATCGATAAACGTTTTTCCATGTTAACTAATTATGTAAATAATTAATTTTTATTAGACGTTATACTAGCTTATATTTTTTGCTTAGTCAATACTTATGATATATTTAATTTTTTGGTGCTGACATTTTACGGTAATTATATAAATGCTATGTTATATTATATTACATTTTATTATATTATATTATATTTATGTTGCAGCTATATTTTGTGTTATTTTTTTCTGGTTTTATTAAATAAGTAGTCAATTTATAAAATATACGAGTGTCAACAGATTTACCAAGAATTTATAGATAGGTATACCTACCTAATTTTATAAATTCAAAGGCACAAAAACTACAAAAACATTACCGAACCATTGAAAAATCATTATTTTTGTCATTTGATACAATGTTTAATGAACCCATAAATTTATTAAAATGTACAAATGTTATGATTCATTTAAAAACTTTGTTAAAATACCTGTTGTGGTATCACAAAATCCCAAATTAAATTAAAATATTAAAATATCATTATGGTCTACAGCCAGTGCTGTATAAAGATACAAATTTATCAACGTTCTCAGCAATTTTTATTATTCAAATAATGTTAATTTTCGATTAAATAAGAAACAATAAAAATAAACAATACATTTGCATAAAACATTAAAAATTTGGGCAAGTTACTGTACATTACGTGTAACTGTTACGTCACTGAAATGTGTGTGTTAAATTTGAATTCAATGATACTATATTATCATTGTTTACGAAAAACGATTCTGAGCGAAGACGATATATATTACGGTAAGTATATTAATTTATTATTTTATTCTTAAAGTAGGTGATTTATTTTACTAATAGTTGAATTAATTTATCACTGACTAAGATATTATAATGGACTGGAATCGACATGGTCGGCAGTGGTCAGAGGACGACCACCATAGATAAGAATACTGGGTACTAATATCGTTTTTATTTCGATGATATCGTATCGAAATATCGAAGGTTCTATTTTCCATACTTAGGCTAGAGAAATATTGATATCAACATAAAGTAAATTAGAAAAAGTCACTCTGCTGTACAGTAGGTTACAAGTGGGTCACTGTATAATGGATGGTATTAAATTTCAATTCAATGTATATGAAAAACGATTCTGAGAGGAGACGGTATGTCAGTCAAGGTTTAAGACATATTATATACATATCTATGGTATTAAAAAAAATTGACCTTTAATAGGTACCTATTAAAAATTCCAAATAAATCTTATCACAATACCCATTAGGTACTTATATAACTTGTTATACATCAACAACAAACCGTGGTACTATAATAGATATATAATAGTATACTTTAGAAGTTTCAATTACCCACGAATAATATTATACAATCACAACAAAATAACTAAAATAGTTATTCTAGGTTTTTAATATGTAATTTAGTCCAAATTTGAACTTAAATTGACTATAAAAATAAACTGTGCTTGTGTATTTTTCAGATTTTTTGGTAAAATTTAACTACTTACAGGAACCTTGTTTTAAATTTTCAATCCTTAGATATAAAGTTTAACATTTTATAAATTTTTAACTACAAAATAATTATTAAATTTTAAATTTTATCAAAATTCGATCTGTAAATATTTATAAAAAAAAAATTGTTCCTATGTATTTTTAATATTTTTCAACTGATATTGTAACAATATATCAGGAGCTTTGTATTACATTTTTAAACTTTTTGGCCCAACAGATAAAACTTGATTCATTTTATATAAAAAAAAACTAAAAAAATTGAAAATTGAAAATGCCCGTTAAAAGCTAAAAAAAAGAGTCAAAATATTTTCAAAATTGTATGGTGTATAGAAAATGCTAGTTTAAATATTTAGCGAAATGTTCATGTATCTACAGTTATTAGTTTTTGAATTACAACAAAATAAGGAAATCACTACATGAGAAATCGAGTGAATATCCAATATATTGTAAAAATTTGAATTTCGAACGCTCATAAAAATTTAATTTGACTTTCTTATAGACATTTTTTTTTTGATAAGGTAGATAATCTTATAAGGAATCTTGTATTATATGTTAAGACCTTAGATTTAAAAAGAAAATTTTTACGAATTCTTAACTCAAAATAATTTGCTGATTTTCGTGATTTTTCCATATTTTGTCAATTTTTGAACTTTAAATGCTTATAAAAAAAACTGTGACCAAGGATTTTTAATATTTTTCCTCTGCCTTTGAAACAATATACTATTAGCTTTCTATAAAATTTTCAAGCGTTTTTAACCAAAAAATAAAATGTTATTGATATTTTTATAAGAAAAACTAAAAAAAAAATGGAAAATGAAAACGTCCTTAAAGAGCTCAAAATTTGTCAAAATATTTGGAAAATGTTATGGTGTTTAGAAAATGCTAAAATAAACATTCAGTCAAAATGTCATGTACCTACGGTCATTCCCGTTTTTCCATAATTTTTATTTTGTTTTTCAACAGTGAAAACGTCTGGGAAATTTTTACTTTTGCCCCCCAAAGTACCAACTAGCTTCACTTTCCTATCAGAAAAAAGTACTGTTGAAGTAAATCCAAGCACTTTTACTGTCCCAAAAGGTGATGACAGACACAAAAAAAATAAAAAAAAGCACAAACATAAATATATAATATACCAAGTCGACTGGTCGTACGCCGTACGATGCTCGGACTACGACGAGTTTTGGTCGCCGCCGACTTGCGCTCTCTCGGAGCACTCAGTATATTTACTCGTATATCATAAAGCTGGGTATAAGATAGGTATATATATGTTACGGGCAAAGTAGACTTTCGGGCAATGCCGCGGCTATGAACTTGGCAGCCACGGAGGAATTTGCCCCTTTGGCCAATTCTAGCAGCAGGGGCCCGTCTCGAGTTTTAACGCTGGCGCCAAGGTAATGGGAGGTAAGTCCACACGTTCGAACCGTCCATACCATGTCGGTATAGTTTTTCCCATCACTAGGTCTGATTAGAATTATGGGTGGTTTTTTCGCGACGCTAGCTCTCTTCGTGAGCGCCACGGAGGCTGACCTGTGGGTCTCTATATTGCAGCTGGTTTCTTGGTTTTCGGTGGTCTACGTACCACCGTGGACCAGTTTACGGCGTCTGTATCCATGGCGGAGTCGTTTTCGGTATCATGAGTCTGGGCACTCTATCCCTCCAGCTGGGAGTCAGAATCGTATCCGTCAAGGCGTCTTATGTGACCGGCTTCCTGAGAGGCTGAGCCGGCAAGGCGAGTAGGTACCTACCTATGTTAAGATAAATTTGTAATATAATTATCATGATTGTCCTTTATCAACTGACTAGATCCTAAATTTTATCTTTTATTGTTACACTTTACACTAATCGTAGTTGAACGATAATTTTCAACATTAAAAAGAGTAAAAACCCTATTTCGTAACCAAATTGTTAAATTACAATTTACCGTTTAACAGGGCTGACTCATTTTTCCGTTCATTGGGAAATATCAGTTTCACCAAAATACGTGTTAAATAAAACGCGAAATAAAAATAAAATAAAAATTATTAATTATAATTAAAGAATAATAAAAATTTATTTTTATATTATTTTTTTTTTACAATATATACATACTATAGCATATTATTCTGTTCTCCATTACGAATTTAATTTTTGGTTAATTAATAAGAATGATTAAAACTACTTATTATTATTATTTTTAAATTGACCCCACCCCCCCACCGGAATAAAATTTAAAAAAAGCAGAATTTTTAATTAGGCACAAGTAGGTATCTGTCACGCACGGGATGACGGCCTTTCTCTCCGGATACCCTGACTGCCGAAAAAAAATGCCACCTGTAGCCGGAATCGAACCGGCGTAGGTGCGCATCACAACCGACGCCTTAGTCCGCTCGGCTACTAGACATTTGTTTTTTCGCTTCTTTTTTTGTTGATCGTGAAAAACATAAATGATTATTTGATTAATAGATTATTGTTTATAGTTTAAATACATTACTCTACTAGGTACATTGTTTTTTTATGGATATAAAAAAATAACATTTTGACATTTGATGAAATAATAATTAAAAAGTTTTCAATAATTTCTTTAAAATTATTGGACTACAACCAGATTTAATTAAAGAAGAATTAATTAATTGTTCAGCTATTTATGATATGGTGTCAAAATCACTAAAGGGTGAAATCAAATCTGACGATTCAGAAGAATCTGACTGATGAAGATGAAGACAATTTATGTCAAAATCAAACAATGACTGATGTTCCTAAATATTTACCGAAGCCATAATTTGTGCACACAATATTATTCGATTAGAAATTGAAATTTATTTTTGTATCTTAAAAAAAAAAAATTGCATTGATTCTTTTTTTCAGGAGGACTTTTACTATGTGACCTAATATTTGTTTACAATTTGAACGCCCGCGTGTAGTAAAATTGCATATTCAACGCGCCGTCGTAAAAAATATCTCTATAGTACCTTTTTAGTGTGTTATTATTTTTTCGTTTTTACCATAGATAATAAAGACATGAATAGGACATAACGCCTTCTCGGTGGAGAATGAAATTCTACGAATTGAGGCCAAAAAGTATACCTCTATCAATTATCTGTTATCTATATATATATATATAATCATACATAAACAAATGTAAACAAACGGCCTAAATTTCTTATTTATGTTGGACCGCAAAACGAACACATAATGAAAACGTTATGACTCAGTAGATCCCATGGCGGGCCGCATGCAATGTGGTACTGTGCCATGGAAGCTGGTCGAGAGCCTAAGCAATTTGGTTTTTGCTGTAACTTTAAAACAAATGACCGTAGATACAAGACATTTTCCCTGGTTGCTTATATTTCCATTTTCTATATATGATAAAATTTTAAAAATATTTTGAATTCTTTTGAACTGTTAAGGGACA
Organism: Macrosiphum euphorbiae; assembly: GCA_949089665.1. Lineage (NCBI taxonomy): Eukaryota > Metazoa > Arthropoda > Insecta > Hemiptera > Aphididae > Macrosiphum > Macrosiphum euphorbiae. Next base: position 40,694,590 of record CARXXK010000002.1, on the reverse strand, counting down.
TTTTCAGTTTCCAATTGTATTAGTTTTTTTTTCTATAAATGTCAATAAAACTTTATTTGTTGAGTAAAACTGCAAGGCTGGGCAAGTTAACGATTTTTTTTAACTCGTTAAGTTAAGTTATTTTAAAATATAAAAGTTAAGTTAAATTAAAAGTTAATCATATTTTTTACGTTAACTCGTTAAGTTAAAAGTTAACTTTGAAAAAAAAGTAACTTAACTTAGTTTAAAGTTAAAATTTTCTATTTTGCAAAAATAAAAAATTGCACACATAATATTAGTTTTTTTACACTCAAGAAAAATACTAGGGAAATTTTTTAAATGAGACATAAAAGTATTAATTAGCTATCAAAAAACCGACTTTTCCAAAATAAATCTTAGTCCTGAACTCATACTCAAATCAATTTACCCAAGTGGTACATCAAAAAAAAAAAAAAAAACACCTTAATAGTTTTCTCCCAACTGCCAAGATACCAATATTTTTAATTGATTCACATAAATTTTAAAAATCAAACAGGCAGTACCTACCACCCAAATATATTTTCTATACTGAGGACAAAATGCAGCCACCGTGTAGTTTTAAAACCTAGGCTCAGCACAACATGAACAATTATTATCAGTAAAAATATAATTACTTTGTACTATATTATTACGTTCACGACAACATTCGACATCCACTTCAGGGAACCCATTTAAACGATAATCTGTATAACCTATCTTTGAAAATATTATTAATACAATTTATAATGATAAACGTGTAGGTAGATATTATATAGCCCATATAATGACTATTAAAGTTATTTTTCATATTATTTTCGTCTACAGGAAATTCATATTAAAATAGTAAATCATAAAATATACTAAAAACCTCATTAATAATTTGCATTTTTCTTTGCACTAAAATTAACTTAATTTAGATAATTTTAAAAAAAATTAACTTAAAGTTAACACGTTAATCTTAAAAAAAAAGTAACTTATTAAGTTAAAAGTTAATTTGTAAAAAAAGTAACGAGTTAATTAACTTAATTAAAATTAACTTAACGTTTTAACTTAATTTTAACTTTTAACTCGTTAATGCCCAGCCTTGAGTAAAAGTACTTGAAAATTTAATACAACAGTCTGATTATATTGTTACAATGAAATTTGATAAATATTAAAAATTCTTAGCCACAGTTTTTTTTTATATAATCGTTTAAAGTTTAAAAATTGACAAAATATGAAAAAATCACGAAAATTAGCAAATTATTTTATGTTAAGAATTCATAAAATTTATTTTTATTTATACTATTTATTTTAAATCAATTAATTGCATATTTAGTGCATGTTTAATACCTATTTATTTTGTCAACTTATTACTGTTTATAGCACTCCATAAACCAAAACATTTCAAGCAAAATGTACTTGACAAACAAGGACTTTTTGAACTATCCTGGAGATTCTCAGATATTGTCTACTGAAAATCAACTAGATTATAATGCTTTATTTTGGTGTGAAGTAGAAATACCCCGTCACTTCTTTCCTACGCTATACTGTAATGTATGTGAATATTAAAATAAAATATCTGAAATACATTGATCGTAATAATTCAATGGTACATAATAGTATTTATTGTAGTACTAATATCGTTTTTATTTCGATGATATCGTATCAAAATATCGAAGGTTCTATTTTCTATACTTAGGCTAGAGAAATATTGATATCAACATAAAGTAAAGTCACTCTGCTGTACAGTAGGTTACAAGGGGGTCACTGTATAATGGATGGTATTAATTTTGAATTCAATGATATAATATCATTGTATGAGAAAAACGATTCTGAGGGGAGATGGTATGTCAGTCTAGGTATAAGACATACTTATCTATGGTATTAAAAAAAAATTAAACCTATAATAAATTCCAAATTAATCATATCACAATAGCCATTAGGTACTTCTAACTTGTTATACATCAACAACAAACCGTGATACTATAATGGATATATAATAGTGTACTTTAGAAGTTTCAATTACTCACGAATAATATTATACAATCACAACAAAATAATTAAAATAGTTATTCTAGGTTTTTAATATGTAATTTCGTCCAAATTTGTACTTAAAATGACTATAAAAGTAAACTGTGCTTATGTATTTTTTAGATTTTTTGGTAACAGAATAAACTACTTACGTGGAATCTTGTTTTACATTTTCAATAATTAGATATAAAAAAGTTGAACATTTTATACATTTTTAACTACGAAATAATTATTCAATTTTAAATTTGATAAATGTTGTCAAAACTCAATATTTAAATGCTTATGAAAAAAAATGTGAAGTTGAATTTTCAATATTTTTCAACTGTTATTGTAACAATATGTCAGGGGCCTTGCATTAAATTTTTAAACTTTTTGGCTCAACAGATAAAACATTATTGATATTCATTGAAAAAAAAATTAAAAAATTAAGATATGAAATTGTCCGTAAATAGCTCAAAACGAGTAAAAATATTTTGAAAATTTTATCAAGTATAAAAATTGATAAAATAAACATTCATTGAGATTTTCATATATCTACAGTTATTCGTTTTTGAACTACCTACAATAAAATAAGGAAATCGCTACATGAGAAATCAAGTGAATATCAAATGTTGTAAAAATTTGAATTTCAAACGCTCATAAAAATTTAATTTGACTTTCTTTTAGACATTTTTTTTGATAAAGGTAGATAATCCTATAAGGAATCTTGTTTTACACTTTAAAATCTGAATAAATTTAATAAATTTAAATATTAATATATACAATATACATTATACATACATTATATACTACGTCATAATCATTTCTTATAGAAAATGCTCATAGCTGTAAAATAACATAAGAGTACCTACTTGTTACACAGTTAAATTACTGTAGTTACAAGTGGTAAAGATCCAAAATATTTATTAAATTGTATTATGTCTAGAAAATGCTAATAAAAACATTTGTTGAAAATTTAATATAATATAGGTAATTGTTTATGTTTAAATGGCAAAAAAAAATAAATACATCTGACGAAAACTGGTATTGTTTCTTTCTTTTTTTGTATTTTTGATTCTGAGCGGAGCTAGGAAGCTAGTGGTTTTACAATGGTATAATAACATGAAATATAATAAAGTTCTACATATATGTACCTCGATTTAGTTATATTTTGTTACAGGCCGGCTCGTATAGTGGTTGCCGACTGATCTTAATGTTTTCGTTTTTTTTTTTTGCAATACAATTTTTACAGCAAATTCGTTACATTAATACTCCGCTAGTGGTTAAAATCACGATCTAAAATCCTCAATATTGATCAACTTCCAATAACATTCACAGACGAAATAAAATTATTTTATGTTTTAATAATATACCCTTAAACTAACTAAGAGTTAAATTACAAAAAAAATGTATAACATCTATAGTGTAAGCTTGAGACGTGATAAAATCATTGCACTATAATCATGAAAACCATACTACAGTTTGGAAACACTGAGCGAACGTGACTGTCCCGAATTCCTACTAGTATACTGTAGGTAGCCGATGGGCGCACAAAAAAAAAACACACAGTGCTAAGGGAAGTGGAAAGGGGGTCGTTATTATGTTTGATTCTTTAAAATGTGTGTAGAAATAATATCGTAAACACATGATTTCGGGATGTCTTTTTGATTTGATATAGGTACCTTACCTGGGTATAGTGTTGCGTGGTGTTTCCTTGAATGAAACTTTTATGTCTTAAAATCTTGAATCGTAATTATTTTAGAGGGGAAAAACACGCATTTTCACCAACTGTTTGTTATAGCCTACCTACATAGTTTACAGGCCACAGAGATAAATAATTGTCAACAAATGTTGGACATTTTTCTCGTAACTTTAATAATATACTGTATTACTACATCGATTCATAATATATTTTTTCCTCCTAATGATTTTCTCCCATTAGGTACCATCATTATTAATTTACAATTGTTTAGTCAGGGCTGGATTAATCTTGGCCCTAAGCAGTAGGCATAGGTACATTGTTAAATAGCTCGTTGTATAGCAATATACAACTTATATACAATAGTATAAGCAATAAAGTCATTTTGGGAAAAATTCAGAGTTTTTCAATATTCAATTTTTTCCTGCATAAACAAATACAATAATACAACTTTTTTTGATTACGTATAAATAGAAATAATCTTAAGTACAAATTAGTCTTTTATTAGTTTACAAGTTACATTAAGAATAAACCACATAGGCAGAGATGTATTGGTAAATAAATTTATGGGTATACGCACCTAAAAATAGTTGAATATACCAGGGCTTTGCACCCGAACGTAACCCGAAACCCGAATTAACCCAAATAAATATCATAAAACAAAACCCGTATAAAAAAAACCGATTGAAAAAAATTAATACCCAAAAAACACCCGAAATAACCCGAAACCCGAATTATTGAAAATTATATGGCATATTAATTTGTATGTACCTATTTTTTGCAACTAACGCGACTAAGAAGATAAGAAGATAGTAATGTAAGTGTGTAACAGATAACTCAATTTTTTTATTTTTGTAACCTTAAAATAATAAATTAAATATTAAAGAAGACCTTGATGCTAGATGATTGTTTTATTTTATTTCACAATATTCAATATTAGACAATAGTAATTGTGTTATCTAACATAATATAACGAAAATACGTTTAGTTAAAAATTAAAATATGTAATAAGCAAGAACTTTCTTTTGTAGAAAAAAGGACTGAGAAGGTACTAAGTAATAAACTAATAACTAATAAGTATTAATATTAAATTTAATTTTTTAATTTTTTTCATTATGTTTACTTTAAATATAAAATCAGATTACTTTATCAAATTTGCACTGAAAAACTCATGTTAATTGATATACAACATGTGTTTTTTTTAACACATAAATTAACCATAATTAACCCGAATACATTTTCATTTAACCGTAACCATAAAAGTGTATTAACCCGTAACACCCGAATTCAATAACCCGAATTTTCTTTCAATACCCGAAACCCGAAAAAATGATTCCGGTGCAAAGCCCTGGAATATAGGTACCTAAATACTTACCTATATATAACTTCTTTTAAAAATTTTATCGTTCCCCTCTAAAAATCATTACACTTAATATTTAATAATCTTTTATTACTTTATTACAAATACATTAACCTTTCATGTATATATGTATATGCAGTGGCTTATTTAGGGGGGTTCACACAATATTCACCCCCACTCCGAAATTAATTCCTATATACGCCACTGTATGTAATAATATGTACCAAGTATCAGTATCTAACGTATTCGTTATAGTATATAACGTTATATCTATAATTTGAACATAATAAATTCATTAAAATATTACACAATAAATGTATATTCTAATTGAAAAAATCATATTAATAATTTAATGTAAAGATAAAACTTATACCTTAATTGTGTATTGTATATTTTATTATTTGCCAGTTAATAAATTCATGGGTTCAATACAGTTACTCAGTTCACTATAAATTACATATAACCGCCCGTCTCTGTAAAATCTCTCATGTATTTTTGAATTCCTACGATTTATCAAACCAGTTTCTCATTGTTCAACTTCACCCTTCGACAACATTTACAAAGGAATAAACTGGCGACTGCCGAGCTCGAAACCCAAGGTCAAATTCCATTATTTCTATACACTGTAGTTACAACTCAACAAACACATATAAACACATTTTTTAAAAACATGAAAACACAACTTGCCTTATTTTCAGTGCAGCGGTTCGGTATAGTAATAATATGATTTTATTTTTCAGACCGTTGCTGAATACAATAGTCAATAACTCGAAATTAGATAGTTACCTACTTTCTATTTATTAAAAAAATTAAAAAAATTAATTATTCATTATTATAGTTAATTGTACGTAATATATACCATATTATAATAGTAATGAAAAATTAATAACAATGAAATATTAAAAAGTTAACAACTATGAAAATGTCGACATAGTTTACCTAAGGACGATGAACATTTTTTAGTCTCTTGTGATTATTTTAAATGAACACATATTTATGGACAATAATAATAATTAATAATATTAATGTACAACAGTAGGTACGTCTTATTATTTAGGATTATGACGAAATTAACAATAATACAACTAAAATATGCTCGTCTCGTCTATTGTGCTGAGAATATTTTTATAAATATCGAAATTAATTTGTTAAATATTATACACTTCTCAAACGCTTTAAAATGTGTGAAATTCAGACCAAAATATACAACACCAATAATTTATTTGTATACATTTTGTAAGAATTTTTAATTACAGTTTTAAAATGTGTACTCCCCTCCAACATTTGTTAATCAATGTTATACGTCACGTAGAAACTTATAAATTTTAGTAATTATTATGGAATGTTTTAAGGATTTTTCTGCAATTAATATATTATTGCATAACAATAAATTATAAATTACAATAACAAACATAATAACAAATAGAATAGGTACATTTAAACATTTAAGTTCGAATGCTTAAAAAAAATAGTTAAAACTAAAAAGATGTATAAATAATAAATAATTGAAAAAAAAATTAACTTCTAATGCTCAATAACTATTAAATTTACTTTTCGGTAAACATTTTTTTTATTAAAAACTAATGGGGAATCTTGTATTAACTTTTTATATCTTAAAAATGAATTTCCAACTACAAAATCATTTGAAAATGTATGTTATACACCCTAAAATATTAGAACACGAAAGAATGAAAAAGCAAATTGAGGTGAAAAACAATTAAAAAAATAGATTGAATATGATATAATAATATAAAATGAAACGTCTTGCATTCGTGCGTGTGTTTGTTTGTATGGTTGGCGGGTGGGTAGAAGAGCTATTAGAATAATGTAGGGTGGGAGAAAGTGGTTCCACCAATAGGATTGTCGTTCGTCCGATGCTCTCAAGGTGGTAATATCTCTTGAAAACCGAAATCAGTCTGCAAAATGAATGTAGTTCTGGGGACACCTCCAACACCAGACAGAAGTACGGAAGATCTAATAAAAAGGCACTCCGAGTGAGTGTTTAAATTATCTCAATCATTGAATAAGGAATTTTGGTGCTTATCGGTACAATATATACTGGTTCAATCGCATGATAGATTTTACAAAGATAAGCAGGGGATCTGTTAATTATTCAAAATAATTAATTTATCGGAGAGTAAGTACCTAACTATAATTTACAAACAAATAATTAAAATAAGTAGGTTCATACACATAAGTTATAACGACACTTGTCACCCGGCATCAGTGTTGTGCAATAGCTAAATTTATCTAGATAAAAACTTTATAACTTTATCTTATCTAGATAAAAATTATAGCCATCTAGATAGTTCACAAAATCCGTAAGTAATAGGTAATAAGTCCAAGGTTGGGAGTTGATAGCACTTAAAATTGCATGATTAATTTGGTTTTAAAACCATAATATAACTATTATATTACCTTAAATATATCCCTAAATATGTAATATCCAACACTGCCGTCAGGTTAATAGATATTTTTACACTTAACCTTACTGATTAAATGGTCTCTTCTCCGAAATATATGTTTACTTAAAAACACTCGTGTATATATTGTGTGATAATGGTTGATATAAACTATAAAGTGATCTACAGAAAATTAAAATTAATCTTTGAACGTAGCTTATGGTTGAAATATACAAGGTAATTGCACATATCGACATTCGCAACGAATAAGGCAGTAACTCAATTTTCCAAATTTTTTTTTTTATTTTCTATAGGGTATCGTTGGACTTCCAGAAATACAGTGATACCCTATAGAAAAAAAAAAAAAAAAATTTGGAAAATTGAGTTACTGCCTTATTATAATCGTTCTCAAGCAAATATTTTATGATAAAAACAAAAATGGCAGCGTAGAGGGAGCCAATAATAATCAAGTATGTATACGTGGAATTTTGAATTTGTTAGCTTTTTTCAGCGTATTTTTGATGATAAGAAAAAATTATATTTGTGATATCCCTTTACGCAGCCATTTTGTTACTGAAGATAACAATCCGAGTCGATATGCAATAACCTGTATATTTCAACCATGATGTAGCTACAGCCTGCACACACACGCGCACAAATTATTATTTTATATAAAAAATAAATATATTATTTAGCTATGCTCAGGATCTAAAAGTTGTCATCTAAAACCAGCAGAGATTAATTATACATAAACTAATGTGTGGAGTATGAACATAATTTATTGATATAGTTAATATTTTTAACAAATTATACCAGTTAACATTTTTGTGTTTAATTTATATGAGAAGTAATTGTGTAAATATATTTTAATGCATTCAATACCTAATTCAATTCTAAAAAATAGTTAAATAAATTAAGTTGCAGTTATAGTTAAAATTTATAGATTTTGTAAATTGATTACAGTTCATAAAAATTGTCAGAATGAGTACTTCGATAATTATAATACGATTGTTGATTTGTACGGTGATATTCGTTCCACCATGTTACACAAGCGAATGGTACCAACGACTCGATTATGATTATATTCGATCTGATATAGCGAAAGAAATTAAAAATGTTGTTGAAAGAATTGAAAACAGGCAACGTTCAGAGGATATTATATTATCAAATATTAGTCGTTTGCCAATTGGAAGCCCGGTTTATGGACAAATGATCGATTCTATGCCTTCCAAAGAGGGACATTCAGGGTCTCGAAATGCTGAAATTATATATGAAGTTGCACGAAGTTTGATAAAGAGCTATTGTCTAAGGTATATAAGCATACAATAAATATCTCAATAAAATATATATATATATGTTTATTATAATAATATGCATAAATTAAATTACAATTTCAGGAACGGACACAGTGATATAAAATGTTCCAAAGATTTAATGAATCTGAATCTGAATGTGACTGCAACATTGGGTGAGATGTGTATGTCCGAGTATCACAACAACAATTATTCGTGCAACTTTGACTATCGTAGTCTGGACGGATCTTGTAACAACCTGAAACGTAAATATTTGGGAAAGGCAAACACGCCTTATAAACGTTTGCTGTTTCCAGTCTACAAAGACGGTAATATTTCTTATTTTTTTGATGATGCAAATCACACGTAACCTATATTTATATATTTATTTTTATTAAAAACATTAAGATATTCATAGCACTCTTCCCACTAACACTTCATTTCTGCTAAATATAAATGACGTATTTTAATTTACATTCTTGCGGATCTAATGCTGTGATTTCATTAATCGATCACTCAGGTGTTTACGAGATGCCAAATATTAACGAAGAAATGCGGCCTAATCCCAGAATACTGAGCACAAATCTTGTAAAAGACGAGGACTCTTCTGACCCCACAAAATCGATGATGATGGCGTACTGGACGATGTTCATTGGCCACGATCTATCACACACGACAGTTTCTACAATGGGTACACACATTAAACACATAACCAGTGTTGAGTTTATCTAGATAAATATTCTTTTATCTTTTATCTTATCTAGATAAAATAGAAAATATTAATTCACACAATTATATCTAAGATAAAAATCACCGTTATCTAGATGAATTTATCCAGATAATTTAATTTATTAAATGGCTTTTAATTATTATAGAATATAGGTAGACAATTAAGTAATTTATTAAGCAGGTAGTATTTAATAATAACTATCGACATTTTCGATAACATACTATTAAGTTATTTTATATTGCTACGAGCTTACGGAGAGTGCCATAAAAATATATAAAAAAATCTATCTTATAATTTATCTAGATAAAATAATTTTTTTTTATCTTTATCTAGGTAAACAAATAATTTAGTTATCTTTATCTTTATCTTTATCTAGAAAACATTATTATAATTTATCTTTATCTAGATAAAATTATATTTATCTCGGCTTAACACTGCACATAACCATATATAAATTAATTGATTTTAATTAATATAAGCGTACACATAATAAACCCCTAGGAAAAGAGAACAAATTTGTGAATTGTTGTGATAAGGACAAAAGGAATCAAATTACTCTGAACAAATACATAAGGTCCTGCAAGCCCATATTTATACCGGACGACGATAGATATTTTAAACCAGATCCGTTTGATTACATGAACTGCATGAATTACTTGCGTTCGAGACCAGCGGTGCGTCCTGATTGTAAATTTGGACCCATGGAACAAGTAACAGTCATATTAAATAATAACATATTGATAATCTTATTAATATAAATAATAATACTTATTGTAGAAATGTTGATGGAAAGACTCTGCATTTTATAGAAGCAGGATAATTCCATAAAAAACTTTCACCGAATTTCCAAAATTATGTGTGTTAAATAAATAATTGCACATTTTGTCCGTTTGGATAATTTAATACATTTCGTTTATATATTGATAATAATAAATACAAAATAAACAAACTACAAAAACACGCGTACATGGGGTGGTGCACATATTTCCAGCATTTCAGTGTTTAGAACTGAGTTGCAAATTCGCAAAAACCACAGAAACTAATAGAATATTTAAAAATTCGTAGGCACTATTTAAGATTTATTTATGTTTCACAGATGAACCAAGCTACCCATTATTTAGACGCATCGATGCTATACGGTATAACGGAACAACAGACGTTGTCGTTGAGACGAATGTCGCTCGGCCTACTTTCGGTACAAAGAAACATTTATGACGATCATGAGAGGGATCTATTGCCTCTGGAAACCACGGATAACGTTTGTCAGAACGGCCCCGGTACGTGCTTTCGGGCTGGTGACATTCGAGCAAATGCTTTTCCACAACTCAATGCCGTGTACACGCTGTGGGTAAGGGAACACAACCGGGTAGCCCGAGCACTGCACAAAGAAAGACTCTTCTTGAGTGATGAAGAACTTTTCCAAGAGGCCAAGAAAATCGTGACAGCTTGCATACAACACATCACGTACAACGAATGGCTGCCAGCACTACTTGGCGTTAACTACACTAAAGAAAACGGTTTGGGATTTGGGCAGAGAACCACCTACGACGAGAATGCTGACCCGACAGTTAGCAACAGCTTCGCGACCGCGATACTCCCGTTCGCCAATTCTATGATCACCGATTCACTTAGGTTCCGGCATATACCACATATAATATTATTATAATTGCCATATTTATAACTATCGTTCATTTCATGGTGACATTTTTTTTAAAATAGACGTTAACAATCGTCAGTATTCAAACATATTTATTTAAAATGTATGATCAATACGTAGGTACATGCAACAATATTGTCACCTTATTTGTTATTTCACCCTTGTGTCCTTGTTAGTGGTTTAAGGTTCTTCATAATTAACCATTGACTTTTACATTTTAGATTCTGAAATTCGAATGATGTGTGTTTTTTTTCTTGTTTGTCAGATTCCCCAAAAGTGTTCCTACAGTAATCAATAAAAAAAAAGATTTCTGGAATGTAACTTTTTATGAGCTTTTGAATTTAAAAGTTTTACAATATTGGATTTTCATTAGTAAATTAAGGAATTTTAGTCTATCAATTTTTGATATTTTGTTGTATTCAAAATGAATAACCAGACACACTTTCGAAATTCATAAACATTTTTCTTTTCATTGCTAACATAAATAATTTGAATAGAGGTTTTCCAACAAGTTTTTGAACCTCTATGAAAAAGAAAAAGTTCACTGAAAGATATGCCATGAGATATTTTCGATCTTTGTTAATTTTTTTTTTTACTTTTAAATTTGATTATTTATACTATAATTATTTATTATTATTTGTACCTCTGTAAGGCTGACATGACGTCCCCGCTCAAAATCGTTTTTCTTATACAATGATTTATCATCGAATTTAAATATACTACATATATTACAACAACATGATTGATATAATGATATCTACTGTACCGCAAAGCGATGCCAACTTGTCCACCTATTTTTTTAAAAGGAAATTTATACAAGATAGTAGCGTATATTGAACGTATAGGTTTAGATCGTTAGGTACCAATATTGTTTCAATACATTATATTATGTCATTTATATCATAGATCAGAATGTGCGTAAAAATATTCTACCTAGAATTGATTCAATATGATACATATACAATTAGATATAAGAATATTGACGTTAGAAAAAATTGAAATAATAAATTTGTATTTTGTTGTACCTAGGTACCTAAATGCTACCTACTTATATTTTTTGTGCATGTTTTATTTAGTTCAAACTCGATGAACAAATGGTACAAACCTTCAAAATTATTTACACCTTCATTACCTTCTATAAAGAGATATTACAACCAACCGCTCATATTGGGCGAATATTTTGACACAGGTATCGGAAAAATGCTAATCGGACTAACTGTGCAGGCTACACAAAAAGTCGATATGCTGTTCACACAAACGGTAAGTTTATAAAACACAATCAATTTAAAAACTTTGTTTTTTACAACATTAACGTTGATGACTTAAATATTGTAGACAATATTATTTAAGTATATGTTTTTTTAAAAATATTTTTATAGATTACAAATTACCTATATAGGATTGATCCAAATGATGTGTTTGGAATGGATATTTTCAGCTTGGATATACAACGAAGCCGCGATCACGGTATTCCAAGCTACACGCAATTTAGAAAATATTGTGGACTAAAAGACATAGAAAACATGCAAGATTTGTCTGAGATCATGGTCGAAGGTGTAAGTTTGAAAACAAATTTGAAATTGATAATTAATAATATAACTACTGAACTGATTAATGATTACTTTATTTTTGTTTTTCTCTTTGTTTTTAGTCAGCTGATAGATTAATGAAGCTTTACAAAACTTGGAACGATATAGATCTATTGGTTGGTGCATTGTCGGAAAAACACGTTGACGACGCAATGGTTGGTCCCACGATGAGATGTATCATCAGAGAACAATTTGTAAGAACTAGAATTGCAGATAGATATTTTTATGACGTACCAGGAGTATTCTCTGATTGTTAGTATACCTACCTAAATTATTTTTAATGAATGAACATAATTTTAACTAACCTATTTTTAATTTAAGATCAACTGGAGAATTTAAAAAAAGTGACGCTTGCCAGAGTTTTATGTGATAACTTACAAGCATCCAGTTATGAACCACAACAAGTCTTTTTGATACATGCGGAATATAATAGTTCAATTCATAATTGTGGTTCCAAATTAATTCCCAAAATTAACTTTAATGGTTGGTTCGATAAATCACAAGACAATTTTCTCGATATAAATCAACACTAAAAATCAATTGTACACATTTGAATATTATTAAATATTAATTGACAAGAGTATTTTATTAAGTTCTTAATGCAATTACCCACTCGTGGCTCATGAAGATTGTACATATTACTCTTATTCTATTTTATGCTACATCTATATTTATATATTAGAATATAATGTATGGATAAAACATAATAATATAATCATTACATTTTCCACAGTCAATTTCTATTCCAGTTGTAATGATTGTTGCAAGTTATTTAAACATTTTTTCGACAAGTAGTGTACGGTATATTTTAGTATAGCCAAATCTATGGGAATAAACATATTTAAAAGCAAGATTGAAGTTAGAATATCAGTAGGTTAAAAATAAAAAAATAATCTTTATTTATTAATAGTTACTAGTGAAACTAGCTGAGAGTGAGTGCCAACTTCAGAGCCAATTATACAAGTCGCGCCTGTGACTACGATGATGTTCGGTTAAAATTCGAAAGTTTAATGCGGTGATAAGGATTGTAATTTTGTGATAATAGTTGAGGTTTGCTGATAAGTTTTGGTTGTAAGCTGGAATAGTAAAATATTTTAAAACATTTCATTACCCATCGTATGTTCTTTAAAATAATAACTATTTTAAATTCTGAGCTGAGCGATGAATGTATTGATTTTACAATGATGTGTGTTTTTTTTATTATTTATTTTTTGTGTCTGTCATCACTTTTTAAGAACAGTAAAAGTTCTAAGATTTCTTCAACAGTATCTTTTCTGATAGAAAAGTGAATCTAGTTGGTACTTTGCGGAGTTAAAAGTAAACATTGTCCAGTTTTCAAAAGCACAGTGAAAAACAAAAGAAAAATTAAAGAAAAACGAGAATTTTTACGGAAAATCGATTTTCGACTAAAACGATTTTGGTTTTTAGTGTAACTCTAAAACAAATTACCATAGATATATGAAATTTTGACTGAATGTTTATATTTTCATTTCCTATACACCATAACATTTTGAAAATATTTTGACTCTTTTTGAGCTGTTTACGGACATTGTCAATTTGCAATTTTTTTAGTTTTTTTTTCTACAATTGTCAATAAAGTATTATTTGTTGGGTAAAAATGGCAGTAAATTTAATACAAGGATCCTGATATATTGTTACAATAGCAGTTGAAAGATATCAAAAATGCAAATGTACGATTTTTTTTTATAAGCATTTAAAGTTCGAATTTTGACAAAATGTATCAAATTGAAAATTGAAAATTTAATAATTATTTTTTAGTCATAAATTTATAAAATCTTTAATTTTTATATTTAAGGATTGAAAATTTATACAAGGTTCCATGTAAATAGGTTATATATAAATTACTTTAATCACAATAATATCATCAAATATACTTAGTAATATCATAGGCTGAATGACTGTCTTAACTCAGAATAGTTTTTCTTATACAATGATATTACATCATTGAATTCAAATTTAACACCATCCATTACAAGTAGTTCATGTAACCTACTGTACAGCAGAGCGACTCCCACTTGCCTACCTTTTTAAAATTTTGTAAATACATAATATTATGCGTAACAGAAACATATTAAATGATTGAAAAACTCGTTTTAATTTAAATAATATTATTAGTATTTAATAGTATAATATCAAATCTCAATAATAATAATTCCATCTTGAATTCTAAATGTTATTCGAAAAATGTATATAAGTATGAAAACCCCTTCTGAGATAAGTATAGGCAATAGAATATGCAGTATTGCGGTTACCTGTTTTATCACAATGTATACCTATTTAAGTGGTAAACACAATTTACGATAACTTATAAGGATTTGAAATAGTGCTTTAGCGGTCTCGTTTAGATGGTGGGAATGTTTGGGAGTCGAGTTTGAACAACCGAAATACTTTGTAGTGTTAACATTCACACACCAACAGACCTATGTAAATTGTGTATATTTCGTATCCACTTAGTGTAATCGTATTTTTCATGAAATAGATACCTTATTTTACACTTTGTGTAATATTTTTAATTAATTACATCAATAGGTAACTTATAGTGAAATCGAAATAATAACATTGATACGATTACACAAATCTTTATGACATGTTGTTCATTAAACTCTAATTTGTATTTTAAATTTTAAATTTTGCACGACTCACATGCAAGCGTATGAAAAGTTATACGACTTTCAAAAGTGTGTGTCATCTATAGGTTATCGTATACAATATTGTAAATTTATTGTATTTTTTAATTTTAATAATTGTTTACCCTTAATCGCATCTAATTATTAGAACTTTACCTATTTAAATTATTTGTTTTCTATTTACATATTAATTATTAATTACATATTCCACAATTATTAAGGAAGGCGAATTTCGAAAAAAAATAGCTTATTTATTCGCATTTAAAATCAAATTAATTTTCAGCCTAACCAAAGAACTGTTAATAATAATAACATCATAAACTTATTTGAACTTTCAGATTTGGAATTTTTTAAAAACTATATAATATTAATTATAAAAACATAACCAACATTAATTCAAAAACTTAGTTATTTTCTTTAGCCACAGAAAAGATCTTCTGTTTTAGATCTAACAACAAAGCCAAGTTAAAGTTGTTCACACGAATTGTCAAGCCTAGTTTTGACCCTCATTCCCCTAAAAAAAATAATTAATGGAGTTCGGACAGCAACCCCCTCCCCCCATAATAAAAATTAACATTATTTAATTTTTTTTTTTGCGGAATTTCAGCACTCGATTTGTACGTATTTGAGTGTATTTCATGCCTAGTTTTTTCCTTCGTCTTATAGATTTTCAAGATCTTCCTTAACCTCCAAGATTGTAAATTATTAATTACAGTCATGGCCACGTAGCAACTAGCTCGCTGCGCTGAGCTCGGACAAAAAAAAACCAAAAATATCAATCGACTTGCTCTTTCACACCACCTCCATTGCATCACATGGTTTCCGCCGTCAACTATGTTGTTACTGGCAATTAAAAAGTATGTTTGGTAGAGTGTCGGGGTGGTAGTCGATATAACGGAATTGAGTAGTCGCAGTAATCGGCCTGTGGTACGATAACGAAAAAGTACCAAATAATATAATAAGGGACCTCAAGATTTTAGTTTGTACTCAGGCCTCAAGTAGCCTATAGTTACGGTCAGGGGTGGATAGGTAGTATTTATGTTACAGGGAAATATTTAAAGGGGCCCCCAAACTGAATAAAAATTTGCATGAACTTCGCTTGCATTAGATATTCAACTAACATGAATCGCCTTTTCAAAATCAGCAAGAAATGTTTTTGGTGAAGATGTTATGTTGAGTTTGGTACATTCGGAAATGATGTGCATAAACGCCTTTTCGCATATGTTTTAGTTTCTTTATTGGGAAGTTTAAAAAATAATAGTGGTGAGTAATTATTATTTTGTAAACCATGAACTGTAAACATTTTTGTTGATAATTTCGGACAACTTTGAAAAGTCCCATCTACAAAAATTGTGTCAACTTCACTCAACAATTTTAAATTAGTTTCAGTAGAAAATAATAAAATGTTTGATGAGTAAAGTTGTCATTTACAAGTAAAAAATTTTCGTTACGATTTGTAATTGATAAATTACTCATATTATTTAATGAGATAGGTAATTCATTTAAATCCACAGATAACTTTGGCATAATTCGAGCATGGATGCATGGTGAATACTTTTTCTTATTAATGTTCAAACGTATATTAACAAAGTTTCTACGTCTTGTGCAAGATGTCTATGAATAATTTTACTTGGCTTCTCATTTATATCATCAACAGTTCTACGTTTCACTTGATCACTTACTCAGTCTGTCTGTTTAATGTTTCATCACTAGCTTTTTCGTGGTTTTCATGATTTAAAACTTTTTTAATAATTACGTTATTATATTTTAAATGAATAAATAGGTAGGTAGGCATGCTGTAGTCTTTTTAGTACAGCAATATCGTTTAACATTATTTTTTAAATATTTAAGGAAATTAAATTTATATCCATCGATTACCTACCTACAAGTAAACTGCGATTTTTTTCCCTCAACATTTCATTTGACATTATAAATAAAATATAAATTAAAACACAAACATAAAAGCGGTGGAACGTTCTAGGCGGTATAGTAAAACAACGACTAGGTGTACCTACTTATTGGTAGGTATCTTACATTATAGGTACTGTGATTATATTTTATCAGTCAATATTAAATTATCTTGAATTAAAAAAATCCTGGCCGCAATATTCGTCTGTAACCAAAATAAACTCGGACCGCAATTAAGATTAGACCTTTTTCCTTAGATATCTTTATTGGAAGTTGGGGGGGAACTTATAATATTCAGCCGTCCGGCCCAGTGGGAGTAGGTACGGGGTTACCAGCACAAATAATTGTGGAATAATATGTAGATATATATATTTTTTAAATCTTAAATAAATTATAATAATATTATGCATTACCTATAATAGTTATAAAGTTGAGAAAAAACATTATGTTTAATTTAATTTAATAAAAATCAAATGATATATTTTAGATTCTGAGTGGAACGATGAATGTATTGATTTT
Organism: Macrosiphum euphorbiae; assembly: GCA_949089665.1. Taxonomy (NCBI): domain Eukaryota; kingdom Metazoa; phylum Arthropoda; class Insecta; order Hemiptera; family Aphididae; genus Macrosiphum; species Macrosiphum euphorbiae. Next base: position 40,676,797 of record CARXXK010000002.1, on the reverse strand, counting down.
ACAATGATGTGTGTTTTTTTATAATTTTTATTTTTATTTTTTTTGTGTCTGTCTACACGATAAGTAGTCGAAATAATGCTTCGATTTTCAACTTCAGTATCTTGTTCGATCGGAAAGTGAATATCGTTGGTGCATTGGGGAGGTCAAAATTTAAATTTCAAAGTAGTTTTAAAAAGCGCCGGGAAAAACAAAAGAAAAATTAAGGAAAAACGGGAATTTTTACGCAAAATCTGTTTTCGAGAAAATCGATTTTGGTTTTTGGTATAACTTTAAAACAAATGACCGTAGATACATGAAATTTTCAGTGGTTGTTTATATTTGCATTTTCTATACACGATAACATTTTCAAAATATTTTGATTTATTTTGAACTGTTTAAGGACATTTTCAGTTTCCAATTTTATTAGTTTTTTTTTTATGAATATCAATAAAAATTTATTTGTTGAGTAAAAATACTTGAAAATTTAATACAAGGCTCCTACTATATGGTTTTTTTTAATTTTCAAAATATTTTGATTTATTTTGAACTGTTTAGGGACTATTTCATTTTCCATTTATTTTTTAGTTTTTTTTCTAAAAATATCAATAAAATTTTATTTGTTGTTTAAAAAAGCTTGAACATTTAATAGAAGGCTCCTAGTATATTTTTTCAAAGGCAGATGAAAAATATTAAAAATCGTTAGTCACATTTTTTTTTTTAAGCATTTAAAGTTCAAAAAACGACAAAATATGGAAAAATCACGAAAATTTGCAAATTATTTCGAGTTAGAAATTCATAAAAATTTTTCTTTTTAAATCTAAGATATGAAAATGTAACACAAGATTCCTTATAAGATTTCCTACATTTATCAAAAAAAAAAATTCTATAAGAAAGTCAAATTAAATTTTTATGAGCGTTTGAAATTAAAATTTTTACAACATTGGATATTCACTCGATTTCTCATGTGGCGATTTCCTTATTTTGTTGTAATTCAAAAACAAATTACTGTAGATACATGAAAATTTCACTGAGAATTTAATACAAGGCTCCTGATATATTGTTACAATAGCAATTGAAAAATATTAAAAATACATAGGCACATTTTTTTTTTATAAGCATTTAAAGATCGCATTTTGACAAAATTTATCAAAATCTCGAAAATTATCAATCATCGTAATTAATAAATTATAAAATGTTCAGTTTTTATAGCTAAGGATTGAAAATTAAAAAAAAGATTCTCATAAATAATTCATACTGTAGCCAAAAAATCTAAAAAATTTTTTACACACATTTTAAATTCATATTTGGACAAAATTACCTACATATTAAAATCAATATTAATGATCTTGGTTTTTTGTTGTACCTAATTTAAAAATATTATTCGGGGATATATGAAACTGAAAAATCAAAATATTATGGTCTATCCGTATAGTCTACCATATTATAAGGAATAAGAAGTATGCTCAATGATAAGACTGTGTATATTTTAAGGGGCAATGAATAATTTATTTATAAATTCCATATAATTTAATACCATAGATAAGTATTTAATGTCTTATACCTAGACTGACATACAGTCTCCGTTCAGAATCGTTTTTCTTATACAATGATATTATATCATTGAATTCAAATTTAATACCATCCATTATACAGTGACCCACTTGTAACCTACAGTACAGTAGAGCGACATCCACTTACCCACCTTTTTTATAATGAAAACTCTTTAGACATACCTAACGGTAGAACTAGCTTTAAAGTCGTCAATAATATTTGAAATTTGTTTTTCATCGAGTAATTAAAAGTGCTTCTAAATTATCTTGACTCATAGCAGCCCAAAGTTACATTTTAACAAACTTTAATTTGCTAAAAGTTATCTCACAGTTCACCTATGTGACTGACAAGGTAAGAAAAACTTCATATGAAGCACATAGTTCAGTATTTCAGTATAAGCCGTAACATGCATGTTTAAATTATATAATAGATTATTTACCCATGGTAAGCAATTGTTAGTGTCATTTATGCTGTATTTGTTATTACATGAAATCACACATACATTTTAGACAAAATAATATTTTTAATTATTTATATGTATAATTTATATAGGTATAGGTAAATGGAAAGTACAAACTCACAAGAAAGTTCTGTATCAGAACATATTATTACAATATTACATTCTCTTAATCGTCATCTGAATTTTCATCTGACTCAGTATCAAATTTGGGGTATATTTGTTGGGTTTTTTCTAGTGAAGACATTTTCAATTTGGGTTATACTTTAGATATAGGTACTTTAGTTATTATGTTCATAGCAAAGTTGTTTGTGATCCAAATTCGTTGTATGGCTGTTAATCCCGTGTTTGGCATTTGTTCTATTTGTTCAACATTTTTATTTAGGTACTTATTAAGTATTGATGGCTGAATAGGATGTTGTTTAACACAATTTATGTGAACACTGTTTTGTGATTTTTAAGCAGTAATTGAATTAGTAATACACTAGAAGGGGGATGCAAAAGTATAAAAAAAAAATTTCAAATTGAAATGTTTTATTGATTTACATATAATTAGAGGGAGTATAGGCAGATAGGTACTTTAGAATATTTTTATAAAAATTAAGAGGTATCCGTATAATATAGGCTACAATCTCTCTATTCAAGCCACAAGCACTGATTTTTAAGTCTATTTATCTGAGAAGGAATAATAAGTATTTAAAATCAGGGCTTACATTTAAAAAAAATTCTGTTTTATGTTATTTACAATTAAAACGTTACGAATTTTTTGCGTTTATCGTTATTCAGAATTAAAGCGTTATCCAAGTCTTGCGTTTATCGTTATTTAGAACTAAAACGTTATACAAGTTTTGCATTTATCGTTAGGTATTTAAAAAAGTGTTAAATGTTATTATACCTATAAAATTTAAAAATAATAACTAATTCGGGTGGGTAATGGCCCGGATACGAAAATACTTAAAATATAATCAATTCATCAATTAGATTGTCACATGAAATAAATGTTTCTACGAAACCAATAGACCTTTTAAATAAATACATTTTAAAATATTTCGATTTTTCGGTCAATGATATTCTATAAATTACTTTTTGCGTTATGTTTGTTTAATAATATTATATTATAATATATATTTTATATATATTGTTTTGTGGTGTTTAATTATTTTTGATTACCTATCGCTTTCCATTATAATTACGTTTACAAATTTCAATCGTTTTTTGTCAAATATAACGTTATAAATTTATAATCATAACGTTTTCAAGACCTGTTTAAAATCAATATAATTAGTTGTCAATCATCCTTTCCGATATCCTTCAAAAAATTTAACTAAAGGTCCTAAAAACTCTGAAAGCCTATTTAAGTGGAATGATGAAGATAATCTGAACTAAAGTAAACTTAGAAAATAAATTATTAATTTCTTGTAGTAGGGGTTAACTGGTAACTTTACTGTCTAAAACTACCGTTAACAATGTTGTTTTATCTATCATGAAGTCAATATAAAGGGATAGAATTAAATTGGAATTGGGTGAACAAAATTTTATCTAATAAATTCATAGCACGTCACGATGTTGGTGTTGTAGATGAGGCTGTAGTGTGTATAGTGTATACGGTACATTTATGAAGGAGACCTAAAAGAAAGCCTATTTGCTTTATTAAAAGCGGTTAATTCACCAGGAAATGGCTATTATGATATGTTGAAAAAACACTTTTTTCTGAACATTCCATTAAGTTCAATCACATTATTGGTGAATCAATTGATGGAGCAGCATACACAATGAGCGAGGAGTATTCAGGTTTACAATTTAAAATTAAAAGCCAAGAAAACTAAAAAAGCACATATATATAGTGCTATTACCATGTGCTTAACTTATGTGTATGTGATACATGTAGAGCACGGAAGCCAAAATATACTATTTGAATTTTTGAATCGATGATTATCAAAATTTTTTTAGTGAATCTTATAAACATATACACATATGGTTACATGAAATTGATTCAAGTTTGGGATCAAACCAATTGAAAAAGCTTCAAAAATAGGAGAGTGAAAAACCGCGATGGTGGTTGTGAGAAAAAGCGTTGTTTTGAATTTTTGATGGTGAAAAATGTCTTTTTCCTACAGTTTTAGTGCTTTACATCATATTTCTATTTCTAGACATTATTTGAACCTAAAGTTTTGTTCAGAAGCATCTTCTTTATTAAATATTTACCTAATTGATGTAATTTTAAAATAATTCTCATAGCTCATATATTTTTTAATACATTTATTGGGCCACGTTATCTTATCAGACAGGATATATCGACGTATTATCAGCCTGGAACATGATAGATTCTGTTAAACAAGAAATTGGACATACAGAATTTGACAGTATTTAAAAAAATTCTATAAATTTTTCGAACAAAATGAATGACCTTTATAATATGAGTCTTCCTGAAGATTTGTTAGTATCAAGTACTTTACCTGTTACTAGGAATAGCAGAAAAATAAATGAATGATTAGCTATGTGAAGACGAAACCCCAGAGTTACCATTAGACAAATTTAGAGTTGAAACATATCAATCAATAATCGACCAGATTATTAACATTCTAAACTCTAAACGAATGTTTCCCCGACAACAATATCAATTGTTAGCAGATGTTCAATTCTTAATACCTGTGTGGGTGCTAAACTAGATTTATACCAAAGAAGTAATAATCATATACAAATAGACAAAACTAAAAAATTGTATTACTATAGCATCTAAAATTGTTATAAAATGTATCAAATTGACTCAATTCTTCACAATATTTTATTAGGTAGGTACCCCCAAATATTTTATTATTAGTCCCGGTGGATCTAATTCAAAAATACTTTGGCTTTCAATTTTACAAAACTAGAATGATAATATCTTACTTTACTCTAAATATGCCTCAAATATTTATATCACATAATTTTAGATTTAATTTATAATAATTAATTTACATGTATTTAGTTGAATACTTAAAAACAAATTGTGTTAGGTAGGTACAAAAAAATTGTCGGTTAGTTATTATAGGCAGGTGTTACTTAATATGCTATTTAGACTTTGGAGTTTAGCTAGATATTTAATAAGATGTATACATTAGTTAATTACGTTACTGGACACGCCCAGCCAAAAGCACCAACTGAGAATTTTAATAATTTGGATTTTTCAAATAAAAAATAAATTATAAAAATGTCTTCACTATTAATTTATAATTGATGTCCATGATTATTAGTAAATACAGTAATAAGTTACACTAATTTGTCATGGATAATATATTCTTATATTATCTATAGTTTAAGCGCAAAACTACCTGTGGATAACAACTACCTATTCGATCAGCCATCAACATTCAGTGGCAAAACAACGCAATGATTTATTTACTTTTCTATGCGCAGTGCTTTAGCCGTTAATCAAACTTATAGTGTAAATCGTAAAGCTGTATAGGTTTACAATATTGTCAATTGATGATGTAGTTGCATTGTTACAATAATGTGGAAAATAACACATTAATCACAATTGTGTTAATTTAAATAAAAAATATTTAAATTAGGTACCACTGTGTTATTGCAAAAGTAATTTCGTAACAGTATTTTGTAATTTGAGTTATGTTACTAGCCATTACTAAACACTGTACAAAGGCACATACCTACCTTTGTGTTTATTATCATAAACATAATATAATGTGGTCCAGAAGACCAGAAATACAACAATAATTTCATAGTAGGTATGTACAAATATATAAAATTATAATTATTTTTTCTTATACCTACATAAATAGACAAAAGTTGACTGTACAGTGTACATACGTAGAGTGATAATATTGTACAGAACATGAACATATTGTAATAGTAGGTACACTAGTATTTATAGGAGGGGAATTTTGGAAAATATTTGGTAGGAAATTTAATATTTGGAAAATCTTGTTTGAATTTTATTTCATTGGGATGTACTAAGACACTAGGTCGGAAAATATTATAATGCAAAAATAATATGTTGTTGGAATCTTTTATAGTTGAAAAGATTTTTTTTTGGAAATATATTTTGTAAGAAAATATTCGGTACGAATTTATTTTATCGGAAAATATTTTTTCAAAAACATAAATAATCAAATTCTCATTTCTGGTTGGAATTTGCTTTTACGATAATAAATCTTTTTTTTTAATTGGGAAATTTCAGAAACATTTGATAACAAATAATAACTAAGGGGGATTAGAAATTAATCAATAATTAGTAACGTAACATTTTACATGTCCCAAATAATCAATGCATATTTTACTTGTGAAAATACTAAATAGTGATCAAATAATGGTTGTGTAAAGACTTTTTAATGTAAATGGTTGTAACTGACTATTGTATACTGACTGAGATTGTATACTCAATATAACATATAATTGCATAAAAATAATGCAATTTTCAAAAGATTGATATTTTAAGATAAAATCAACAAAATAATTAATATTGGTGTAGCACGTTATTAAGATATCAGTGCAGCGACGCAACGCTTTTTCTTTTACACTACAATAATCATAAACGCTAATGATTACTTAATAGTTATTAGTTATTACGCACAAATGTTCATTGTACACAACCCAGAAAATGGCTTATTTGGAATATTTGAACTCCTTAAAAACGGTTGGTATAAACAATCAACATTAGAAATAGAAAAAATGTAATTTAATTTAATACAATAATTTAAAATCTATAGTTCATTAACTATTAACATCTATCATTGCAATCAATTAGGTATACAATGTTTTTTTGAATGCATTGTTCTTGTTAAAATAGATTAATTTATTTGGTTGTACATTATAGGTTAGTTCGTCCCTATATTGTATAAATATTTTTCCTTTTTTATTATTCAATGTCTTATAATTACCATTGTACAAAAATAATAATAGTAACAATTTATACAAAATCTGATTGTAGTGAGTATTGAATTATAAACAAACATTAGAAAACATCTGGGGGAGTTGTCAAAATCAATGGTAGAACAATGGAGTGAAGTACCTGGTACAATATTATTATAGTTATCATGTCATATTTTAATAGTAGATGTAAACAGCTTACAGTTGGTAATACTTAAGTTGTTATTTTAGATTAATGCGGGTACCCTTAACGAAAATTGTGGTTTGCGGGCACACGGACCATGAACCATACGTATTAACGTTACCCAATAATACTTAGGCAATACAATTTATTTAGGAAATATTATTGGGTAATATAATACATTGAATTACAAACAATAATTCAATAATAAAAAAAAGATAAGTGTAATTTGTTTACTATTGTCATAAAACAATATAGAAAACGTTCAAGATTACTAATGAAAAATATTTCAAATTCAATGTTCATAAATACTAATTGTCCACCTTTACACAAATGAAATCTTAATGACTATGTCAAAAGTTGGTTAACCTCGCATAGAGATGCTGATGACATGTCAAGAAAAGTTAATACCACAACCACGAATTAAGATATCTTAATTTGTGACCACAACAGACCCCCAAGATCTAAAATACAAACAAAAATATATTATTCAAGTAATTTCCATAATAATATATAAATGTTTATAAATATATTATAATAATAAAAAATAATAATAATATGATTCATTAATTTGTTAATTATATTTTGAGAAAATGTATAGCTTTAAATTTTTTTTGATGGATTGTGAGTTAAAAATATATCAATCATAATTTATGAGGTTTTATATAGACAAATAGATGAAGTATTGTACGAGTACCAAATAATGGTGGAGGACTGGGAGGTTATTTTTTACAATGATTAAGGTATGTACCCATGCATTTATTTAGGACTACATCACTGCAACTCTGTCTTCTAATAATATATATTTGACTCGTTTTGAATTTTTTTTTCTCGTGTCATACAACCACAATTAGACAGATAAATATAAATAAAAAAAAATATACAATTTTAGAGGAGTCTTAAGAGGGAACTGCAATCATAAGTAATTATTGTATATTGTTATTATCTGTTTATTATAATAATTTTTAATAGTAAAAATCATTGTTAATTATCAAGCATACCTACATAATACATTAAATATTTTTTCAATTATGTAATACCTATATATTGTTTTTTTAATTAAATAAGAGATAAGTTAAACATTCTAGTTTAGAAAATATTTTATTATAAGGCAACTTATATTTCCTAACAGATTGTCTTTCATACTAAATGATCAATTAAACATTTTTTTTTCTTAAATGTTAAAACATATTCTTTAATAGATAAATAACCAAAATTAAGGTTACATATTATACAGAGCTGAAAATTAAACAAAGATCATGGCAGACAAGTAATGATAATTTTGATTTACCGACACTATAACAGCTTCAGTAAATTAATACACTGGTTTAATTTACAACTTATCGTAATTTCTAAATTAATCTATGCACCAAATAATCAGGAAAATGTAATAACTTAAAAATAATAAAGTAGTATTTAGTTGTAAAAGTTTAGAAATCGTTATTTTTTGTTAATTGTTTATGACGTTGTTTGGCATATCTGATCCATTCCTTGATGTACGAATTAACCTTTTGCTTTGTAACTTGTTTGTATTTGGTTTTTGATACATCTAAGGGTGTATTTAAATATAACAATAAATATACTTATAAAGAGAATTTTTTTCAATATTTGATTAGGAAAGGCATTTCCAATCATAAAGTACCTAGATACGTACCAAAAATAATTTTGATGACTTTTAAATTTCCAATTTGAAAATTTCCTCGAAATCCATGCCAAGAATAGTTGCTTGTTAAACTATAAGTAAACAATGTACGCAAAATTGTTCTAACAAAGTTTTTCAAATTTGATCCCTGCTTATCAAGATTTTTAGGTGTGATAAATGAAATCTGTGAACAAACATATTTTAATAAAACTAAAATAACATAAAATATATGAATCTGTAAATACTGTAAAATATAATATTAAAAAAAAAATATTTGTTTAGTTAGATATTATGTAATTTTTTACACGGATTTTTTTTCCATGTATTATCTGCACCGTTTTTTGATTTTTCCCTTATCTATTATTTTTTACCAAGTATTTGTTATTTTGATAACAATTAATTTTTGTTTAGATTATTCATTAAGTATTTACAGGAAAGTTACGTATTTAATACCTTATTGAAAACAAACCGTTGGTGTGTAATTTTTTCAATTCCTTATTTTAAATTATACCTAGATGGCTAATTAAAAAAATAATTATTAAATATTTTACAAATCAGTTAAATACTTTTTTTTTTTTTATCGAACAAAAATGTATATTGACAATCTGTATTTACAAGTTATACAATAAGTAAATGGGATGTGGTTTGATTGACAGGAGGGGGAAGTCACCCAATGGTGGCACGCAATAGTTTAATACTTAATTGCAAAAATAAATAATACCAATAAGTTAGGTAAATTTTTCTGAAAATTAACACAAATTAAAAAAAAAAAATATTGAACTTTTATTTTATCCAGAAAAGAAGCCCGGGGTTTATGGGATTTTTTCAAAATAATGAGTTTGTTTAACCCAGAAAAGCAGCCCAGGTTTTTTCGGCTAGGCTTTTTAGTGCCAACCCTGATTCAAACTCAAACTTAAATATTTCAGCCTTACGAATTCAAAAAATAATAATATTAAAAATAAAAAAAATGATTGTATATATAGTCTGTTTAAAATAAGAACAGTAGTCGGCGGCGATGAGTTTTTGTCGGGTGGCGGTCAGACATTGTCAGGCGCCGTTCCCAGTACGGCGACAAGTTGGGCGCTGCCACAGACCAAAGCCACGCTCATGAGCAGAACTCGGCCACCGACTACTGTTCTTATTTTCAAGTTTACTGTTCAACAACAGAATAATATTATGTATTAAAAAACCTCAAACTTAAATAATTCAGCCTTAAGAACTCAAAAAATAATAATAATAACAAGTTTTAAATAATAAAAATAAAACAATTTTATTATCTATTATCTATTTTTATAAAATATTCAAATTTGAACCCAATATGGCAATATATTTTTAAAACATGTTTTATACACAAAATATTCTTTTTTATGCGCTAAAAAATGTTGTATATCAATTCATAGGTAAAAGAAACCTCGAGAAAGCTTATCCAATTGGAGCTGCATACTCTCAGTAAAGATATGTAAAAACATAAAAATCCAGTCTCTATTCTCATATAAATCCTTAGTACTTACTACAAAATTACTACTTTCAAATTGAAAGCAAATAGGTATGGAAAAAGTATTGGAATATTTTTACAATGTCAGGTGACAAAAAAGATAAAATACCTAGTACGGTTGCAACGCTTTGCGCTACCTTGAGCCAACATTCTGTGTTAACTAATGCGCAACACCTATATAAATAAATAAAGGAAAGAAAAACTTACAAACTTTTTATAGAAATGTGAACTTTCATCTACGAGTCTTAATTCGAGTTCAATAACATCTTCTATTTTTTTTAAGGGAAACATTAAAAGAAAATCGACATTGTCCGATGTTGATACTGGTAGTTGTTGAGCTTTTACTTGTGCTTTATCAGATTGTGCATCATTAAATTTCTGTGATAAAAAGTCCAAGTTTGAATTTATTCTTTTCATACATTCCCAAATACTGTGGATATCAATGTACGAATCAATATTTTCTTTTAAATCTAAAAAATAATAATCAAAAATGAACATATAATAAATTTGATGTATGTCTTTTAAGTAGGCATTTACCTTGATCAGTGTTATGTTCAGTAGAAATAATACGGGAATCTGAATCCTCCAATTTGCTCAAAGTTGTCATACAACTATCACAATTTTCTTGATCAGTTTTATTTTCAGGGGAAATAATATTTGAATCCGAATCCACAACTTCATTCGAAGTCATCTTACAAACATCCTCTATTCCTTGATCAGTGTTATTTTCAGGAGAAATAATATGTGAATCCGAATCCTCCAATTTTATTGAAGTCGTCGTACAAACATCCCATTTCCCTTGATCAGTATTATCTTTAGGTGAAATAATACAAGTATCCGAATCTACCACTTCGTCCGAAATCGTCTTACAATTATCCCCTATTCCTTGATCAGTGTTATTTTCAGGTGAAATAATACAGATATTGGAATCCTCTAATTCGTTCAAAGTTTCCATACAACAATTTAATTTTCCTTGATCAATGTTATCTTCAGGTGAAACAATATGGATATCCAAATTGTTCAATTCATTTGAAGTTGTCATACTATTATCACTTATTCCTTGATCAGTGTTATTTTCAGGTGAAATAATACAGATATTGGAATCCTCCAATTCGTTCAAAGTTGCCATACAACAATCTAATTTACCTTGATCAATGTTATCTTTGGGTGAAATAATACTGGTATCCGAATCATTTAATTCATATGTAGTCGTCATAAAAATATCCAAATTTTCTTGATCAGTGTTATCTTCAGGTGAAATAATACATGAATCCGAATACTCCATTTCATTCGAAGTCGTCATACAACTATCCGATTCTATTTGATCAATGTTATTTTCAAGTAAAATAATATGTGAATCCAAATCCTCCATTCCAAACGTAGTCGTTATACTACTATCCATTTGGCTAGAATCCACACCACACACGAGAATGTATAGAAAAACTAAACATAATCACCGAAAGCCACGTTAAAATGCAATAATTGTTGGTACTAATTGATGAGCAACAAGATTTAATAAAATGCCTACTACAATGGTACACAACGATTCGGTGCTATGATAACGAAAACTGTATAATGCCCAGACCGCAAGCGTTTTGGATGATGTTCGTTTGATTGTGATCCGATGCTCTTGACCGTCGTCCACGTATTTCAGATGGCGAGAACTACGGATTTCTTGAACGGTTCAGCCATAGATAAGTACATAAAAGACGATAATCAGCGACGCTGTTGCGTACAAATTTGAATGAGAGAATACTGACTATAATTATTAAGGTAATTAAATAAATTGTTGCTCTGGCTGATGGATGTTGTTGTTCTTCTCAACTGATAACAGTTCTGTTATCTGAATTGATAAACGTGTATTACGCTCGTGAACGGAACATGGTGGTAAACAAAGAACCGCGGCTGTGGTTTGCATCGTTTTGGCGGTAAAATTATTTCGTTATCATCGTTATTTATCATTACCCATTGTTATTATCATGACTGTAATGCATTATTATTATCATTAGGTACGCCAATATAATATTATTTAATATTTTAATGTATTTTATTAATATTAAAAACTACTATGAATCTTAAACATAATTATGTAATTTTGATTTTTTGATGTGATTTGTTGACTGTCTATTAGCAGCGTTTGAAATTTGTTCATTCTGGTGAGTCTTTGAAGTCAAATGTACTACTTTGGCCATTTAGACCAAATATACAAACATGTTTTTCCACATCCACCAACTCGTTCTTCCGCCATACTCCGTACTCAGTTTTTTCCCTCCAAAAAATTTCTTTAGCTTGCTCTCTCCTACTGACTAACATGTATTATATGTTTGATGCCTAATTTTTATTGCTTCAATAAGTTTTGTGCACTGACTTTTCTCCGTGTCTCATTGTTCCCTAGAAATTACCCATATTATTATCTGCATAGGTATTCTAAAAAACTTATTGTTAATTGATCCAATTTTGAAATATCCCTTATGCCATTTTTAAATCTGTCATTCAACAATTCCATGATCAATCTGATTTACATATACAACACCTGCCAATTTCCATGTACCTACCTTTATATTAAATATTTTTGTGGGCAAAATAAAATTGTACTTATATTTTCTAAGTTTCTTCCAATGGCTAAACCAAGCAGTGTCAAAGGTACATGGGAGTCAAAGAGACATTTTCCACCCACTTAAAATACTGACAACAGTTTTTAAATACCTAATAAATTTAATAAAATATTAACTTTACAAGTTTGAATGTTATAATAATGCCACAATATTCACTTCAAGTCAATGTGGGGCTGTTGCAAAACACACTGTATTATATTTAGCCACGAGAGCTCCACTTTTCCTACACTGTTCATTGTAGTCTGCAGACTTATACCATTACCCATTTAAACACTCCATATGGAAATTTATTATATTATGTTAAATTACAAAACGTTATTTTACAACGAGTGTTTAAAATTATGTTTTTGTTTAATAAAAGAAACATCTATTAACTATGTTTTTTTAGATTTACAAGGATTATATAACCAGGTAAAATAATACCATTACCCAGCCATGCAAAAGTACATGTCTAAATCTGAAGTTCGATGTGCAAGTTTAATGAACAATGTATTGGAAGAAAACATTGATATAAATGAAATTTTGGAAAAAATTAGATCATTTGAGCAATGTGTAAGTTTATAATTTAATACTTATAGAAATCTTACATGCTTTATGTATCTACTTATATATCGATGGTTATTAGATATAGACGAGACGTTCTTAGTTTTCAAGAGAACCTACAATTTTTATTGTGATCTTTTTCTGATTAGATACGACTTTTTAAGTAAAAAAAGATATTTTCTTTGTTAAGTACTTTTTTCAATTTGTATTTTGCTTTTCTTCTTCTTCTTCTTTTGTGATTAATTAATTTTGATTTTCACTTTTTTTTAACCATATACTTTTGGTTCTTCGGTTTTGTTATAAAAACATATTACTTCATGATTTGAATTTAAAGACTTTTTTGAAAAGAAACAATTACTTTAGTTTTTTGAATTTGAAAATTGTTTAGCTATTGTTTTCTTATTATTGTATTTTAACCTCTGTACTTTTTGAACTTTCGTTGGAAAACGTTTAGTGTGCATTGGTGATTAAATTTGACCATTCATTATGTGTCCATACAGCTTTATATCTTATAATAAGCGTTCTAGTGTAGCCATTAAAAAATCGACTGGTGGGTGGTGTGGCTTAGTTACCGTTAATACAAACCCTAACTGAGCTGGAACACTAGTACCCCGAATACGGTTAGACTCCGTAGTGCGGGGTCTTCCACTATATTTCCCTAACTGTGATTTAGGGCACATTATCAAATATTTGTGTAGTAAACATATTTTATGTACCTATATTAATTATATTCACATACCATATGATTTTTTTAAATTATGAATCATACAATTGTTGCCGTATAATATATGGTCAAGTTCAATATAGGTAAATAATATATTAGTGTGTATATAAAATATATAATCATATAACTGTTGTAACTAATAAGAGCTATATTGTTAGTATTTTTTACGTAACTTACTATTTTAGACTTCAATAGTTTAATGATAGTATTTAAACAAATAAGTATAATAAATTAATAAATAACTGAATTATTAAATGAATACTTTTACATTTCATATAATGAATAACTAATATTGAGTTAAATATTAGGTAGGTAAGTTGGGAACGTTGGACATTGGGTAATCAAATTTAAAAAAAAAATGTATATGTTTATAGTTACAATTTTACCATTATTACACTATAGTAGTATAGTCAATTGCATAAAATATTTAAATATTTACATAATTATTTTTTTTACTATTTTTATGTTAGTACCAAAGTACCTTCGTTATGCGATTTTGAATTCAATTTATTTTCTTCAATATTACTAGCTAGATATCTATTAGTATTTTTAGACTATAATGATACTATTTAATAATTTTCAAGATATAAAGTATTAGATATTTTAGATAAAACTACCAATGTAATTACCTATCTAATATTTTAACTTGAATATCGAATACATTACAACAATTTTATACTTAACAATTTAAAATATCATATACGTATGTAAATATAATTACCATAGAAAGGTACATAAAATATGCTTGCTACACAAATATTTAATAAAACTCCCTAAATCAGATGGGAATGTACTGAAGAGCCTGCACTACGGAGTCTAACTAAATTCGGGCACTAGTGCTTAAGCTCAGTTACGATTTTTAAATGTGGCAAGGAAAAATAATCATTATTTTTAACTTCTTCAATGATTTCAAACTTTGTGTTACACAGCATTGCTATAATTCCGAGGTTTTTATTTTGGCCGTAGAATCAACTTGAATAGCAATAAAGAGTGAACTCGTTGACTTGTTTTTTATATGATAATAATTTATTATTATATTTATATACATAAATATAAGTATGATATACCTCTTTTTTGAGCACGCAAAATATACTGTTGTTTATATCTTAAATTAAATTAATATTGTTAATTAAATAATGGTCACACCTGTTTCTGCTAATAAACATATTTGGAATAAAAACATTTTTCTCTGTCCAACAGTATAAACCATGTGTCGCATAGACCCATTTACCATGTATACCATATGTAATTAACAAATTATCAGAAAATGTATTAATTTATAATTTATGTATTATAGAACATTCGTCATGGTGTAGGAAAAATAGAATTTACATTTTATGTGATTGATTTTGTTCAATAATAAGACTATGTGTAAGTAACTGATTATATTGATTTTTATTATGGCACTGAACTATAATCATGTATATTAAAAATATATCCATTTTATTAGGTATGTAAATCTGCAAGATGAAAATGAAACTGTTATAAACAATGCATTTAATGTGCCAGAAGTTGAATCACCGATGGTGAAACGAATAATACCTAAAGTATCGACAACAAAAGGTTCCAACAATCAAGGCAAAAAGACAGTTCAAATACATTCGGTGACTTCAAAAATAAACAAAACAAAAATAATTGGTATGTTGTTAATTTTGTAAAATAGTTTATTAGTTTTTAAGAACATTTTTATTTTATTTTATTTCTTTAAAATATAGAACTGTTTATAACTGTTTAATAAATTTTTGAATTGTTAACAGAAAATCTTCTTATACACTTTGAAATATACAATATCATATTGTTTTTCTATTTAAATTTGAATCTATCCTTTCGTTATAGAAGAAAAATTTTTATTAAATACTTATTGTAAGGTTAGGGATTTGATTTCAAAACTAACATTTATTGACTGTTCATGTTCATTTATATTTAACAAGTAGATTTATTGTGTGTTAATTTTTCAGATACCACTAAGAAAGAACGAAGGAGCTTGGATATATTGGGAAGTCTGTACGCTGCAATGATAAATTCTAACATATTATGTAATTTGTTTCATGAATTAGGTTATGTTTTTACACTTCTTGCAGTAAAAGATCATGAAATAAAATTTAATAATGACAGTTTTAGTTCAAATAATACATATTTCAAATCATCTGATGATTGTCATTATTTTTGCTTCAAAGACTATAGAACAATTAGTTTTTCAATTTTAAGTTATTTGGAAAAAACCAATTATTATCTAATTTTAAAAACAGAAAGTAATCAACACATATGTACCAGAAGTGGCTAAAACTTTTGAGAGTAATTTAAACACATCAGTAGTAATACATATAACATTATTATATTAATAGTATTTACTTGGATACAAAATGTATATAAATATTGTGAATTATTGTTTTGTTTTCAGAACATAAATGATGATATTAAGTCATTAAATTCAAGTATATCAAAAGATATGGTGAAATTTGATGGTGAACAAGATGCCAAAGACTGTTTTCCATCAATAAAAATGTTCCATGCTTTCAAAACCCAAAGAGATGCATTTTATGATTTACTTGAAAATTGGAAACAAAATGAAAATCAGTTTGAGCTAGATTCTAAGAAATTTGAACATATTAAGAAAATGCTTAATGAAAATAATAATTCTGTTAATATGAGTAAATTTGCTAAATTATTTGTCGCTCAATTGATAAATTCTACATTTGAAGAATCAAAGGTTATCTTTTCATACTAATTCATCAATACTTACAGTTTTTTCATCTAATATAATTTATTCATTGTTTAATATTTCTACATATATTTTTAGAATGTCTATAAAAATAAAACTATTAAAGAGTTGTCAGCCTCAAAATTAGAATTACTCCATCAGCGAATTACTAAACGAGATTATACAAGTGGATATAGTGTTGATCCAGCTAACGAATTTCCTGGCATGCAAATGTTTTTTAAAGAATTCGTCATTATGTTGTTGGGTGATGGAATTTTTTGTAAACATTTAATCGACACTTTAGTACACAGAATCGATGTATTAAATACAATGGAATGGGCTTCTGAACTACAAGAAGGTTTGTAGCGTTTAATTTATTAAAAATACAAATTGCTACAAAGAAACATTTATATTTTCAAGGTGCAATTTATCAACAAACTTCTTTTTTTTATGTTGATACTTTAAAATTGTTAGCCAAATTTTTGGCCTTTGCGTTATATAATCCGTACAAAGATTATGATGTTTTAAATCCGGCTTTAAAAGATTATATATGGGAAGTACGATCAAAGGTAATTTGTGTATTATAATATTATATTAATTATACTCTAATCTTATTCTTAACATTATGTTTCATATATAGGCTTTACCTCCAATAAATTTACTTGCTAAATTACATAGTGCTCTTAAACATGGACATAGTGAAATTGTATTAACAACTTCATGGATAATTGAATACTTGTATCAAGTGGATCGGATTTCAATTACAACTCCTTTTTATAAAGATGTACTAATTTTGATCTATTCTCTGTGTATGTTAAATTCAGATATAACTGGTTCCATACTAATGTTGCGGTTACAGTTTAATTGTTTAATTGAACACATAAATATTGAACCTCATACACTATTTGATGACTCAAAAAGATGTTTTGATAAAAGTAATTTATTATCTAATGTATATTATTGTTATTGTAATTTATTATGATGTATTTTATACTATAGGTCTTTTTGAACATTTTGTAAAGGAATTAAAAAATGGTATTACAGTTAACACAAAGCAAATTTATCACTATTGTCCACAACTAAATAACTATCGTTCTGTATTAGAAAGTAAAGTTAATAATAAAAAGATAAAATTTTTATCGCCTACTGTCAGTATACCTAGTCGAAAAATAAATCAAAATCATCAGATAGAAGTGAGTATACAGTTAACAAATAAGATAAATACAATTTTAATTTTAATTTTAGTTGGAATTAGAATCACATTTCTTTGAAAATCATTCCTCATCTGTATTAGCAACAGTTGATTTCATTGCTAAACGAATTGCTTCTACTTGCACCAAAAAGATTCAAAACAAAGGTATGGCTGCTGTAAAGAATCAATTTGTTGATATTGTGTGTGAAAAATTCAAAGAACATATCAGCGAAAATACAGTGAGTAAAATTATTATTTTGCTAATCATAATGTGTATCAGACAAACTAAATATTTAATTACTAATTTTTACAGGATACAATGTTTAAAGTGGATGAAAATGATGTTGCAAAGTGTAGTTTATTTTTAAGCACCTCTATTCAACAGTACGTAGATCATTTTTCCAAAAACAATATTCCCAACTCAATTCAAGAACTATTAGATTCTGAATCTGTGAACCCGGGCTCTTTGCCTTTTTGTATTGCTGTTACAGTTCGTAAATTTAAAGCACTAGTAACAGATTGGGTTAAGAATCATATAAATATCAAAAGTAATATTATGTTGTATCTCGTTTTTATCAATTTGAATTAAACTGATTGATAATGTTGTTAACAGATATGTTCATTACTTACATTAGTACTGAATTGAAAACAAATTTGAAAACTGGTATTATAAATGAAGATGGAAATAATCTTCGTGAACTATTGATGCCTACTCATTGTGATGAGCCAGATGAAGATTATTTTATCCCGGAAAATGAACTATTGATAGATTTGAATGTAAGTATATTCCATTTTGAAAAAGTCACTCAAAAAATTATTTTTGCAGAAAAAGTATTTAAATATTTAGTTTGTGTGAATTGTATGTTACTCCTTCATTAAGGTCAATGCCATAATGATACTAAAATGGCGTTACATTTTAATGTATGAGACCAATTATCTGAGCAACCTCTACAAAAATAAAATCTGAAAGCGTCTATTGATTATATAAAACCAGACACAAGACTACATGCTACATAATTTTAATGCAATTTCGTTGAGATAATAATTTTCAACACAATTATTTAAAGTAATTTAAGCAAACATTATTTTTATTTATTGTTTGTTTATTTTTATTGAAATTTTATTGGACCACATTTTGTTTACATTTAACATTTTGTATAATACATTCCTGTACATGGTATTTGTTTGTTATTATCCTGTTGCCACTACACTTAATACAATTTATCACCCCACCAATTGTCTGTTGCACTCGAATATTTTTTATCTACGTTACACAACTTTCAAATAAAAGTAATAATAATAATATTGTTTTACAATTAATAGTAGCGTAGTTAATAATGACACGTAAATAAATATACAAAAATATGACTATTATCTAAAAATGTTTTAATGTCACATATCTTATTTAAAATTAAGTGATAGTATTATATTGTGGGGAATAATTCATAAAAATAAATTTTTAACAATGTATAAAATTGATTAATTATGTTTGTTATATATAGGTGACTTACTTGACTTTACACGTACAAAATAGCAAAAGGGACAACATACTAATAGGATTGTAATATAATAAAATATAATATTTAATGTACAAGAAGTATTTATCCTTTTTCTATTAATAGATAACATACCAGACTTATCTGCATGTATGAAATAGATTATGGAGATATAGAGAATATCAAAACTTTAAATTAAAGATTGCTGATGTTATATTGTCTGGTGGTCTGGTGATCAATTAAATACGACTTGGTGGCAGGAGAATAGTAAACAAGACCCTTTATAGACTATAATTATTCAGCATGACATTTATGTAATTACTTAAAAAAATACATAAATTTAGGTCAAAATATAAATTTGTATCAAATCATATTTTCTTAAAATACTTGAATTATTAATTATAATTTAAAAATTTCAATTATTTGTAATTAATTCAAATGTTTTTTTTTTATAAAGAATGAAAAAATTAAATAAAAATACATTACTGATATGAAAAAATAAGGACTAAAAAATATTTATTTTATAAAACAAAGATTTTAATTTCAACATTTAGTTTTGCAAATTATATATAATATTTTTTTTTTAAATATATTTTTGCAGGTCTTGTTTCTAAACTTGTTTATACCAATGTTATTTTAATTTAATATTACCTTTAATTTATATTAATACCATAGTTCAGATATTTAATTAATTAGTCCATTATTTATAATACTTTAAAAAAATATTATAAAAAAGAAAATATACTACCTACCTAATTATGATAATTTATTCAAAACTAATTTTATAAATTTCTTATTTTAGAATTATTTATACCTTTTTTTTATATAAATATGTTTTTACAGTGGGTTCAGATATTTTTATTTTTGAAATAATTTTGCAAATATTACAAAAATGTAAAAACTACCTGATTCCCACTAAGGTATATACAATGATTGATGGTTACTTATAACATGTTTATCTTCAAACATTTTCTTTAAAGTGGAGACATCGAGTAGCGTGTTCGTTTATGTCACTCAACGCCAATTTTATATAAAACGACTAATTTTTAACTTAATATATTATATGTATATGAATAATATGTTACATATTGGTGCTATAGTATTATGAATTTTAAAACCATGTTTTAGTAATGAGAATGAATATTCATGCTCATAGATCTTTTGTGAAAAATAAAGAGTAGTAGTATTTTTTGTATCACTAGGGTCAGATGTTTTTATTTTAACATTACATATCTTATGACTTAGTAGTTATTTATATTTAGTTTACATTTCAAAATGTTATAAGTAATTATTTTAATTTTGTCTAGAATACATAAAATAATATAAAGGTTAGGCATTATCGAGTTAAAATTTGGTAAGTTACTTTATTCAAATTATTTAGCTACATAGAGTTAATTTTTTTAATGTAACTTTAACTTAAAGAGTTGAATTTTTATCGATGATATTTATGAGTTGAGTAAAAGAAAAGTAAATTTTAACTTTTGTATTACCTCACATTTTTCTATCTAACCTTCACTTAAAGTTTAAAAAAAAAATCTTTAATTTTTCCAGCTTTTGTTTACTCAAAATGTTACTATCATTAATGACACATTTGTTATTTTTATTCTTTTTATAGACCGGATAACTGATATTTAAGTGAAACATACTGATTTTGGATATGACTTATCATAATATATATGTTAATGTGATTAGAACTAATAAATTGTTTATATTAATTCTTTCAGATGTTTAGTTTAAAAATTATTGAAGTTGATAATCATAAACTATCTCTGGATGATATTTCAGAATATTCTGAAAGATTTAAAATTATTTTAGAAAACAAAAATAACATGGAATTAAATTTATACCGATTTATAATAACAAGACTGATTGATAACTTATTACTAGCAAGTATGTCAACTGTCAATGAATGGAAATTTCTCAAAAACCCTAGTACTCTGTATTAATATTTTTTTGTTTCAGCTTATCAAATGCCGATGTTATTTAATAAAGATGTGATGAAAGCTTATCATCCGTATTTCGCTGAAAATATGTATACCGTTTCAATGATAGTATGTGAACGTAACATATATATTCTGTCACAGAAGTCTAATTCTCATAAGGCTATTATAAGTGAAAAAATAACAGCTTGGATACAATATTTCATAGAAAACGATTTCCTAACTATTGATGAACTAACAGATCAAATTATGTCAATTTTACAATTATCTTGGCCAGAGGTAATTTTAAATAAATAAAGAACTTACACAATTAAAATCAAAATTTTTTTAGGATACATTAAAATGTTTATCGATTTGCTTTAAAGACCTTAACAGTGTATGTTTAAAGAAATTTGATGATACAAAGGTGCAAGAGTTATTCATGTGGTTAACAAATTTCATGGACATGATTGAGGATTATGATATCGATTATTGAAAACAATATAAATAGAGATATTTACTTTTTGTTTCCATTTTTTTTTATACATTTATTTTATTTTTTATTTTTTTAACGAGACTGAATTTTTACAAGATCAGATTTTTTAACTAGAATTAACAGTTTGATCTCTTTTTAAAATCATTGAAAATATTTTCGGTGTAACTTATAATTATTTAATTATTTGTTTAAATTACAAATATTAATATTTAATTGTGTATACATATTAATATATGCAATATTATAATTAAATATAATCAAATCTCATAATGCACATTATGTTTAGAGTTCATTAATTTTAATATGAATAATCCATATTTAAAGGTATTACATCATGAGAGTTTTTCAAGGCTTTCTATCAATATAGACCTACTTTATGTGGTAAACGGTCACTTTGCCTTGCCTGGTGTATTGTTCAGAGTACAATATAACTCGGACACTTTGTATGGTCAGGTAAAAATGTTCATTTCAAACGTAGACATCTTTCACTATTTTGTGAATATAAGTATATATGTTATAAAGTTTTATGAGATTTAAACATCATTTTTATTTAAAAGTAAATTAAAGATGTTATAAATAGTAAATTAACAAGCCAAATTATTCTTGTTTTTTAAATTAACAGGTAGGATGGTAGGTAACAACCAAACATTACTATTGGTGCTATAAAATATATTTTCTAAATTATAATTATATTACCAAATCAAATATACCAGTATGTATTTAAACTTAAAAATATTTTTTTTGTAATTGTTCAGAACTTCAGACTATTTTTATATTATACCTACTATACTAATGAGCTATACTTTATGTACCTATATAATAGTGCAAAGTGTCCGCGTTTTACAATATATAGTTTAATTGGAGCACTCAAATTGTCCACGTTCTGAAATTCTAATTGTTTACCGATCGTACATTGTCCGCATTTCGCACATTTAATGTTCTACTGTAAAAAGTGGCCTATGACTATCTAGTAATTGGATACATTTTCTGAAAACACATTTGAAATTGTTTAGAAATTAGATTTTTACTTTTTTTAATTAAACTTTCAATCCCTTAAAAATGTATTAATTAATTATATTTAAAATGTTAATGAATATTTAATATTTAACTGAATAATTTTAAAAAAAAATTGAATATATTTTCAGAAATTTCATTGGATAAATAGGTTAGTTGATACAATTGAAAAGAGATTGATACTTTTAGAAAAAAATTTAAAAAAAAAGTGGACAAGTGGGTGTTGCTCTGATGTACATTACGCTACAAGTTGGTCACTGTAATATGAATGGTGTTAAATTTTAATTCAATGATATAATATCATTGTGTAAGAAAAACGATTCTTAACGAAGACTAAGTACCTATATTTGATGATATTATTGTGAATAAAGTAATTTATACATAATCTATTTACTTGGAATCTAAATATCTAATTGATAGTAAATTGAACAAGTTTTTCGGAACTAGAACTAGGATTTAATTTTAGAAAAATAAATGTTCTGTTGTTGGTCTTCTTTTACATTTTTTTTACTAATTATTTAGAGGTGATGATATGTTATTTAATAGTCATAATACCTACTATTAATTGATACAAATTTCTCATATCAATATCCAGTGGCACAACTAGCGAAGGGGAGGCTAGAAGGTTAAGCAACCCCCCCCCCCAACACAACTGAAAACGAATTAGCCTTCCAAAAATATCCCTTATTGATTTAGATATTTAGATATAAGCCCCCGATGGGTTATTTTAAATTAATAGTTTTGTAAGGTGGGCTGTAGTCCCTCCAGAATTGTAACCCAAGTTCCGCCTATATGACAATACTGGGGTTTAACTAACAGGTAACATTTATTAAATACACCAACTGCACCACCTGCCCACCACGGTCCACGACACCACCCACAATTACCAGTGTCACTGTAATAAATATTATAATTTATAGACCAAGAACTTATAGCTACTATTATAAATATTACTAATATTATGTTAGTAGTTAGCAGGTACCTATTACAAGTTATAATAATCTGTTGAGAAAACAGAAAAACGCTTATCGATTAAAATGTGAAAAGAGTACAAACACAACAATGCAAACAGTTTTTTCCATATTTTATAACTAAAAATAAAATTGTTCATTATTGCATTGATATAAGTTCATTCATGTGTTTAAGGTTGTGTGCAATTTAAATCCGTGAGTTATTTTACCAATATATAATACTTAATTTCTTCTTTTGGCTCCATTTTCAACCAGTCTATACAAATAAAGTTTAAACCAGTTAATAAAAATTAAAAATCAAAAATTGTTCATTAAAAATTATTTATTTTAGACATGCGCCAACTTGTGCATGTCATAGGTGAAGACGTGTAAACGGAGTTTTTTTTCTCAAGAATTTAGACTCTTAAACGGAAGAAAAGCACTTTCAGTTGGTACCTACGTAGGTAATCCTATATTATCAAAATCTAAACGAACCGTAATCATAAATGATCTAGAATAATAAAATTACAATAATTACAAAACCATTTCTTTTCTACAAGCAGATTTAAAATCATTACGTGTCTCATAACTAGGTAGGTAGGTACCCTAAATAATCCAGTAAGCAAGAGATTGGTTTTCTATAATAGGGTATCCTATTGAAACGACTAATGAGTTGACTAACGGTCAAATCTATGTAAATACTTTTTGAGAGAACCCTTATGGAAGTTTATTTTATACCAATAAGTAATATTATACATTGATTATAATTATTATAATAATATATTAATAACATATCAATATTTTGTTGTTCATTATACTGTAAAATCAATTATTATAATGCATACCTATATATTATAGTATTAAAATAAATAAAATAAAATAAGTCGGTGGGGAGGGAGGAGGTCTTAGGTACTCAAGTAAAATGAATGACGACATCGTATTTGTATTCAATATTCTCGTCTGGAATATAATATTATACTGGCTGTATGATAAAGAAATAGTAGGTACCTATAGGCAGTGGCGTATTTTGAAATTTTTTGTGGGGGGGTCTAAATATTAGGTACCTACAAGTTTATAATATAAAAAAAACACATACGAGTTACGATGTAATAATTATATTATATTATATTTTTTCTGGGGGGGTCCAGACCCGGGGACCCCCCCCCCCCCCGTAAAGAAAATAGTAGGTATAGGTATGTAATATCAACGGAGAAAAAAAAAATTCTCGAGATAAAAATTTACTGTATTGACCTAATGCTACATGTGGGTGCAGACAGCACCCGTTATGTGATGGAAGTTGAATGCACGCTGTATACAGCAGTGACGGATCCAGGGCTTAATTTTTATTCTGCCCCGTTTGCCACCCCCCTGGATCCGCGACTGGTATACAGTGTACGGGATCCGGTCAAAAACACCGACAGTGAAAATGTCGATAGCCGAAATATCGACAAACCAAAATTACATTTTAAGTTACACCAAAAACCGAAATTGATTTTGTCGAAAACCGATTTTGCGTAAAAAATCCTGTTTTTCCCTGCGTTTTGAAAACTATTGGGAATCTTAAATGTTGACTCCCCAATGCACAAACTATATTCCAGTTTTCATCGAACAAGATAGGCAGGTACTAAAGTTGAAAATTAAAGCATGACTTCGACTACCTAATTATAGTGTACATACACACAGAAAAAAAGGTGGGTAAGTGGATGTCGCTCTGCTGTACAGTAGGTTACAAGTGGGTCACTGTAATGGATGGTGTTAAATTTGAATTCAATGATATAATATATCATTGTATAAGAAAAACGATTCTGAGCGGAAACAGTCAGTCAGCCTATGATATTACTAAGTCTATTTGATGATATTAGGGTGAATAAAGTAATTTATATAAAAACTATTTACATAGAATCTTGTTTTAAATTTTCAATCCTTAGAAAAGTTGAACATTTTGTAAATATTTAACTACAAAATAATTATTAAATTTTAAATGTGATCAATTTTGTCAAAATTTGAACTTTAAATGGTTATAAAAAAAATTGTGCCTATGTATTTTTAATATTTTTCAACTGCTATTGTAATAATATATCAGGAGCCTTGCCCATTTTCAAGCTTTTTTACTGAATAAATAAAATTTTATTGATATTTATAGAAAAAAAACTAAAAAATTGAAAACTGACAATGTCCATCAACACCTCAAAAAGAGTAAAATTATTTTGAAAATTCTATGGTGTATAGAAAATGCTAATATAAACATTCACTGATATTTTCAAATATCTACAATCATTCGTATTTTAATTACAATAAAGTAAGAAAATCGTTACATGAGAATCGAGTGAATATCAAATGTTGTAAAAATATAAACTTCAAACGCTCATAAAAATTTAATTTTACTTTCTTGTAGACATTTTTTTTTTTTTGATAAAAGTAAAGAAATTTATGAGGAATCTTCCATTACCATTTTCAAATCTTAGATTTAAAAAGGAAATGTTTCATGAATTTCAAACTCAAAATAATTTGCAAATTTTTGTCATAATTACGTATTTTGTAAATATTTGAATTTAATGCTTAGAAAAAAAAATGTGACTATGGATTTTTGATTTTTGTCATCTGCTTTTGAAACAATACGCTAGAAGACTTCTTTTAAATTTTCAAGATTTTTTAACAACGAATACAATTTTATTGATATTTAAGAAAAAAAAAATTGAAAAATGGAAACTGAAAATGTCCGTAAATAGCTTAAAATAGTTAAAATATTGGAAAATGTTAGGTGTATAGAAAATGCTAATACAAACATCCAGTCAACATTTCATATACGGTCATTTGTTTAGAGTTTCACAAAAATCAAAATCGATTTTTTCGAAAACAGATTTTGCCTACAAATTGCTGTTTTCCTTAAGTGGTTTTTCACGACACTTTTTTAAACTAATGGGAAATTTTTACTTTTGACTCCCTCAAAGAACCAACTAGATTCACTTTCCTATCAGAAAAATACTGTTGAAGAAAATCTATGCATTTTTACTGTCCTAAAATGTGATGAAAGAAATAAAAAAAAATTATAAATAAATAATAAAAAAAAAACACATCATTGTAAAACCAATACATTCGTCGCTCAGAATCTAATATAGTATTTGAACTTACATTTAAAATTATGATTAATTCCAAGTTAGTGCCAGTTTCCAAATTGGTTCCACTGGTTTAAACACAGGAAAAATAATGTAACACAGAAACTACCTACACCTATTATATGATTAAATATTTACTGAGTTATATGTTTTCCATTTTGACCGTTTCATTCGGTCCGTTCGGATTTTTATTAATACTTGCCATTCAAATGTAATCTTTATAGTTTAAGTACAGTTTTTACAACTTTTACATACAGGCTCCGTTGTATAAATCGTTATAATAGTATTGCTTTATCGGTTTATATTATTACGACAATCGACAAGTATCGGTATTTAACACGTGTTGGTCGATTATTTTTATTACTCTGTCGCCTTTTTGGTATTTTTACTGTCGGCATTTCGATCGGATCGCGTTCACTGTATGGTGGGCATTAAGGCTGGACATTAATGTGTTAAAAGTTTAAATTAAGTTAAGACGTTAAGTTAATTTTAATTAAGTTAATTAACTTGTTATTTTTTTTTTTTAAATTAAGTTCTAATTAATGAGTTACCTTTTTTCAAGATTAACGTGTTAACTTCAAGTTAATTTTATTTCAAAAGTATCTAAATTAAGTTAATTTTAGTGTATCTTAAAACACTTTAAGTTATCTTAAAAAAATTTGAGCCAAATCGGTTCTTCCGTTCTCGAGTTTTAGCGATACTAACGAAACGCAATTCATTTATATATATATATATAGATGGATATGAGACACGTAATGATTTCGACGTCGGCAACATTGTGTACATAATAGTATGTTCGTTTACTACTCACACAATAGTATTATAATAGGCCTGTAGCTTATAATTCTTTAAAGAAATGGTCTTATAGCAGAGAGAGAGAGGGGCTAATATTGTTGGAAAAAGATAACCACGGGACTCATATTATAATACTATAACAGTATGGACGTCTTTGAAGATAGTATTCAACTAGCACATTTTATCATTCTATCAGTGCCGTAGCCCGAAACATTTTTTAATTTTGGGTGGAGGAGGGGCACTTAATTTTTTTCTCTAGATTTTATAGGATTAGAATATTTTCACCTGTTGGTTTATGACACCATTGTTCATACTAATATTTGAGGGGGTCACTTGCTCCCCCCTTTGGTTCAGGAACTGCAAAAGTTATCCTCTTTTAACTAAAAAAAGAGTAGGTAAGGGTTTGTAATGCAGGTACATTGAATGTTTTTAAAAATTATTTAAATACGTATTGTGAATACATTTGAAAATAATAGAATTGTAAAAATTGACAATTTACGGAATTACATAATATTATCCACACATTAGTTTTATACGAACCAAATGCTCTCGTAAATTGCCTATATTCAATTCCTAAAAAACAGATCCGTTGACAACACTATTGAATACTATTTATAGGTACCTACTACATAATTATTAATATCTTCTCGTTAATTACCCGTCAAGATACTGTTCGTTCGGGCTCATTTTTATCAGTTGGACTTTGGTCTGTCGCTGACTCCACGGTTGATTTTTAATATCTGATATATTCAAACGAACTTTCAACGGTGCCAGTAATTTTATTATCATCTGTTTACAGGAATCGGAAATAATTACGTCTCGAGGGAATGAAACTGGCTTTTGTACTTGCTAGTGAAAAAAAATAAGACAAAAAATATTCATTGCTAAATGATTTTTATAGTTATTATCTATTATTTACGTAATCAGTGGCGTTGTGAGGGTAATAACAATTAGAACCCCAGGGTAGATTAAATATTCAATATTGACCCAACCAAGAATCCTTTAATCCAGCCTACTCTCAGCCCTCTAGAAACTTCAATCAAATTTCTAAAAAATTATTCTTGGGTCTATCCGACCCGTGATTTCTATCATTATGAATATAATATGAGTTCACCGTGGCACTGAAGACACACAGTTGATACATTATATAATGCTGCAAACAATTTGGTACCTACTTTTAGTAACTTTTGATAAGTTGTATCGTCAAAGGGCAGAGTTCCAAATATCATGGCGTAAAGCACTACTCCGATGGACCAAATGTCAGAGGTATTGGGCTGATAAGGTATGCCTTTTAATATTTCTGGTGACGCGTAAGCGTAACTGCCACAGAACGTGCTGCTCGTTCTCATCTGACCATTTTTCTTTATCATATTATTTCGAGCGAATCCGAAATCCGATAACTTGATATTGTAACTGGTGTCCATCAACAAGTTTTCACATTTTATGTCTCTGAGAACAAAAATAATTTTGATTTCTATTTAAACGACGGCCGTCTATCTATAACAGGGCCAGAGAGGTCGTCAACGTTTCCCAACAAGTGAACCAGTGTCTTAGCCGATGGGCGGGGGAAGGGGTGGTAGAGGGGCTATTTACCCCTCCCACATCGACAATCTCTATATTTTTTATGTATTGTGAAAACAATACAAATTTAATTTTTATGAGGTTTTTTTTATTGGCTCCCTTTTAGAAATCCTTGCTATGCCACTAAAGTGAGCTAATTTTAAGTACCTAGGTACCTACCTTGGTGGTCGTTATTATTTATTTGGTAGGTATATTATTCATATTATTAAATAGATTTTTATTTTTTAATAAAATCGACCAATATTTCTTTAAAGATCGACCAGCCAATCTCGATCGTCTGGTTGCTGACCCCTGATCTATAATAAAAGTATAAGACACTTAAAATTGGTACCTGTGTACGACTCCTTTTGTGTGGCAATATTCTACAGCGTTCACAAGTTCCATAAACCATTTTCGAGCTCTATTATCGTCTATTTTACCGTCTCTTTTAATGATGTCCAATAAACTCCCATTTTCCGCGTATTCCATAATGATGTAAACTCTAAAATGCCAAGTGTATATTTTTCTATTGATGCACACTAGATAAGTATGCATAATAATGCACGACTGCAAAATAATTTATAAAATAATTATTACCGGTGTGTTGTTTCGATCGCTTGATAGTATCTGATTAAATTATCATGCCTAAGGCCTTTGACCACTTCGATTTCTCTGGGTAGGAATTTTTCTAAATAATCGGTCGCCTCTTGAAGTTTTGAAACAATTTTAATTGCCACATTGCACCTATGGCGTTCGGAATGTGCAATCTATAGGTAGGTACATACTATTTTAAAACGTATTATATATTTTTTTTATCAATAATTGTTTTAAATAATAGCATTTATTGTGTATCGTGTTAGTTGAGAATTATATAGGTATGTACTATTATATACATTATACAATTTATAACCTTAACAGTAGCGTATGATCCACTACCCACGCTTCGGCCAACAGTGTACCCGTGCGTTTCTAACACCGAAAGCTTTTGATCTTTTGACGTTTTCTTTTTTTGATTTGTTTTTTTCAACTTTTTCTGGTTTCACGTTAGTGTTTGCGTTTTCTGCTCCATCAGCCATTCAAATAGTTTTGCTTTATAGTAAAAAATTTTGTTTTTTTAAAATCTCTATGAATTTATTATTTGTCAAAACAAATGTTTTTTGAGTATCCATAGTTCGTTTAATTTAACGTTTCCGTATACGATTATTGGTTAAAATCTATAAAACGGTCGTTACCAACGCTACTGTAGTATAATAATATGGGAACCTATATTAAATTATTCGAATTTATCCCGTAGCGGTCAGCCGTCATCCGGTACGACGCATGGTCGACGACAATAATAATATTATTTAGGTTACTCGCATACACAAATTAATAATAATTATCTACCTACATATTTAAAATTTCCCAGTTTGACGACCGCAGTGGCGAAGAGCATAAATTGTCATCGACATCATCTCATTATAATAATATCATACCTACTATTGTGTTAGTATTTAGTAATCAGTATGTCTGCCAACGATTGGGTAATCGTCAAATACATCATATTATTATAATTTACGACCACACATTATACAGGGAGCATCTTATGTCATTGTAAGCTGGGTTTTTTAACGATTATGGATCGATGACATAGAATTACGTTAAAACGAAAATAGATATTGTTTCTTTATTTTTAACAGGCAATTTTTTTAAAACAATATCAAGATTTTTGAACACGCAGGTGTACCAATAGCAAAAACAACTTTATTTTTTCAAATGGTAACTAGTATATTTCTTAATGGATTCCGGTAAAGCTTTATTTTTCTGAACATTTTAAAAGTAAAATCATCAATTTTGTTTCGCTAGTTTATTAACTATGGTCCTCTAAAGTTTAGTTAAAATATGTATTAATACCTTAATTGAAATGTTTTTATAGGTTTAATTTACAAGAGCTAAATAATTTTTATTATACTACCTTTGATACACTTAAGTAGTTTAATCGGTAATCTAATGAAACTCTCTATCTCAAAAAAAAAAAAACAAAAAAATTATTGGCAAAACCTAATTATTATTTAATTTTAACATAGGTACACTCATCAAAATAAGTATTATTATCTTCATTTGTTACTAAAGATATCGTAATTAATTACTTCACAGTTACTTTTCTTTCTATATCTTAAATTTGGATTCTTTATTAGGTGGCTAAAGTAATAATGGTAAATTGGTTAATGGTATTCGATTGTTGACATTAATGTCTCTTTGGTATGTATGGGAGTTAAAAAAAGTGGGTGTATAATGAAAAAAATGCAATGATTTGTGGTGCTCTTCTTGTAATGGGATACACTTGAAATTTCATCTAGGTTAGGTTCATAATACCCTTCTTATTTTTTACTTTTGGACATCAACATTTTATTTCGTACTTTTCCTATCATACATTCCTATCATACTTTTCTTATAATAGCATTAATTTGGATTCTTTATTAGGTGGCTATAAGGACTAAGCCACTAAGATAATACCCTAATGGCTAATGGTATTTGATTCTTGTTATAATAATATTGGACATCTGTAATTTAGATTAAAAGTATGCCTAAATTAGATACAATGTACAAACCTATATTGTCTTGACTATTTATCTAAATATCTTGCAAATAATTTATTTTAAATCACGATTATTAAATAATTCTTAAAGAATTTCAACCGCTAAATTCATACTTTGCATGCGAAACCTACCAATATAGGGCACTTATGGTTAAAATTTTAAGTTATAAAAGTTAGTTATTAGAAAATAATATTTAGCTCTTGTAAATTAACCCAATATTATTGCATTAAAAGTATTAATGCCATTTTACTATACTTTAGAGGACCCATCGTTAGTAAGCTAGTGAACCAAAACTGATGATGATTTGACTATCAACATTTTCAGAAAAAAATCTTTACCGGAATCCATTAAAAAATATACTAGTTACCATTTGAAAAAATAAATTTAGTTTTGCTATTGATACACCTGCGTGTATAAAAATTTTGAAATTGTTATTAAGAAATTGAATATTAAAAATAGAGAAACATCGTGTTAACGAATTTCTATGTCATCGATTAATAATCGTTAAAACCCCCCGCGTACAATGACATAAGGTACACTCTGTATAACTGATAATGTACGGCGTTGCCCGTAGATTGACCCGGTTACTTAACCTTCTTAAACTCTGCTAAATGTAAATTGCAAAGATTTTTACACTGATATTTTGGTTTGTTTTGACCCACGTTTTGTTTTAGTTGGAATACACGAAAACAATTACAGTGACTAATTTATGATTTTGCACTTATTTATAATGTTTTCGGTACTTTGATTATAATTCTGTACCATTTTTCGCACAAAAAAACAGGAGCAGTTTCACCAAATGTTAAAACGCCAACGTAAATTTGTTATCATGAAATTTTTATCCGTCCAATCGTTTAGTGAAAATATATTTTTTCATAATTTGATAAAATTTCAAAATAAAAATGTCTAAAAAAAAATTATATTCTGTGCAATTTTTAATGTTTTATTTTATTTTTAATGACATTTTTACATAATATACATTTCCATATACAATTTTTATTTTATTTTCTGAAGCAGAATATTTTTCGGAGTAATTTTATGAATAAAAATCAAATTTTGATTGATCACGGAAAAAAATATATAGTAATGATAACCAGAATATGATAGACATCACAAAAAATTATGGTTGCGTCCGTGACAACAATATGTTTTGCAATAGTTACAACATATTTTATGTAAATCAACATTGGTAATGATAACATAACTGTTCTGTTATTAATCATTCAGCTTGTAGATTTTACCAAACACGTTGTAACTGTAAAAAAAAGTATATGTAGCTTTTGCCAAGTTGTTGGATTATTGGAACAATTTTTTTTTTTTGAAAGTCATAATTACTTTTGCACTAATATCAATATAATTTTGTATACTTAACAGTATCTTAATAACCATAGCATACATTTTTAGGTAAATATAACATACTATTTGGTTGAGTTAATTTGTACCTGAATGTTACTTTTACAATTTGTTTTGCTAACGATACTGAGTTTATAATTTATATAAAATGTAGTAGGTACCTACTACCTATACTTACTTATTGCATCATTAGTACCTATATGTTACCAGTTAACAAATGAACCACATAATTCAAAAGTAATTTGTGTGGTAATAATATTCCTTGGTCACCTAAAATAAAATACCTAGGTGTAGTTCTGGACAGAAAACTAACTTGGAATCCACATATCACCTCCAAACTACAACAAGGATACCAGAGGCTAAAAATACTATACCCATTGATCAACCGACAAACTGCTTTAAGCTGGAGATGTTCTCTTTTATTATATAAACAAATTCTACGACCGTTACTTCTATACGCAGTCCCTGTGTGGGGAAATTGTGCAAAAACCCACATCCACAAAATACAAGTTTTCCAATCAAAAGTTTTGAGAACCATTTCTAATGCTCCATGGTTTGTACGAAATGATGCACTTCACAAAGATTTTCAGCTACCCACAATAACAGAGTACATAAAAAATTAACTATCAACTTCTTCGACCACATCAATTATGCTCATAGTGCGAAATTTTATAAGCTAAGTGACCCACCTTCTGTACGCCGACTCAAGCGTGGACGCCCACACGACCTATTGTTATAACTATTATTTATTAATATATTATTATTTTTGTTTTTATTTTTTTTTTTTTCTTCCGTTTTGTAAATATTTAAAACGTAGTCGATAGTTTCTATTTTTACTAATAATTTTTCTAATTATTACTAATTGTTATATTTTTTCCAAATGTTAAAAAAAAAAAATGTATCTAATCAACACTAAGTTAAGATGACATATGTCAGTAAAACTTTATTTAATAAAAAAGTAAATAAAAAAAAAAAAAAAGTAATACATTATTTATTATACATTTTTAACTATTCATATTATGAGGTTTAGGTAGACAATTCATATATTTATTAATAAGTAAAACAAAATAATTCACACATTAAAAAGTTTAATAGTTACCTAGGTATATCATAGATACAATATATAAAAATTTATAAAAATATTATAAATACTACCTAAATGTACAATAAATATTATATATGAATATAATATTTCAAAGGTGTAGTTATAAAATATAACATTATAATATATACCTAATAAACAAATTGTATTTATGTACACATAATATAATACAAATTAATATATATACTTTTAAACTTATGATATAGTAATAACCTAAATTGTTTATAACCTTATAATGTAAATATTATTAGCCAATAACCTTTGTTGTTGAGGCTTTAAATAAAAAAAAAAAATACAACTAAAAGAAACAATTATTGTAGGAAATATAAATATACTGTTAATATAAACAAAGTAATTAATGTATAGGGGTAATATTATTAATAATACAAGTAGGTATATAAATGCTATAAAAGTATTGAAAATGAAGCAATTTACACATTGTATACAAAATAAAATAAAATTGTTACCATAATGTTTGTTATAAAAAAATAATATTATTTCTGATTAATAATTAATTTTTTATTATTTTATTTTCCAAATAATATAGTTATAATTCATAACATAACTCTAGATACTACTTCTTAGAGTCACATATGTACATCCATTGGGCATAACACCAATATTTTTGGGAATATGTGAATACAACATATGATGATAAAAAAATACTAAACTATTCTCATGTTTAATTTCAGAAGAAAAATAATGTTCATAAAAAATTATAGTTTTTACTGACAAACATTGAAAAATTATAACTTTATTGTTACAAAGATAAATCTCATCTATAATACCAAACTTGGGTAAATTATTTTCATCAATGTCAAGTGTAAGAACCATTTTGGACTGATACTTGGTACCTTTAATACAAATCCAGGTACACTGTCTTAGGGACTCAAATGAATCTATTTCCATAAATTCTTTTATTTTTTTATATCAGTAATACTAATTATCTTCTTAGAAGGACCGGATTCAATATCATCACCCAAAGTTCCTTTAAGAAACAAATTGTTGAGTTGTAATTGATGCTTGATGGCTAAAGTCTTACAAATGTTACGTCTATTGCTACTGGTATTGGCGGATATGTTTGATAGTCTGTGTTTTGCTTCGAACCTCATACACCATAAATTAACAAGAAGACCTAATTGTTGAATAATAGAATTATAATGAAGCATAAAATGATATTTTGGTTTCAATTTTTGATGGCTATATTTAATGTATAAATCGTTGTGTTCGGAAACTAGAGTTTGGAGTAGTTCACAACAACCAATTTGTAACGACGTAAAAGTTACAATATCTAGAATTTGCCTCAGCAAAATATACCAGATACCATATGGGATCATTGAGAGGTACTAAATGGCCAATCAAGAGACCAAAATAGCGAATTAAAGACATCATTTCTGATGCAGAAAGTCTTATATTTTTTTTTCTTAAATGTTCTATATGTAATACACAAGGTTTACTACCTTTGTCAGGCCCATAATCAAAACACACTATTCTTTAATTTAGTACTTGCAAATCTTCCAATCTTCAATATAATAAGAAATTAAGAAAGCCAAATCATATTTACCAACCCCTTCTAATATATCATGCATAATATCCATTCCTACCTGTTCTAACACATTAAATCCCAAAACCTTATGCCAAATACAAGCTTCTTTAATACCACTACTTGAGACATCTCCTTCATTTATATCTAAATTATATTGTTCTACAGTCCTTCTTAAACTATTATTAACAGAAGACTGGTTTTGTATATCTTCTTTCCTCATTTTACAAATTCGGCATGGATAATTTGAAGAGAAGCTTTCTACAAATCCAGTTATACTGTGAACTCCCAAATTATCACCGAAAATAACACCTAATTCAAATTTTATTGTTCCTTTAAAGTCATCAGTACTAATATACACACCAGTATCTCTTAAATAATTCAGTTCATCGATAAGCGGTTTATATTTATATTGTTATATTGTTATTATATTGTTTCCAAATTTAACTCTAACAGATGAATGAAACAATAATGCCAAAAAAATGGTGTTCAAAGAAGATTGACGACGAGGAGGTATACAAGGAATTGATATATATATACTGCTCCAAGCTTATGAATGCATGAATGACTTCCTAATGCATTACCAACTTCGTAATAATCAAAAAATAAGAATATAGCAAGTACGATTTGAGTACCATGATTTTTTTCTTTTTTTTTCCATACAGAGCATTGCACAAAGTTTATTAAAATTGAGCTATGAACTTTTAATTTATCGACATATTCTAATGTATCTAATAGCACATTTTTTATGTGAAAAAAGTTTTTTAAAATATATCTTAATGGAATAATTTGTTGTGTACACTGAATGGGGACCATAGAGTGAGAATTATTTTTATTATTTTGTGCATTTAACCGCTCACTAATAACATATTCACAAGGAGCAATATATATTGCTTATTATGTTCCGAGGTCTGTAAAATATTTGATTCTTTTATATTCTGTGCCAAGGTCAGTAAAAGGTTCCTCAAGTACTTCCAGAATATTGTTAAAATGATTAAATGACTCATTAGAAATATTTCCTTCTGAAAGTAATTTGATAGTACTATTTTTTAAAGTCTGATGTATACCATTAAATATGTTTTTCATATCTTTGACAACTGTTTGCACAAGATTTCGTGGAACTTGGGGGTTTGCGTATAATGAAGCCAAGAAATTTTCTACACTATTTACAGCAACAAAATTTTCAGTACCTGGTATAGATTCAGGCTACACTGAACTCATATTGCCAAAAGAAGTATTAATATTATTGTTATCACTTTGCTCTGGTAAACTATTCATAAGTACAAAATTTGAATTAATATGCTGAGTTTGTGTAGACATTTCTTTTATTGATGTGTGAGAGGCCAAATGCTTCTTAAAAGAATTTAGTAAATAAAATGACCTCAGACAATTAACTTCTGCACAATCATAAGAAGTAAAGTTATAATCAGTGTGTTTAATTTGAAAATGCTTACATAATAATGAGATGGATGAAAAATGTAACTTATATATAAAACAAATAGGCATATTTGAAAATTGAATGTTTATAGTTAAATAATAACAGTTTTACTTTTAAAATATTATTTTAGTGAGATACATATATAATAAGTTATAATCACTTAATAAATCTTAATTTATGTTTAAATCGCTTAGAAGTGAATTTACTGAAACATACTCTGTGTCAAATGCAGTTTTAATTTTGTAAAAGCCCTTTTGAATGAATGTCCAAAATAGGCAAACATTCAATTGGATATTGAAGGTTTAAAGAGTGAATAATTTTAAAACAACAATCGACAGAATCAATTATCGAGTTCAACACAAAATATGTTCCATCAACGAGAACAAAATATTGCGAAATTTCATTTATATTAGGTCCAACAATAATTATAAGAGGCTGTAATGTAACTCCTAACTGAGCATACTTTTCTTTGCGTCTTGTAATATTCTCCTGTAGATCTGAGTG
Source organism: Macrosiphum euphorbiae (assembly GCA_949089665.1). Classification (NCBI taxonomy): domain Eukaryota; kingdom Metazoa; phylum Arthropoda; class Insecta; order Hemiptera; family Aphididae; genus Macrosiphum; species Macrosiphum euphorbiae. The sequence goes on along the minus strand of CARXXK010000002.1, from coordinate 40,638,986 downwards.
AGACCGTAAATGAGTGATTAAACCGTCTTTGGCTTCTATTTTTGAAGGCCTCCAGGTTGATTTCCCTTGTTTCCTTTTCGTGGTGACTGGAAAGAGAAACGGAAGAATGAGAAATGCTGCCAAGGAAGACGTTTCTTCACTTTCTATAACATATGGAAAATAACATAAGATTTTATAGAGATTTTAAGTATTAAAAAAGTAAAAATTATAATAGGTTAAAAACTTACAACTTTTTTTAATTTATTTATATTAGAATTGAGTAAATAAATTTAATTTTGTATGATTATAATAATAAACAACTCAACTGTGCTTAAGGACACATTGCAAATAATACGTAGTATCATCTATATCCTTAATTTTTATCTATTATTATTAATATATCTTTTATATTATATAGCTTTATTATTTAAATTACTTAGAACAGTTACTAACTAACAAATAGCGTTTGGGATTTGGGGGGCTTAGCCCCTAAAGCCCCCCTCACCTATTTGCGTCTACTGTCAGTTACAATTAATATTTATTCTATTTATTTGTATTCCTTAATTATTATGATTCAATATGTATTCTCTTAAAAATAACTAACACATTGTACTGAGTAGTAAACTGTGGTCCAATTGGTAATTAACTGCATTGTGATCTGTATATACTTTATGTCGACGTGTGTGCTGAGGTGGTCGTGGCGGTATAAGCAGCAGTATAAATACAAATAAGAACTCTTAATTTTATATAATAATATTATCACTCTGGCACACGCATAATATAATAATGTCATATTATTTTCTAAACACTTGTACATTGTAATATGCACCTATACAAAATACACTATAGAGTAAATATATTTTTTTTTTTTTTTATTATTGATAAGGCTTCAACAGCTTAGGTTATTAGCCTACAGAAAGTTTTAACAATGTAAAATTATGATTATTTACAACTTATTGTTTAAATGTATATAATAAAAAAATTTGTATATAGCTTCTGTGTTTTCTTCGCTGAGGGCAAGTCGGAGAGAAGATGGATTTTTGAATATTTTCCGAGCTACGGCGTATTTTGGACATCTAGTGACAATATGATCGATCATGCGTCACATAGTGGAGCGGGTTCCTTGGTGATGAGGAATGAGTGGGTGAGTTGAGTATGGCCTATTCTGGCACGGGTTATAATGACCTCATCCCTTCTTTTGAGGTTACAGGGGAAATTCCATTTTTTTTATGGAAGGCTTGATATTTCTCAGTTTATTTGAAAGAGGGACGCTGGTCCATTTTGTTTGCCATGTGTCAGAGATTTTGGTATTAATGACGTCGAGCAACTCTGAGGATGTAGTTAGGTTTATTTTTAGGGCATTATGAGGAAGTGTGGCTTCATTTGCGGATTTATCTGCTCTTTCATTGCCAGAAATGCCGACGTGAGAGGGGACCCACATGAAAGAGAAAGTTTTGTTAGAGATAGATATCAGTTTTTGGATGTGTTGTACTAGTTCATTCTTGGAGTATGGATTTGAGATAGATATTAAAGCACTCAAAGGGTCGCCTATGATGGTGAAAGAATCTGAACTTGAGGAGGAGGCGATTTTCAGTGCTTCAAGGATGGCATAAGTTTCTGCTGTGTAGATATTGGTGCTAGGGGGAAGTGAGAATTCATGATTTTCATGACCTATGATTGTTGCAAAGCCCACTCCATTAGAATTTTTGGATGCATCAGTGTATATGTGTGTACTGTTGGAGTATTGTTGAGACACTATTTCTGAGAAGAGATTGCGGATGATATTGCTGTCAGTTTAGTGTTTTCAGTAGTTGATGAGTTGAGTGTTGATATTCGGAGACCACAGCCAAGGGGGCGACTGACGTTGTACTTTGCTCAATGTTTGAATTTGAAGGCCGAGATTTTCACTGATAATTTTGAAATATTCAAAAATTGTAATCCTGCTGTTGGGTGAGTTGTAGGAGAGGGGATTATGGAGTATCTTACTGGCTATATGGTTGGGCATACTTTTGATTCTTGATATGAATTTAAGTATCTGAGTATGACGTCTAAGTTCAAGAGGCAGTTCACCAGCATTACACAAGATACTATCTCCCGGGCTAGTCCTAAAAGCACCAGTTGCCTGACGAATACCTTGGTTGTGTATAGGATTTATGGTGTTGAGAGTGTTACTTTTTGCGGAATTGTAGATTATAGCACCATAGTCGATTACCGAGAGAATAAGAGACTTGTAAATTCTGAGAAGACTTTTTGTCTCAGATCCCCATGTATTGTTTCCGAGTGTTTTTATAATTTTCATTCTTGATAAACAGTCTGCTTTGAGTTTTTTCAGGTGAGGGCGCCAGCTTAGTTTGTCATCAAAAGTGAGACCCAGAATTCGAATATTGCTGGTAAATGTCAGAGAGGTATTCATGAAAGTGATAAGGGGTAGAGGGTCTTTTCTCCTTTTATTGAAGATGATACTTTGCGTTTTAGAGAGAGAAAACGAAAATCCTGATTCTGTTGACCATTTGGTGAGGGCGTTCAGTGACAGTTGAAGAAAATGAGAGGTTGTTTCAATTTGAGACCCACTGCAGTAAATATTGCAATCGTCGGCGAAAAGAATGTTCTTCACAGGCTTAGGGAGACTCTTACAAATGTCATTTATGGAGACTAAGAAAAGAGTCACGCTAAGCGCAGATCCTTGAGGCAGTCCATTAACAATATCATGAGAGGAAGATAGGGGGTTGTTGATTTTTACACAAAATTTACGATTGGCTAGAAAATTTTTTATAAATTCTAGGAGGTTTCCATTGAGGTCCCAACTGTGAAGTATTGATAGCACTCGGTTTTTCCATACAGTATCATATGCTTTTTTTATGTCAAATGCTATTGTAATAAGGTGCTAGTTGTTCCTAAAGGAATAGCAGATATCTGTGTGTATTAAGGATAGCGCATCAAGTGTCGAGTGGTTACGTCTAAAGCCACATTGCTCTTTGGCGAGGTGGTTTTCTGATTCAAGGACCCAAATTAAACGTTTATTTGTCATTTTTTCAAGAAGTTTGCTTAAAGTGCTAATCAGCGATATTGGTCTGTAATTCTCAATTTCGAATTTGGTTTTACCGGGTTTAGGGATGGGTATTACATTAGCGTTTCGCCATTGATTAGGAAAGAAACCTTTTGTCCATATGGAGTTGTATATATGAAGAAGTGTTTGAGTTCCTATTACAGGTAGGTTTTTGAGGAAAATGTACGGTATATTGTCAGGCCCAGGGCTCTTGCTGGTGCAAGATTGTAATGTTGAGGTAAGTTCTGACATATCAAAACAAAGGTTGTAGTGTGCATTTGTTTGACTAATTTCTGGAACCTTATTGTTGGCGTTTCTGTATGAAATGAAGTCGAGGTCGTAGTTTTCATCGCTGTTGTTCTTTTGAAAGAACTGTGCAAAAGATTCAGAGGCATTGGGAGTAGAGACAATTTTGTCTTGGTTGTAGTATAATATGTCAGAAATTGTTTTGAACTTGTTTCCTTTTAATGAGTTGATTTTGTTCCATATTATTTTTGGTGATGCTTTTTGATTTATGGAGGAAGTGAACTCTTGCCATGAAAGAGTTTTGCTATTCTTGGTAATAAAGCGAGATCTGCCTCTTGCATTTTTCAAGAGTATATGGTCCTGGCATGATTTGGTTTTTTTATAGCGGTTAAGTTTCTTTTTGTAATTTAGTATGGCCTCATGACAATCTTTATTCCACCAAGGGACATTTTTCTTTCTAGAAGAAAGGTTGGTTTTTAGTCCGATTGATTTATTGGCCGCTTCTATGATGATGTCCGTGAAAAGTTTAACTATTGAGTCAATTTCAACCTGATTATCACAACAATTGAAATCTATTGGATTGTTGCTTAGGTCATGCTCAATTAATTCAGAGTAGAGTTCCCAGTTGTGGTTCTGGAGGTTCAAATGGGTACTTAATTGGGAGGGGGGAGAATGATCAAAGAATTGGATTCCGATTGGCCAGTGGTCGCTGCTGTTATACGATGTTAGTACTTGCCACTCAAATAGTGTTGCAGAATTTCAGTTTGTGATAGAAATCTCGATTTTTGAAGGTTCCGTTGGCAATGTTGTGTCTGGTGGGCTCATTATTGTTAAGGAGAAAGAGGTTCTCGTCGTCAAGAAACTCTTCGACCACTTTCCCACGGTCGTCAGTGTGGGAGCATCCCCAGGAAATATTTTGGCTGTTAAAATCGCCTAAAAGTAAGAAGGGTTTGGGAAGTTGCCGTATGATATCTATGAGATTTTGTTTTGTGAATTTTTTACTGTCAGGAATATGAATATTGCATATACATAAGTGTTTTTGGAATTTAACAAGTGTAGCAACTACTTCAAGATCGGAGATAATGGGGATGTTTTCGCTTTCAAGAGAATTACTAATGAAGGTAGCGACACCTCCGCTTGCCCTGTTGGCAACAGATCTGTTTTTAAAAAAGGCCGAGTAATTTTTGATGTGAGCAATATGTGAGTCCTTGAGGTTGGTTTCTCGGAAGCAAAGAATTAGGGGTTGAAAGTTGTAGACAATACGGTTAATGTCGACTGAACGTTTGTATAAGCCATTGATGTTCCATTGAATAAATGTGCTCATATTTAGGTTATTTTGGTTTGTTATGGCAGGAATTTGAGGGGTTGGTTTGTGAATGGTTACTGTAGAGAGAGAGATTGAAATAGAAGAGTTGATAGCTTAGTGATTTTGGTTTTTGTAGCTTTATCGCTCATCAGTGGTTTGACTTGTTCATTTATTTTTTGAAGTGTTAGGACGTCTACGCTGACTTCGTCACACAGAGTATGGATATTTATGGATTTATTTGTGAAGTTCTCCATTATTTATATGTATTGAGAAAGTGATATAGGAATTTCGATATTATTTGAGAAGAGACCTTCGACTGGTTTGAGCCCTTCATTGAGTTTAGAGTGGATGTTTTCAAGTGAACTGCTTTTTTTTTGTTTTTTGATTGGTTCGAGAGAATTGCCGGGTTTTTTTTTTTTTAATCTAAAATTTTTTCTCTTAATGTTTTGGGTTGTGCGAAATTATCATTAACCTGTTGATCGATATGATGGGTGGTGGCTGCTGAAGATGACGAGTTACTAGGCGATGGAGGAGGTCTTTTGATTGATTCATTTGGTATGACTATATGTTTATTCGGTTGCATTGGTTTTATAAGGTTTGGAACATCTACGTTGTTTGGGGTATCGTATATATCTATATCCGTTAAACTTGTATCATGTGGGCCATTGGATATTAAATGTTCCGAAAATTCTGTTGTTTGTCTACTATTATTGTTGACGTAGGTATTTTTAGGATAATTCTTGCAGGAGTTAGAGGTATGCCCGGTTTGTTAACATGTATAACAAGTGAGAGTGTCGTCATTTATAAAGATTCTGAAATTGGTGTTATCGAATCTAATAACAATTGATCCGGGAACATTTGCGATATCGTCGGGGTGAATGTATACCTGGCGACGAAAGCTGCTTATATGTGCCAGTTCGTCTTGAAAACCGGCTTTCAGAAAGGTAATTTGCGATAGTGTTCGAATGCCGTATGAGATTGAATATTCGTTGATTACGTCATGCGGTATTATCGGATGAGCATTAGAAATGATATATCTTTTTGCTGGGTTAACCAAACGACGAAAAGGGATTTGATGTTCGTTTATTGTTATACAGGAAAAATTTTGTATTAGTTCATCGACGGTACATTTGTCCGTAAAATACACGCAGAAACGATTATTAGAAATACGAGATGCAAACGATATTTTTTTTGTTGATGTAATTTTGCCGAGGGCTTTTATGTATTCTAATTGAGGTATATCATTGATAGTGTTTAAAACAATGGCTTGTTCTTTTTTTGGATATTGAGTGTTGGTAGTGGTATTGCCGTAGCAATAATATCAGATATTTGCACCGGTGTGCGCTGGAGGCTTAATTAGGTAATTACGGGTCAAGATAAGAAGTTACATACCTGCCCAATGGTTGCTGTTATGATGATATAAATTATATACTGCTATCGGAAGCTAATAAATACGTAACACACATGCGTCTTGGACGGAGGCCAAACACGTACTAAGAGTATATTTTATACTAGGTACAATAGTGTAGGTATTATAATAGTATTATATACCCTATTATATATACCTAACTATTTTCGAGGTATTCTAAATAAAATGTATATTATTAATAATAACAATAATAACATAGGTATATTTTTTTGTGACTTTTGCGTCCCCTTTTTTCGTTGCACATCTGCCCAGTCTCGCCAAAGCCCTTTTTAAGGCTCTGTCATCCAAAATTTGTTAGTAGGATCTAAATAAGAAAAGAAGACGAAAAAACGTGTTTTAAAAATCTATGTCACGTAGTTAGATCGACCAGTATGGTTAGGTTAGTTAATACTGCATTACCTACGTTTGAATGAAAACAGGTGTTTATAGCTCGAAATACAGTCAGTTTTGAATGCCTTAATTTTTCAAGTGTAATATTTTAAAATGCCCTACTGGCTACCACCGGGTGACAACCAGAAATTAACTAAATACTGCAGTTTTATTTATTATATAGCTGATATAGTATAACTAAATACTAATGTTAAAATATTTTCATTATTAAGTATTAATTCAACTGTGAATCATAATTTGTACGGAACACTGAATATTAATAAATATTTAATAATTATTTTGTATAAATTATACGATGCAAAAAATATTTTAAATACGATTTTGCCATATTACGATGGCATGCTATTATATTGTACCTAAAATAAAACTGTAAAATGAGTTTGTTGTTGTTAATCGTTTCGCATTTGTTGTGTCCTTATTCCCCGCAGGCTTTGGTTCGATTATAGATACCACGATTACACACTATTTTACCTTGAAGTAATATAAAAACGATTACTTCTGGGTATTTCTAAGACCTACTATATTACCATATTACTTAATGTCTACGATGATTCACAATAGTAAAAAGTAAATAGCTATAACGCACCAACTTAATAATATTGTGAAAACTATTAAAAAAATTTAACGAAATCTAGGTAGTTCAATTTATACTATCAATTAATGTATTCATAATTCGTATGTAAATAGATTATGGATCAAGGGCACATTCATAAACAATTAATGGGTATGGATGGGAAATGTGTTATCGTTTTCCCTGCTCTTTTATTGGGTGCACGAAATAATATTTTAAAAAACATTAAACTATTACTCAACACGCATTATAAACTTAGTTTGTGCATTAATTCAACTCGTAGTTAATCTAAAACCAAAATATTCATTATTCACTAATGATAACATTATGCAACTAAAAAAGCAAAAAAATATGACACTTGGGCATGGTTATAAATACTAAAGAATAGTGTTTTCCAATAGGTCATAAAAACTGTACCAAATATAAAATTCTTCGGCATCCTACTTTCAAAGTTTGGCATTTTAAATGACAAAGGTCAAAATGAATTTGATTCACAAACAATAATTAACACCCAACGAACTCACCTATATTTACCTGGTAAACGAAGACGACTATGTTAAAATACATAATAATTTCACTGTAAGAAAGGTAGTTGCAAAATAAACTTAAATATAATCTACTATTACAGTAAGTTGTACAATATAACAATTAAGGGGATTGGTAACGGACAGTTATTTTAGCCAAAACATATCAATATTTTGTTCATCATAGAATATAGATACTGATCGACTTAGTAATGCAATAATAATTTGGAAAACTGATCTGAATTCGTTATTATGTCTACTTGAGATCAGCCAGTCCACTTTTCCCAATTCCATACCCCCCCCCCACCCAACAACTATAAATTTATATTGAATATTTTTAAATATAGGAATTTCCAACCTTTGATTATTCGGAATTTAAACCAGAATCTTAAAATGTGAACTGGCCGATCTCAAGCAGACATTATGACTAATTCAAATCATTTTTCAAAAGTATTATCGCATTACTAGATCGATCTGTAGGATGGACAAAAAGTACAAACTTTTAGTCAAATAACCCACACGTTCTGGATCGTTCACGAGCGCAGGCGTTGCTTGTGTAGTGCGGGACACGTACACACACTAATAATCACTTACTACACACGAAGTCGCAAGTCACACGAGCAAGCACTTTAAATATTGCCTATACTAAACTCCTTAATTAAATACCACCACCGATCCCCTTAAGATAAGATATAAATTAAATCACTATCCCTACAACGGCTGCACTAAGTAGAAAATTAATGTGCAGACCGTTTATACGGTATAGACCGGTTGGACGGTTCTATTTTCCTCCAAAAATGAGATACGGTTTTCCTTCACTGTCCATTTTCTTCTACAAAAAAAAAAGTTGGTTTCCATTTTCGTCCACATTATTTTAGACTGATATATCTTCTTTCCTCCAATATTTTAGCCAGTGTTGTGGTATTACGTACCATATTATACAGATAGAGTAAGGCTAGGATCCAGGGCTTGTAAACGTTATAATCACGTTATATTTGACAACAAAAAGATTGAAAAATGTAAACGTAATCATAATGGAAAGCGCGATAATCAAAAATAATTTAATACCTCAAAACAAAGCGTAACAATTAACAAAATATATTATAAAGGTGTCATTAAATAAAACATAACGCAAAACGTAATTTATAGAATATCATTGACCGAAAAATAACGCAAAACGAAATATTTTAAAATCTATTTATTTAAAAGGTCTATTGGTTTTGTAGAAACAATTATTTCATGCGAAAATCTAAGAATTCATTATATTATATTTCGTATCCATGCCATTTCACCTACCCGAATTAGTTATTATTTTTAAAATTTTATAGGTACTAACACTATTTATAACGATAAACGCAAAACTTGGATAACGTTTTAATTCTGGATAACGATAAACGCAAAAGTTGAATAACGTTTTAATTGTAAATAACATATAAAACAGAATTTTTTTTTCAAATGCAAGCCCTGCTAGGATCGCATTTTCGGTTGATACATTCTGGTATCGGCTATATCTATATCAGCTGTCCATTAAGCCTAATAAAGAATATTTTTTATTTTTTTTGATATGCAAAAATTATTTATATTAACTATTTTATTATTTTATTTATTTTTTATTAGATGAAAATGGAAAGTTGAGGAAAATGGTCAAGAATTTTTTTTTTTTTTTTGGTGGAAAATGGACAGTGGAGGAAAATGGCTACGGCCGACCGATTTATAGACCGGTGAATACCTAATCCCAAAATGTTTGTATTTTTGGGCGAATAGCTTATACCGATCATTCCACAAAAAGTACTACGAATAACTAATAATAGTATGAATAGGTTTATCGGTTAATTATATAGTATAAATGTACGTTGTCAATTTAAAAAAAAAAAGTCGAGTGAGTGGATATCGGTCTGCTGTACGTCAGGTTACAAGTGGGTCACTTTATGATGGATGGTATTAAATTTGAATTCAATGATTGGGGTGTCACCAATGGGTGACTTCCCCCCCCCAGCTAATCATCCCCATCCCATTTACTTATTGTAATATATATTGTAATTACAGATTGTAAATACAATTTTGTTCAATAAAACAAAATAAAATTGCATATACGAAAAACGGTTCTGAGCGGAGACGGCTTGTCAATGTGGATTTTATATTATATTTATATTGTTATTACTTATTAATAATACTGTAGCCGGTAAGTTGAATTATTATTATAAAATTACAACACTATAACTAAAACCATTATTCTTGGTTATTTATAATATGTATTTTCGTCCAAATTTGAACAAAAAATAACTATAAAAAAAAACTGGGTTTAATAATAAGGTATTATTATAATAAAATAATATTTTAAAACATATAATATTTTTTTTTAAGGTTCGGGACTTATGCACCAAAATATTGTTGAAAATATTTACCTAAAAGAACTAAAATAGGTATGTACAAAATTATGCAACTACATTTTTATATGTAAACATGTGCAATAAATATTTTATATATTTCAAGTTCGTTATTTATATCTTACTTTGAATATTCTACAGATATAGCCTATAATTAATGAATAACATGCAAAATGCAACAAGTCAATTACTATATTTTTTTTTTTTAATTACAATTTGTACCTGCAATTAAATGTGCTATTTAGTAATTACTTTAATATTATATTATATTTAACCTTTAATTGTGTAATTGTTTACCTTGTTTCTAAGGATATAAAAATAGTATTTAACAGTGCAGATTACGTTACCTATGTGCATGACAAATAATAAAACAGATTGAGGAAAGTTATTTATTTTTTTTTGATTTTTGTAACCACAAAACGAAAATAAAATAAAACTATCTGGTCAAGCATATTTAAACAAAGGTAAGATATCAATATTTAGAAATTAACAATTCCGTAATTGTTTAGTGTATCTACAACAATTTAAAGTTGTTGTAGATTCTGAGAGGAACGATTAGGTACTAAAGTATTGATTGTGTGTGATTTTTTTGTGTCTTTCATCAACTTTTGGTATGTTGCTCATGTTACTTATCAGTAAAAATGCTTAGATTTTCTACTTCATTTTATTTTCTAATTATAGTTTAACGCTGGGGTGTAAAAATTAAAAATCCCAGTAATTTTTAATAAGCAGAAAAGTTAAAATTAAATTAAGAAAACCCGGATTTTTTATGCAAAACCAGTTTTTGACAAATTAATTTTGTTTTTCCGGTGTAGGAAACTCAAAAATTAATCAAAGTAAATACTTCAAATTTATACTTATTTTTACATTCTGACCATTTTCCATAGAGTTTCCATGTAACACAATCATTACAATGACATGCTCGACAACTACTGTGCAGCAGAGCGATCCACATTGTCCACATTGTCGAGAAATCATTTTTTGATCGGCCAAAAAACTTGAAAATGTATTACGTGGTTTATCATAAGTTTTAGACGGTGTGATTAAAATAAAAGTTTACTAGAAAGGTCACATCGGAAGAAAACCAATTTTAGTAATTTTGTTTTAATGAAAATTTTTTCCTACTTGACACTTTTAAAGTAGGTACCTATATTATTATATTTTATACATGCAATGACAATTACAAATGCAATGTTTTCACAAAATGTATTCAACCTACTTTTTTACTAAAAGTAAAATAAATTACTGTAATATAGTAACAATATCATTAAAAAATACTAAGTAAAGAGCTCAGAATCATTTTTCTTATACAATTATTTTATATTATTGAGTTCAAATGTTACACATCCTTTACAGTGATCTACACGATACTTTTTGTATAGTAGTTACAGTATTTCTGATAACTGATAAGTGATAGTATAACTGTATAAACACAGACGATGAGAATATTATTGATTTTTCCGTAAATAATGTGTTAGGTCAGAAATTAATATAACCCAATTATGTAATATTATTTACAACAGATTCTTATTTTAACCTACCTTCTACATAATATTTTGTGATTGTCAGCACTCTGTATGATAATTATGTACCTACCTATAAAATATATATTGAATGTTCGTCGAATTATCACTAATGGTGAAGATAATGAATGTAAATGATGTATTTTTTGTTAGTTAATAACAATTTGTATTATTTTATATGTTGATAACTAGGTATAATAATTGTGGGTGGTAGCACACACCACGTTTTTTTAAATACATATTATGGGAAACTTAAGTACCTACAAAAAATGCGACTGTGGTTTTATTATTTTCTAATGAAATAATATTAGCTGTATAAGAATATATTATATTATTATTTTTTCTATTTTAATCTCACTGCAGGTTTAGTGAAAATGATCTTACACAAACTTCTTTTACGTCCCAGAACTCTACAAAGTCTTGTTCCCCGAAACGATTTCGGAACACACAAGTAATGTACAATATATTGACGTCATCAGTAAACGATAACTATTTTTATGTTCTAACTTCTAACAACAGATTAAAAGTTTTTGAAAATATTTTTTTTTAGAAAAACTTATTATCGTAGTCGTATTGTGTTCAGCACATTTTTGGTAGCGGTTTTTGGGATTGGATGCGCCTTAACATATGTCAACTATAATCCACAGTTAAGGGATAATTTGAAAAAACAATCAGCAATACTGGATGAAGTTATACAGTTTCTATGGCAAGAGAAAAAGACATTCAAACAGAGGATTGACGAAATTATTCCTCCAAAGGAAAATTAAAACGTATATTCTAAGAAATTCACCTGATATAATATGTTATACTGTTTTGTAGTTTTCTATGATACTGAACGTTTATCGGTAATCATTTTGAATAAAAACTAAATATTAAAGAAAACTGCCAAACTTATCGAAACTGGAGGGGCATTGACTGATAAATCAGTATTACCTAACTATGTGTATAGTTATGTATTAACAAAAAAAAAATCAAAAGCAGGTAAGTGGGTGTTGCTCTGATGTACAGTGGGTCCTCTGTAATGGATTGTGTTCAATTTGAATTCAATGATATAAAATCATTGTACCTATACGAAAAACGATATTGAGCGAAGACGGCCGTCAGCCTATAATATTACTAAGTATATATTATTTTGATGATATTATTGTGGTTAAAGTAATTTATTTTACTATTAGGCATTAGTACCAACCAGTGCTGGATCTATTAAATTTACCTAACTGGGGCTAATAAAAATGCAGCTCCTTGCGTAGGTTGAGGTACGGGATGTGCCGTGTGTCAACACAAAATATTTAAACGCAAATCAAAAAATATATATTTATTTATTATTAAATATTTTTTTGAATCCGTTGTTTCCATATGTTTTCGAAAACTGGGTACACTATATAACTTACTTACCTACATTACTCATTATCCTAAACATATTTTAGAGTTCTATAAATAGGAGATTGATGATCCAATAGTATAGTTTCATATCCCGCAACAGAATTGAAAAATATGTATAGAGTACAGTAGTACACATATGGTTTAGTACAGAGTATGTCAATATTATACTTGAACTAATTAAATGTACATTATTCGAAAGTATTTGAAAGAATTCTTATAATAGTATAAAATATATTAACATTATAAAATTTTCCAACAATAGATGTTTTGGATTAAAATATAATGTCAACCGAAAAAAAAATCTGACACTAAATGACCACGAATTAATTAATATTGGTCAAACTGTCAAGTTATAATAGAATAAATAAAATGTATTTTTGTAGGTACTAACAGTAATGACTAACGAGTTTTCGGTAATTGTTTATGTTTTTTACTCAAAGCTCAACGTTTGCTTAATTACTACCTGTACATTTAAAAAAAAAAGTAATGATCTTTTATAGTATCAACTGAAGAGTTCAAAAAACAATGTTTTAAATATCCCAACACTGATTAAATGTATTAAATTTAAATAAAAATATATAATTTAATTTGGCAACAATGGTTTCTGTTTTTTAAAATAAATAAAGAGGTTATTGTGATTTTGGTGAAAAATGGGTTTCATTCAATACAAAAATTTTCAATTTTTCTAATTTTTCAGGACAACTCTTTTTTTGTTTCTCTAATTTTCAAATGATTTATTCCCGTATGCATAATCAATGTATTCTTCTGAAAATGATTTTGGACAAAACGTTCCTTTTCCAATAATAGGAATACGGCCTTTTATGAATAAAAACTGGAATAACCGGCATTTGGAAAAAAATCAAATCAATTTATATCCATCGTAATATTCCTGACAAATATTTCCCTTGATTCATTGTTCCTGACGAACATTAAGCGCTATCGTCGACACCGGCCATGGGTGCTTAGTTAGGAACTCGTGTGACTTACGAGTTAACCATCGGCGTTCAACGTATTAAATAACGAATGACTATTGACTGTGTAATACATATTATTATTTTTTGGAAATAAGTATAATTTATACATATTTTATGTTCATAACATTTTTATTTTTCATAAATTTAAGTGCCCTTATACCAACAGCACCCGGAGCCAGGATAACCTACTTGCCCCCCCAACCCCATCGCCTAGATATGGTACTGAGCACAACAGCGGGTTAAATTAATTTTAGGCAAAAAAGTATATTTGAAAATATAATAATATATTCTAAAAGTTTCATATTTCCACGAATAATATTTTTAAATTAGAATAAAATAACTAAAATTTTTATCCTTGGTTTTGATATGCAATTTCGTCCAAATTTGAACTTAAAATGTCTGTAAAAAATAACTGTGGTTATATAATTTTTAGATTTTTTGGTAACAGTATGAACTATTTATGAGAATCCGTTTTAAATTTTTAATCCTCACCTATAATAATAAAATTGAACATTTTATAATTGTTTAACTACTTTTTTTAATATATTTTCTACTTTTCGAGCTTTTGATAAAATATGATGAAGTCAACTTTTGAACTTAAAATTCTTATAAAAAAAATTGTGCTAATGGATCTTTAATAGATTTTATCAACTGCTAGGTACCTATTATAATAACTTATAAGGAACCTTGTATTACATTTTTAAGTCTTTTAATCCAACGAATAATTTTTTTGTATAGAATAAAAAATTTAAAATGTCTATAAATAACTCAAAACAAGTCAAGATATTTTGAAAATTGGATCGACGTGTATAGTTATAATAAGTGATAAAATAATTATTCAATACAAATTTCAAGTAGGTACCATATACCATGCCATCTGTTAATAGTTTTTGAATTATAACAAAATAATAAAATTGTTCCATGAGAATATGTTAATTCACTGGTGAATGTCTAACTTCAAACGATTGTAAAAATTAATTTGAATTTCCGTTAAATATTTTTTTTTTGTTAAATGTAAGAAAATTTAAGTGGAATCTTTTATGAAAATTTCAAATCTTAGATTTATACTTAGAAAAATTTTATGCGTTACTAACTTTAAATAATTTGCCACTTTTTGTGATTTTGATGAATTTTATAAACATTTTTTCTCCGCTCTGAAGCTAAAATAAAAATAATAATATGTATTATACAATATACATATATGTAACATGATGGCATTTGCTGCTGGTAATATTATAATAGTATTATAATAACGTTATACTAATATTATTCGTTATTATAATATTATAATAATATTATTATAAACAAAAATCGAGAGAGTCGAGAACGAAAATTGAACCCATGTGGGCTATGACTATTTTGTCTACTGACAATATATTGCTGTTTATAAATATAAACATTTGAAATATAAATAATAATAAATATACATGAGCATAACCCAATTAGTTTTAATTTAAAAATAACCTATTCTAGTAAATGGTTATGTAATATCGACAATAATTTTTATTTTTATTATATTTATTATTTAATTATTTATAAATTAACTTAACTTGAATTTTATTAAAAGTAACTTGTTATTCATGAAGTTTATATCAATTAAAATAAGTTGAGTTAAAAATTCAGTTAATGAAAACTAAATTTTAAAAATTTAAGTTAAAAGTTAAAATTAACTTAACTTATAACTTTTTAACTCGTTTATGCCCAGGCTTGGAAAAAACTGTTTTTTTGCCCGCCAATTTTACTCCCTTCGTATTTATAGGGGAAACGCATTGGAAAAAACTTCATCTGTGTCTTAGTATTTTCATTTTTTTGATAGCACCAACTAAATGTTTTTAATAATGAAATGAAAAAAAAACCAAATAATTTTGACCAAATAACCTCAAAAATATATAATTTTGATTTTTTACAGATATTATAAGTTAAAATTTGGTCTAAAATCAAAATTTGATATTTAAACGAAGAATAACGATTTTAGTTATTTTGTTGTAAATCAAAAATATTTAACGGGGAATTCATTTTATGTAATTTCTAATGTAAAATCACTTACTATAATAATTAATAGCAATATATTTATATGACGATAGACTTGGAACTTCCAAGACCATCTCCTCTCAGAATCGTTTTTTAAATGCAATAATTGAATACAAATTTAAAACATTCGTTACAATGACTTACTCAATGACGAGGTACGCACTCGACTCCTACAACTGTACTGCAAAGCGGTTACCTACTACCCCTTTTTATATTTATGTTTTGTCGTATGTTGCATCCGTTTTGTTTAAGCAGTATTAGGTACCGGAAACTTCGGAGGGTTTTAGGGTTTTGTTAGAAAATGGTTGGTCAATATGTAAAATTCTGACATTTTTTTTTAAAATTATATTATGTACCTGGAACTGTAATATATTGATTTGTAAATATCGTTAAATTATTATTTATTATTATCGTTAAATATCGTTATAAATTTTGTCGGAAAAGCGTTTACTTAAAAACTTATTCTATTTGATAAGTATATTTACGCGTGAACGCATTTGTTTGGAAATTAAACTGTTGGCAATTAATATTATTTTGTAATCGTATTGAATTGAGACGTATTTTTTCGGAACAGTATTAACTCAGACATTTATTTTGTGGCAAAGTATTTCCATATCATATAACAAAACCTAATACTAAATATAAATTTCCAAAGAAATATTTTCCATGAAATAATTTTCTGAACAAAACCCGTGGCAACATAGGCCATTGGGTGAAGGATATTTTAAGTTGGTTTCTTTTACTGTGGGGAGGATACGATTTTTTTGAACACGTGTATATGAAGCGAGGATTTGTCACTAAAACCCCTGTGGTCATCCATCCGGGACCTATGTGACACCAGCCGATGCTTGCACTCAGAACATGTTTTGTGACTGAGGACAACCACCACGCCACAACATGCCACGATCAGTATAGTATTACAGTTCCAACAAGTAACAACACAAAATATTCACAACAGAATATTTTCAATAAAATTACGTTTCCGAGCAGTTTCGTTGCTGATATAATATATTATTTCAAATAGATTCAATAAAATTCCAACAAATATATGTTTTCAAAGGATTATTTTTCAAAAAAAAAAAAAAAAACGATTGCCTACTTTTGATTTGAAATTTTCTAATATCAAACATTTTTGTATGAACCTATAGTATATTATGTACATTGTACATGTTATATGTAGGTATAATTCAAATTATTCATGGCCTTGGATGAATTCACCAAGATTTTTAGTACTTTGGAAAATAATAAAGATTTTACTGACAGTAGTATAAGGGCTCAAAATCTGAATGTATTTATTGCTGAATGTGGAGTTTGGTTGATTTAAGCATTCAATTATTGGACAACTATACAAATCCAAATAAATCAACGATAGATGAGTGACATTTTGTAATTATTATAATAACATATTATAAAATTATAATTATTATTATAACATTTTGACATTATTTTTTATCTAAATATTATGATAATCCATGATTTTTTTATATTCATAATATGAATTGTACCTATTCTATTATATATTTGTTGTTTTGTACACTGTGTAAAATGTATTTGCTATTTTTAAACAAACTGCGCAACCAGTAACAATTAAAATTTTTCCTTGAAATGTTTGTGTATCTTCTTATTATTATTTATTATAATATAATATAGCCATCTGAAAATAAAATTGTTTTCCTTGTCACCCTAATATATTTTTATAGGTACCTCTATATTAACATTTTAAATATTGCAATATTATTCATATCGAATAAAATTGATCTATTATAGTTTATATTATAAATTACTCAATATAAGGAAGGGGCCCCCTCGATTATTGTGGCCATTCAGCCATTGTGCACAAAATAAATATACATAATGATTAATAACAATATGTACGCATTGCTGAGTGTGCGTACAATATTATAATATTTATATTGTTACAATAATATTACGTTCGGATATTATTTTTCAATCATTAAAATTCCTCATTATCATATCGATATGGTGGCCCAGCATTTTTGGCTGAACGGCGTCCGTGTATTATTATGAATTACCTATTATTTTATATAGATGCTTAGGTAGGTATCTATAATACTACAAAATATGAATGATATATTGTTATAAATGTATAGAACTGTTACAAAACACCATATTATTGTCTTGACGTATGGTAATCTGGCAGGCAATGGGCATTGTGTTCTCGCTACTTCTCGGTATAGAACAACGCTGCGAGCTAATCTGTGCTGAATTGACCTGTAATACGCGATAAACTTGAGTGCAGTATAATATCATTATTAGGTACTGTGTCTTATCGATAAAAAACATGGACTACCGACTTTGTACATACAAAATATAAAATATTACTTGCTGGGTGTCCGCGTTACACACATGATTAGATTTAATGTAATATAGTGTTATTGTGTAACCACTATGGTCCTACAATATAACTACGATCTAGACGGCGCACGATAATAATAATAATAATAAATTATGATACACAAAACAACGAGTAACTGGACACCGCAGTGAACGCAATCGGACATTTCTATTCGGTTGGCTTCTACGTTAAGATGCTGACCAAAATCGTAATTGTATGTTTGGGGCTTTTGTCCGTGGGCCGAGCTTGCGACAATAATAACTTGCAGCCTTTGGAAACGGCCAAGGCGTCGGCGAAATGGATGCAAGATGGCTTCAAAATGTCCATGTTTGGTAACCCGGACAAATACATACCGCATTCGATGTACATTGGTAAGTACCACGTATTACAGATGTGATTTTTCATCAGGTCAATCCATATACCAAGGTTGTGAGTCAAAGAATAGTAAATCCGGCTTTTGCGCAATACAAATCACAATCCCCTCCCATACTTTCATTTACACTCTACCTACCACAAATCTGTTATTCTGTGTTATGATGTAAATTCACCCTGTTAGGTATAATTTCCGTTAGCCTTATTGATTTTGGGATTTTGTTCCGCAATGACCAATAAATAAATATAAATAAAAATAACTTGAAATGTAATCAATGAGATATTAAATAATTAAATATTATTTTATATAAATATTTCTATATAGCTTGATAACTGAATTAATTTTGTGACGTGTAGATCGATCATATTATGAACGTTTAAATTTATTTATACTGTAAATTAATAAATAACTTTACCGATACTTAAAGTTAACAACTATTTAGTTCCCTTTGTAACACATTACCTTTTAAAACGTCTATTTAGTACCTTTTGGTCACACCATCATAAATACTTATCTATATAATATAGTGGATTATACAAAATGAAAATCACTCTTCCCAACAATTGTAACGATATATGTGTATCATAGGGGTACCTAAAAATAATATTGTCTGGTCTGAAACTTGCAGCGAAACAGTCGTGACCTAATTTATCAACTTTAAGAAACCGTACGTACCTACACGTATAATAGGAAAATGAATACATGAATAGTTAATGATACATTGTAAAAAATAAGTTAATACGAAGTATAAAAAAATGCTGTTATGATACTTATTATTTTTGTTTGTCAAAAAAAAAAAAACAATTGAGAAAGTTAAGGTATTGGGTTAAAAATATTTGTCGCTATATTAAACACATTATACATACATAGGAATGAATGGTGTTCAATTTAAAAATTAGGTACATAATATGTAATAAAGTTCAAGTATGTGACTATGTCGTATAATATATTATTTTATATTATGTATTATGTATATTATACTAAACATTATTTAGACTTGTATATAAATTATTATAATGACATATTATATTCTCTGACCAGTCTGACCTTTCTAAAAAGTAAGAAGTATGTATTAAATCATTGCAATATTCGCAGAATAATAATTGAGTACCTATACTTGTTTAGCCGTTTAGGATGTATTATTTTTCATTTGAAGAAGACGTAGGTATCGCTGAATTATTTAGTCATATATTTTAATTTTAAATGATATTATAAAAATTCTTATATTTTAAAAATATTCTTTGTGGTGTTAAACTGTTAAGATGCACAGATTTATCGATGTAGGTAATCCACTCAAAATATGTATTTTTAGTTACCAAAATATGTTTGTCAAACTATAAAATTATCATTGTTTAAATATTTTATATTTCTTGTACATTATACACATGACACCGACAGAAGACTTGTGATATTATTTACTTAACATCAGTTTATTTTAATTTTTCCTTCCTTCCGATTTTTGTAAGTAATTTAGTTTTCTATCAGTTATTACCGAAATTATATAACACCATTACACAACTGAATCCTTCTTTTGATACTTACAAACCATATAAATTGTAAAATGGAATTTAATTCATAATAATATTAACTTATATTATCTGTGTTATATTATATTAATAATATATTTTTTAATTATTCCTTACAATTAACATATAACCGCATACAGCATCCTAATAATATGTATATTATGTGAACAATACGAATATATATCGTCGTAAATCAGATAATTATAAATATATCGGTTACTATGTTAGTACCTATGTTATCAAAGTCAAATAATATTGAGGTATTTTATATTTTTGGTACACAGTATCTGTAAGCATATTATATATTCTATTTATATTATTCAGGCTCAGCTGCCTGAACTAATTTAGCCCGTTATGGGGTGCAAGGAGGTGACATGTAACATTGTAACTCCCCTAGACAAATGTGAAATGATTGTAAATTTTTGTAATTGTAAATAGTAAACTATTTTTATTGATGATATTATAATACATGACATATTACATACATTATCTATGTTATGTATTTATTTTCTGTTATTTAATAAAATCAATATGGTTGGTTCTTAATTATTTTTTTATGATATTGTCACCCCCCATAGGTGATGGACGACATTGATTTAGTATGAAAGTATTAAATCAAAACATTTTGTCTTTATATCTAATAAATACATTTAAGAAAATCACCAATTCATTTTTAGTGTTAACAAAATATTATTTAGTGTTCACTGTCCACAATCCATCATTTAAAAAGCTCTGCTGATTATAATACGTAAATAGAGAAATTACTTGGTTTTTTGGTGTTTAGGTATAGTGTATACACTAAACGTGTTAGTGTGTTAGGCTTGAAATAAACAAAGAATTTTATATATTTAGTTATAATTTAAAACAAGTGTCCAACACAACATTATAATCATCCTAAATCACGTATTATATTATTGACGTGGGTATTCAAATCACAATAAACAAAACTATTTTTGCGTCGCTTTTACCATTTTTTCTAATTTCGTAATAGTCTGGGCTCTATTCATAATCAAACTTTTTTCAGTGCATATTTCGTTTTGAAAATCGCGCAATTGGTCTTCGGCTTGCACTCGTTCGAGCTCTATTTTTTCCGTAATCACGTGTATGCACTTGTTCAACTCACAAATGTCGTCTACCAGCTTTTCATTTTTCCCGTTTCCTTTCTCCAGTCGCTTCATGGTGTCTTCGATTTCCTTCATTATCGTTTCCTGCAGATAATCGCCTTTGGTACTGTTCGAACTGCCTCCGATGTCTTTTTCGGCCAGACTTTCTTTTATCTTGTTGTAATGCATCACGACGCGCATCACGTCCACCCATTCTTTTCTGGCCACCTGCATTCGATAACGTACAAAATATTACATAAATTAAAATGCATCCAGCCACGGATACGATTTTCGCAGCCGTCATTCACCTTGTAAGCCATTATGCCCCTTTTGATTTCGTTGTGTAGATCTTTCTTCACGGAAACTATCAATTTTTCTTGCTTTTCCTGCAGCTGATTTATGATTTTCCGACGTTCCCGCGCCAACAGTGCCAACAACCTGCGTTTGATTGAAGTAATAGTATAATGCTGTAGGTTCGTTACTACTACGCGTTGGAAAATTGACATAAATAATAATCACATTTTAACCAGACATACGGGATATGCCTTGGCCAGCGTTTCGGCCATCTTGCTGGTGGGTTTTTCCATTAATGCTCCTTGCCACATCATTTCGGTCATGGAATTTGAACAGGTTGAGGCTGGGCTAAGTAGAGATAGTATTGGAGAAGTCGAAGCGATTACAAGGTTTTGAAGTTTTTCTTCACGCTCTTCGATCTAGAATATTTAAACGAATCAAATCATGAAGGCTATTGGTCATGATGTTATAGGGCTGGTTACAATCGAGCTTTAGAGCAGTCAATAATTATAAATAGGTATTTATTACTGCAAAAGAAAAATTAAATGTATTTTCCGATTGACGTAGTATCTAAGTAGGGAATGCAACATGTAGGGTGTAATAATCATCAAATTTTAATTATTATGATGTATTATAATAATATTGTATTAATATTGTATTCTTTTATCTTATTATTACTTCTTGTAGTATATTCTTCACTCTTTTTTTCAACATCGAAAGCATTTTTATACGTTTGAATAAATGTGGGTTGAAGTTATCACATCCTTTGCTTTCAGCCTTGAACGTAATAAAAATTAATATAAGTACATGATTTAATAGTACATCCATGTATGTTCAATAAATATTCCTCACTATTAATTTTTCAAGTAGCTTCTCAATGTATGGATCGTGGCAAGCAGTACTGTTAGGATCCTCTTCTGACAACATTTCCTGTTCAATGTTATTATGTAATCTTTTGAAAAATTCATAAGTCAAGGTCCGAGATTCTTTTGACCTTCGATTTGACAAAATGGTTCTAACTTCGGCTGTCAGTTGATACACTTTGTCCTCTTGCTCACAGTTACTTTTCGGTGTGTTGGACACTTCCACTTTTAAATCTATCGGTTTCACTACAGGTGTTTGGCTAAATATTATGTTGTATACAAATTAGAATTGTAATAAAAAAAACAACACGTTTAGTAATTATAATAATAAAATTACTTTTTTTTAGACATTTATAATTTTAGATTCCGAGCTAAGTGAAAATTTTAATGGTTTTACAATATTATAGTACCATACCTGGTTACATAAATTATTTAACGTGGTATCCTATGCAGTAATGATTATACTATAATATTATTCGTTTTAATAACTAATTATAGTGTTAACTCTCAAACAACGTGTTCCTAAAGGTAATTACGTGATGATTAGTGTTTGACGTTAAACACTCCAATAAATTGACTAAATATGCAATCAAAACTATGCAACAAAAAAAAAAAATTGCCACTTAATTTTTTCATTATTGGATGTATATGATTTAAATATCCAATTATACAATTTATTTTAAATCGTAAGTACAATTTGTAATTGGTATGATTTTCTACTCTTATACATCTACAATCAATACATTTATCTGTACATATAGTACATACCTATTATAAAATAAATACTGGTTTCAAAGTATAAATATTTGGTCATGAATATTTTATATTGCTTTTAATTCACGTTCTTTTGAATCTGCTAACCTAGTAATTGATAAATTGTATAAATTATCCAATATGTACTAAAAAAAACCGTACAATCAGGTTGTATTCAAATATGTTTGCACTGAAGAAGACTTGATTTTTCATTTATAAATTCTTAATCCAAAATGGTAAAAAAAAAAAAAAAGTTGGAGCCCTAATGATTACCACCGGGCCTAAACTTTAAGTCTACCTACTCAATATTTGAATCCTAAATTGAGGCTAAAATATGATTATAAGCTAAGGATCTTACATTGGTCGACCGCATGAATTAACCCAACAGCCTGTACTTCCACCCACCGTCACGGCAACGTATGCAAACAATCCGGCATTTTCAGGCAAAGTCTTGCACGCTAAGTAAGTACGCCCATCGTTGGACAAATGATTCAAGTCGACCATTTCCAATTCTCGATTTTTAACGAATTTCGTCCATTTCTGTTTGTTTTCGTTCATCTAAACAATTGAGCCGATTTAATTGTATTGTTTTTTTTTTTAGTACCTATAGGTGGCGTTTATGAGATTTGTCACCCACTTCTTTTTCTTTTTCGACTTCCAGGCTGGCTTTGGTAGTTATTTCCGGAAATACGCCATCCAAAGACAACGGACCCGGTTTTGGGGTTTCGTTGAACGGAGTGGTCATCTTACGGGTGTTCATACTTAAAATAAGTTGCGACAAATATATATTACGTGCTTGTTTTTCATTTGTATTTTTATACGGTTCAATTGCGAGTTTATGTAACCATTTCTAAGATTATATAGATAATACATAAAAATAAAAAATTACCGAGAAGACAAGTTAGTTTAGTTTGTTACTTTGCATATCTCTTTTTCACTTTCGGATTTTAACGAATCAAATGCTGCTTTAAAATGTTCTAAAAAGAATAAAAAATCCTCGTTAATTTTCTCTTCAATACTTAGCTGCTGCACTGTTCCAGCCATTATGTTACTATAGATGTCCTTTCACAAAAAAACGTGTTCAATATATATTTTCTAAACAGAATTGATTGCGTTCATTGACTTTACGGTATAGTAGTTACGAGAAAAATAACATGTCTACTGTTTAATATTAAGTTGTTATTTTATGTAAAACTAGAATGTAATATATCTATAGATACAAATATTGTAAACGTTTCTATGGCATCAGGTGGATATTAATTAAAAATATAACTCGTCGATAACAATAAATACATTTATTATTAATATTAAAAATATATTATCATACCTGGCCATGATGTAATCGGGCAACGATAATAACTACGTTATCAGTTCTATACAGAATATATTACTAGCTGACTTGGTAATTCTTTACTTTTTCCATAGGTTCTTGCGATTATTCAACTCCTTTTGGGTGTAACACGCTGTAGAAGCAATGTCTTTTTAAGTGTAAATATATTATTTTTTAATTTATAGCCATCCTGACCAGCGTTGTCCGTGAGATTAGCGTGTGATTATGAGAGCAGTATCTATATTATCAGGTAGGGAAACTACCTGTGGTAGATCGCGGACCCCGCGTGGTGCGTACGTAAGTGTATAATTTATTTCTTAAGTCCAAAGTATCAAACAATTCAAACAATTTGTCCACCGAAATCGTTGTTCGAACTCGATACATTCTGTACCAAAATACACAGGCTTATAGCATTAACAATAATAATTAATATTATTAATACCAATAGCAACCATTTATAAACAAAAAAAGTCCATAATAAATCTCAAAATCCCTGTTTGAGAACCTCTTCAAGAACCTATTGTTTACCATTTTCGCAACAAAATGTAGCCTATCTTCTTCCCCGACGTCTAATCTACCTCTGTACCAAATTTAATCACAATCTGATGAATGGTTTAGAATGCATCATAAAGGACATAGAAACAACTTTTGTGTTTTATATAGATATATTGATTATAATATAGCATAATGTGGTAATAACTAATAATAGTAATATTTTTTCACTTATAGTAACGATTGAAAGTGAAAATTTGGATTTGAATTCCTTTCTGGTAACTGCTGAACGCGATTGCCACAGTACGATAAGCGAAGATTGTGGTGATCCCGCATCACCAGACCGCTCAGGTTCACTTCAACTACTTTCGTCTGATGACAGTGCGACATTCCATCCGGAGTGCATAAACACCATCATCCAGTCTCAACCGGAAGTCAAACTGCAAAAGTTGCGTTTCGTATGGTCAGCACCAAAAACAGGAAGCGGATGCGTGTACTTAAGGTATTTAAACGATATTGACTTGTTAATTGGTATATATCATTAAGGTACCTATTACAATGTCAATTCAATTTTATTTAATTAAAAATAGTTAAATTAATTTCATATTGATTTCACTCTTTAATGCCTAGACCAGCTATAACTTATGTCCATGCAGAGTTTAATAAGTCGTGAGCTTAATAAGATAATGATGTATTTTAGGGCTTTGATTACCTATGAAAACAGCTTTAATAAATATCAGAATACTGAACTGTTAAAGGAACTATGCGAAATGTCTTTCGATACAGTTACGAAGCAAAACGCACCGGCTGAAACCGAAAGTTGTTGTGCTTGTGACGAAGCCGTTTATGAGGTAGGTAAACAACCAATAAAAATATAAAAAATATCTTGAACCTGCGTACCTGTACGACTGTACACTATCTTTTAGTTGTGTGAAAGCAGCATCTGTTTTTAAAGTCTCTTTTTTTTTGTCAAACTGAAATAATAGATGAAATTTGAAGGACTTTGGTCATCTGAAACTCATCCGAAAGACTTCCCGAGTGCTTTGTGGCTTACTCACTTCAGTGACATAATTGGAGCGACACACGATAAAGACTATTCCTTTTGGGGTGAGGGTCAATGGGCCACCGACGGTGTTAGACAGTTGGCCGAATGGGGTTCAACTGCGATTTTGGAATCCGAACTCAGGCAGCAGGTACCCAACCGTTTTATATGCACATCGAATGAAATCATACTATTTGTATACTTATTCACGATATTCAAGGCATTGTTTTTAATTGTTAGAAGAAACATTTAAGAACTTTGATCAAAGCCGCTGGTCTTTGGCATCCACGAGTAAACGCTAACGCCACGTCTAAATTCCGGGTTGACAAGAAACATCATTACATCTCATTGGCTTCTATGCTCGGTAAAAGAATAATAATACAAATCATATAAATATATAATATTATGGTTATCATCTTTCGTCTGTAAATTAATTTTAGGCCCGTCCCCTGATTGGATAGTAGGTGTCAATGGCCATAATTTATGTGAAAAGAACTGTCAGTGGGTTCAAAACCGAACTATAGACTTGTACGTCTACGACGTTGGAACAGACAGCGGACGTACATATATGGTAACGTAATAATACAATATTGTGTACTAATGTCTATATATATTACTAATATTTTAAATATAGTTTCTGCTGTACTTACCTACTAACTTAAAATAAATGTATTAATATAGGCTGATATTTGAAATGAAACCTTAATTTAGTAATTTAGATGTGTGTCGACGGTCGAACATTCAACATTCTTAATATCTACGAACGGTATAATAACAATTAAATAATAAAAAAAACGGTATAATACAATAGGTACCAATTAAATCATTCCAAATTAAGATTATTTAAGTTTGTTCAAAAAAAATAAAATATGATATTAAGGTAAGTAGGTTACTTACGTGGTAACTTCGGTACCTATATGTTACATTTTTTTTACCAACTATAGGCAAATACATCGTAATTCTAGACAAGGATAGCTGTTTAATTAGACAACCTTCATAATAATATATTTATTTATTTTTTTTTTTTTGAAAAATTTTCAATTTGCACATAGGTAATTATTATGTGGGTAGGTGCAATACGAATTAGTTATTAAATCAATTTATTAATTTACATTAAAAAAGCTTGAAGGTGTGAGAACTATCCAGTGACGCCGTGACGGCACTTCAGCGTGAATCTATATGTGCTTATGGTGTGTAATTGTGGTGTATTCAATTAGGTTTCGAGGCCACTGTCACCAGAGCCATTCGAGAGGGAGGGAGATTTCCGGGAATAAAGTTTGTTAAGAGGTTATATTATATGCATGGTTTTGAAGGTGCTTTCTAAATTATGAATACAGTTTTTTGAATGTGGAGTTTAGTATGGTGGGTATCGTTTTAGAAGAGAGTGGGGAAATTGATTATTAGTCAAAGGATTTAATTTTGTGTATTTGATTTTTTAGCTAAGCTCCATATACCATTTGAATATTTACCTAGGCTAGGCCAGAGTTATTTAATTTTAATTTTTCTAAGTGGATGCTTGTGTTTTGCCCAATTTAGGCGTTTGTAGAAGGTTAATAATAGGTACCTATTTGGCTATGATGACTTTAGGTATGGGTTAATTTTTTAGTATACTCAATGACAGAGATCAAACGTTGTGTTGACCGATTTATTTATTTTTTTCTGTTAAACGCTATGAGGGACTAAAATAGAGATAGGGTCGATAGGGAGATAGTGGAGATGGTTTGGAAGGATGTTGGATGCCACATCAGGATCAACATGAGTGAAGTAAACCACTTTGTAAGAATCTTAATCCGCTACATGTATTTGTGGGTACATGGGTTGGTTAGTGGAGTAAAAATCAAAAAGTATTGGGGACGTGACTCCGGATAATATTGTAGAGATACTGGAGAGCTTTGAGTATAACCTACCAAACCTTGATACCCAAACTTGAAAGTAATACATTTATTTTGTTTATTTGTATTTTATGTTTAAATTACTAAAATTAAGTTTTACTATTGTGATTTAAAATAGACTTATCTATCATCGTCCAATGTCAAACAGACTTTTCCCATGACCTAGCATGGGATGAATAATATTTTATCATCAAAAAAAAAAAATTTAACTTTTAATAACAGCTAAAAAGCAAAACAATAATATAGACGTATATAATTGTTATCACAGAATGTTGTGGTAGGAAACGGGAAGGAAATTATTTAAATTTACATTTCGTTTATTTCAAAAGCTAAATTTTAAAATAAAAGTTTTATTTAAATTTTTAATTCCTTAACATAGGTAGAAGGAACTAAAGACAGTCTACGCAAATTTCAAATTTGCATGATTTGTAAGCAGAAGGAATATTTTATCATAATCAATTATGTTCATTACATTAAATATAGTGAATAAAAAATTTTTAAAAATGTACTGTTTTTCAGAATATTGTGTATTTAGTAATAATAACATAAATAATCCTATTTGGAACAAACCAAAACTATTAATCGTAAGAACAGAAAAGTTTATATAGTAATTACAGAATTTGATTAAAAAGTTCCACGATTGACGTTTATAATCGCTTTAATTATTTTTACAATATAAACATTTTGTCAATCTTTTTAAAATGTTATTTTCATCTATGAACGTAAATTATAATGATATATTGACGACTAACGTGCTGTAAATTGTAATTTATGACGATCCCGTATAAGTGTATAACCACTATAACCTACCTATAATAGCCACTAAATTACTTATAATAATTACAAAAAATATTATTCAGTGTGTATTCCATTAAGAATATATTAGTTACACTTGAAAAAAATTGATAAATTATTGAATTTATGAATCGTTTGTATACATCTGTGTGCACACATTTCATTCAGTAGTCAAAATTGTTTTCTAAATGGCATTTAGGTAATCATAATATTATTAACACAGTATATGGTCGTATGGAACACGCTAAAACCCATATTAGTACTTACTACCTATAATGTTGGAATGTATATTATGAGTATATTTAGCATTTAATAATCAGTAACATAATACTATTTTGTTATAATTATCGAAGTAATATCGTTTCCACAGAATAAATTAAATATCATTTATGTTCTGTGTTACTACACTCTATGCGTGCATTTTCCTTACAGTGTTCCTGTAGTAAATAATAACATTTTTTAAATTTTTTTATATAGGTACATAATTATTTTATTTTTAGACTTTCTTGTGTTGTATTATAAAAATGTGTTATTCGTAAATACAGATATGTAATATTCATGCAGTAAATAGGTGTACAGAGTATAATAATGTTTATAATGATCTTGATTATACATTTTTTTTTTATTAATTAATTATGAGTATTTAGAACATTAATTGTTATTTGTACTAAATAAATTCAAATCCATGACACAACGTTAATTAGACAGTCTAGTTAGAGCTCGAAGGTTCACGTATTTGCATATTAATTTATTCTGTTAATAATAGTAGTTGCGTGCACCTACGTCATACGAGCATATTATTATGATACATTTTTAATTTATTTGACGATTTTCTTAATAAAAGCCATGTTGACCTGTTTAAAATTATATTTGAAATCTTAATATTTCACTCGTTAATCCATTTGATTTGTCTACATTTCATTAGACTTAAAGTCAATTTTATCACACTTGTTGCTCTGCACTTCCCAACTTTATATTTTTTTTTTTATATTATTATGTTATAAAGTTCTAATTCTGTCGTATAAATTATTTTAATTTTCTATAATAGGATGTCTTAATGTCTGTATGACGTTTTAAATGAACATATACTATAATATGTAAATAATATTATTTAATTTAGTCAATACGTTTGTACTATTATACAAATATCTCTTTACACGAACGACTGAAATCCTGAATAGGACATAGGTACTAAATAAAAACAATAACACATAGTAAAAAAATAATAAACTAAATGTTATGAGATATCTTTCTGCTGGTACTTGTATAGTTGAATCATGATTACAATCGAGACATTTTGGAATTTGAGTTAGTAACTTTGAAATAATGATAAACTGAAATAAATATTATTCCCGTTACATGAAGTTTAATTAACTGCTTTGCGTCATTTGATTGAACTTCTATCGAGGATGTCAGCAGCAGCTCAATATGTTTTTTCTTTCTCGGACCAAATTGCAGCATAGATAAAACACATTCATGTAAATTCATAGGTACCTATTAGTACTACAGTAGAATAAATTCATTTTTGCCGAAATATTGCTTTAAAAATGACCTTGTGTGTATAAAATATAACAATATACTCTAAAAGTTCTCAAGTACTCATAATATTTTTAAATTGCAACAAAATAACTAAAATTTATTCTTGGTTTTAATATATAATATTATGCAAATTTGAACTTAAAATGTTTAAAAAAATAACTGTTCTTATATAATTTTACATTTTTTGGTTACAGTATGAAATATTTATGACAATCCTTATTTTAAATTTTACGAGTTAATATCCAATGTCTAACTTCAACAGCTCATAAAAAATGAATTTGACTTTCCGGTTTTTTTTTTTTTTTTTGTTAAATGTAGGAAAACTTATGAGGAATCTTGAAATTAATTTTCAAATAGTAAATATACAAAAAAAAATGTTATTAATTTCCAACTCAAAATATTTTGTAAATTTTCGTTGATTTTATTGAATTTTTCGGAAATTTTAACTTTGGAGCTCAATATTTTACCTATGAAGTTTTTTTTAGTTTTTTTCTTAGCGTATTAATGAAACACTGATAATAATGGTTAATCAAGTGAATAAATTAGTTAATTTGTAAATTATTATTTAATATTAGTAGTAGGCACTACTGTAATAGGTAGGTTAGGTTATACTTAGATTATACACTAAGATTACAGATGCTCGTCTATTATTAAATATTGATAAGATTCTTATTATTATGCAATAAACTAAATTTATATCTTTCAATCATGTTATTAGTATTATATATTATGTATAATTATACTTTTAATATCATTAAGTAAACATAAAACAATAATATTTATAATATTAACGCAACAAAAATTTGTAATGCTTAATAACCTATGTTTATAATGAACGGTCCTTACATATTATTTATTTAAGTTTCCCACATAATCAGTGAAATCATTTGTATTGGTAAAATATTTAAATGAATCTCAATGATAAAATAAATAAAATGTTTGATATTGTTGCATACACAATTATATACATAAAATATATTTAAATTAATTTTAGTCACACAACCAAGAGACCCTACCACATGAACGCATTTTTCGGATCACCCCGATGTATCCGGATGATCCCAGGTCACCTTTTTTCAACGAAAATGGCAACGAGATGGCTCCTTTGGCCCGCTTACATTTGAACAGAATCAACCTCATACCGAAGTCTTGTTCGGACAAGATTATAACAGATTTAATGGACGAACTCGTAGTGTCGGAGAACTCACAAGATATATTAAGGCGTAAGCAACAGCTTTTGTTTTATTTGTTTTGGTTTATTAGATAATATCATACCTACCTACCTCACCTACATAACTATAATGTCCATGTTTAGCTGAATGTGCTGTATCAAAGTACTCTGAATGGAATGAATGCAACGTGACTTGTGGCAAAGGTCTCAGATCGAGAAGCAGAAACTATTTAAATGAGACCGCAGCTCAGCAGTTTGGTTGCGACAGACAATTGGTATCTAAAGAAATGTGCCTGTCTTCGGTGCCAATTTGCCCGTAATTATATTTTATTTGATATTATACCTAATACTTTTGTAGTTTGGAGGGAAATGGGAGCGAATGAAAATTATTTAAAAATAATATCGTTGTTAAGATTTGTTATAGCTCCAGAAATGTAAGTAATAATTAGTTGTAAATTATCTAATTAAACATACTCCTAAATCAGGTTTTTAATTTCGGTGACTTTCGAGGAAAGAAATGTCATGTTGTAACGCTCATTTTCAATTCTAACTTTTAACAATATACAGGTAGCGAAAATCGTTATAATAATGATGTGACCTGTTTGAGTACTGTTGCCTTATAGAGGAAATTTATTTTATAGCTAGATTCTAACATTTTTAATTCACCTCTGTGTGATGTAATTGTTTTAAAAGATTATTTTTTTTTTTTTATTGTAGATTTAGTGATCGGTATAAAACTATTTGAACTAAAAAATATTTTTGAGGTTTATACCAAGTATTTATTTACCCTTCTAAGAGTTCAAAATTATATCTTAATAGCTATGCTATTTCCATTCATCTCTATTGAAGATTGATGACAGTTTGTATCTACTTAGCTATTTGTTAATCTAAAAATGTAACATTGCTTTACTTGTAAATTACGATTGGATAATCATTTTCAATTTGATTTATTATTATAATTTTTCGGACACGTTGTCTTTGAATTTATTGTGTTTGTATTAGTTTTAAATTAGGTACCTACTAGTTTTTTTTTTTTAATTTAGTGGTGAGACAGAACAAGAAGACGACAGTCTGCTAATAGACGATGCTAAATGCAACACCACGGAATGGACACCGATGTCTGAGTGTTCAGTGTCGTGTGGTATAGGATTCATGTTCCGCACTAGACAATTTTTAGATCACACGAGTTACAAAAAGTGTCGCCACATCGGACTTGTCATGAAGAAGAAATGCATGCAACCAGCTTGCACTAAAGTCGCTGAACAGGTGATCCAAACATTATAAAAAATATATTTCTATGACACCAGCATTTTAGAAAAGAAATTTAGGAGTGGAGCTTACACATTTTATTTTTCTAGAAAAATCTGCTGTATTTAAAGGTTGAACGCCATAAGACCTAGGTTTGGATATCAACTAGATTTCGATGACTATGCCAACAATGATTTTAATATATAAAATATATTAATTGAATATATATAAAATTTAAATATATTTTTGTTATTTTATGGTTATATTTAAATGGGTCTTAGAAATAATAATAGTCTTAGGTTTTCACTATTCATATTGAAATATAGTGCATAATCTGAATTTAATGATAATAGAAACCGATAAATATGATAACCAATTTTGGGTATCATTTAATAAAAGTATATTAATATTAGTGAGACCCAAATTTGGTGTTCATGGCAATGTAAACAAATTCACCAAGGGCCAAATTTGGGTCTTACTGCAACTTTGGAAATAACTCAAAAACCCACATTATGGCGCTCAACGTGTGTTAACCATATAATATAATTATTTGTGTCTTAGTCTTCTTTCACTAGCATATGCCCGGTAACCGAATGGAGTATGTGGAGTCCTTGCAACGTAACTTGTGGCCAAGGGTTGTCGATCAAGTCTCGGTTGTTGCTTGTATCCGGTGAAAATTACACAAAATGTATCGATAAAGTCGTGCTGGAGGAAACTCGAACGTGTAACGGGACGCGGCCTACCTGTGAAATAAACTCGTCTCTCGCAAAAGGTG
Source organism: Macrosiphum euphorbiae (assembly GCA_949089665.1). Lineage (NCBI taxonomy): Eukaryota > Metazoa > Arthropoda > Insecta > Hemiptera > Aphididae > Macrosiphum > Macrosiphum euphorbiae. The sequence continues at coordinate 40,605,645 of CARXXK010000002.1, read as the reverse complement.
AATATCAAAATCAAATTACTTATTAAAAGTAAAATATTTTTCTTCTTCTTCTGTATAATATACAGATTTAATTCACTAAAAACTTTAACGTTTTTAATATTGTTCGTATTACCTAAAGCAATGATATTATCCGATAAAACTGAACCTATCTTGTATTCTTGTGTATAATATTTAACTATAATAAATATTTTTATAAATTCGAATGTGGAATTGCGTTTCTATACCATGTTCTAAATAAGAAACACCCAGACTTAACAAATATTAGTTATTTCCCTTTACTTGTGAGATCGTTCAGCTAGTTAGGCTATTGCTATTATAATATTCTAAATTAAACTGTATAGTGTATTGCCCTATAAGGTACATTAAGAATATCTCATATTTTCTCAAAGTAAACATTATGCATTTGAGTGGTATTAATAATTATTGTTATTTATAATATTCGTTTATGGATGTGCATTCGGACTCGTGTATTTTCTACCTTATAAAAATATCTATTGCTAAACAAATTTACAACATGAAAACATGAAATATTATTTTGGAATACAAACAGTTATTAAAAAAATGCCTACCAACGTAGGTATTTAGTAATTTTATTATTATTATTATTTTTTTTTTATTGTAAATTCATTTTGAAGTGACATTAAATTATTGAAAAATGACTGAAATCAAATTACATTTGATTCAGAATGGGATATATTAAACAAATGATTACATTTATGAAATAATTTTTTTCCTATTACACTAGCATATTACTAGTTAAATTTAAACGTTAGATTTAAATTTCTGCATTACTGCGAGGACACCGCTAAAAGATTTAAAAAGATAATAAGTAGGTAGCTGTTTTTATTTTACTGAGTTCTTGCAGTGTTATAAACTAACCATATAAATTTCAAAGAAAGATTGAGTGTTTATCGTATTCATTAATATTTTCCTCTTAACATACCTACATTCATTACCTATGTACATATAGACTCATAGTGTGCAAATACGGGCATTGAAGTCATAACCGAGTAACCTGACCCGATCACATATATGTTCGATTATATATAGATGTATTTTAAGTATAATAGATAATATCATAAATATAATTTATTCCATTGTGTCTTCTGTATTCGTTAATAATTGAATATTTCATTACTGCTTTAACTATTATAATTCATATTTCCAACGGTTCGTATACAAACGTAATAAAGTAACATTTTATGTTTTAAAAATCAAATGAAAACCGATTGTCAACATTTTGGCCACTTAAATTGAATCCTTCTCAGAATATTTCATTAGGACAAAATATGGTTTAACGAATAAGTAGAATGCACATAGAAAATGATCAATGAGACTTTTTTTTCTACTTGACAAAATATTATAATAGAAGTTTGGTGTTAAATACTAATGTCTAACTATTAACCATTAATAACAGACAACCATAAACACGTTACATGTATAATAAATAAGTACCTATTTTAAAATGACAAAAAATAAGATTATCTAATACGACTTGAAAACAGTATATAATAGTTTACAATAATATTACAGACATGAGACATCGTATTAAAAGGTACCTAATGCAAACGTGACCTATATTGTAAAAAGTGTGAATTCTCTCTAAAATAAATCATAAATCAATTTTTTGTTTTCAGAAATATGTAGCATGGAAAAAAACGAAGGAGCTTGTAACGTAAACGCTGTTCGTTATTATTACGATAAAGCATTTAAGACATGTAAACAGTTCAAATACGGCGGATGTCGGGGTAATGAAAATAATTTTAAAAGTGCCAAAGAATGCTATAAAGTGTGCCACGGTGTGGTTTGAAGAAATGAAGTACTTACTTCAATAATAAGTATCGTTAGGTAGAATAGTTATAACTCATAACATACAAAATAATAATGCGACAATATATTATAACTATAATGTATATAATAGAATAGAATAGTGCAAATAGATGTTAAAAACTTATATTATATACGCACAGTACGTACACTTGTTAAACTTGACAGACATGGTTAACCAACATTTTACTGTGGATTTGTGTTTATATTATTTCCTTAAGTTGTGCAATTTTTTTTTTAATCGTTCGTGTTTTGGTACGCCGTCAGAACCATTAATTTTGTATTCATATAATATTATTAATACCATTGAAAAATAAACAACATTTTATTCAAATGGAATATCATCATTGACATTACCATTACATTTATTTTGGTTATAAGTTCCAGTCTTATATAATCTTCGATTATATGGAAAGCTATATACCTATATTACCTACATGTTATACCATATTGAATATTCACATACTATTGTGGACTGAATTTTATGTACCTACCTATCCATATAGTCTATATGTTTATCAGAAAGCAGTATACTTAATAATTTATGCGTATGTCATAATTTGTAATAAAGTATAATAGGTGTATTGACTATTATGACGTATTTTATTGTTACCGTTTCATGAGTTTAAACTGGTTTATGTTGTAAACAAAATGCTAATTAAAAATATATAGGATAACATTTTTTACCTATTAATATTTTAATTGATACAATAATACAGTAATACAGTAATTTACTGTGCAGCTATTTGAATCAAACGATGTTTTACATTAAATTCAAGAGTACCTACCTCTTCTGGAAAAAAAAAACTGGATTAGGCATTGTAAAGTACCTATTTGAATTTAACATGTACTATTTATTGTACAAGCCCAATATATGAATAAGAACAATTTAATTTAGTAAACCAAATTTTTAATTAGTTATTATGCTTCAGTTATTTTTTTTTGACCTCGGAAATGACGTAACATCCTCACGATAACATGCTTAAATTTATTGAATTTTGATTGTTAAATAGATCAATTATTTAGTGTTATCTATCGGTTAAACATAAAAAAAGCGGGTAAGTTGATGTAGCTCTGCTCTACAGTAGGTTACAAATGGGAAATGTATAATAGATTGTATTAAACTTGAATTCAATTATATAATATCATTGTATAAGGAAAACGATTCTGAGCGGAGACGGTTTATCAGTCTGGATTTTTTTTAATTTGTATTGTTTATTATAGCCTTTAAGTTCAATTAATATTATAATATTATAATTTTTTTATTCGCTGCAACGGTGATAGACAAATCGTTAGAAATTAAAATCCAATTTTAAGCGGTTTTTCGTAATTTGTCAGTAGTTTTTCCCCTGGAATTAAATAACTACTGAGAAAATCGAAAAAATGACGTCTATAAAGTACCACCCTGATCCAATTTTTTAAAAGATAAGGTACTATATGTTGAAATCGAAGCACTTCTTCTGGTAAAAATTGTATGTACAGGATATAAAAAAAAAAAATAATAAACACCATTGTAAAACAACTAGCTTAGAATCTAAAATAGATAGACACATAAAACCTAATGGTTTTGAAGTCGTTTTGACAATACTTTGTGTAGAGGAGGCAATTAAAAATGTCTCATATCTATATACCTATATTTTATATATTTTACTGGTGAGATTGGGATAGTAACTGTTATTATACTTGCTTATCGGTTATATCTATTTACTATACCTACCAGTAGGTACACCGTACAGACAATGGGCTCACACGAATTGCCTCCCATTTGACCATCGAATTACTCTCCGATTTAAAAAATATCATTCCCTTGAATTGCAATCTATTTTAGGTAGTGACCCTCTTGTACTAGAATCGTCTCCGGTAACTACTGTGATTAATCGATTTCAAGTTCAAATCACAAACATAATTTTTTTTTGAACTAAAAACAATTGTGAAAGCCTACACGAATTAAAGTTTAAAAGTTAGCTTATTAAAAATGTATTTTTGTATATTATGATTAGTGGCCAATGATTTAATTTTCAAGTGACAATAGCAAGTATGCCTAAAATAAATGTTATAATTAACCAAGCAAAACTTGACATATTATTTTATTTAAGTTAAAATGTGTATAGGTAAAGGTACCTTAAGATATAGAATACTAATCAATACAAATAATAACTTAAAAAGTAACAAATAACTTAACTTTATCTTAAAGTTCCAACTAATTATGTTATCGATTCCCAGCCTTGATAAATAATAATGACTTAATTAAACGCCACTTTTGAGATGTGGATTGCCAAGATATAAAATATTAATAAGTAATAACTACCTAGTGGTAAGTACAAAGAGTGAAATAAATATTTCAAGAAAGTAGCAATATTGGCAAATACAAATAAAAACATTACGGAACTTAAGTACCTAACTAGTATTTTAAACGTCTGTTGGAAAAAAAGTAGTACTTAATTGATGTAAAATAACATGCGATATCTATTGCATTTAATACCGTGTCACAAATATTATAATAATATAATTTAGTCTGTACAGTAGTTAGTAATATGTTACCGTTTTACATCATGATCTTAAACAAATGTAAGGAAAAAAATTTAAGTAAATTGTTTTTTAAATATAAGTTCAAATAAAAAAAGGTGGGTACTAGGATGTCGCTCTGCTGTACAGTAGGTTACAAGTGGGTCACTGTATAATGGAAGGCATTAAATTTGAATTCAATGATATAATATCATTGTATAAGAAAAACGATTCTGAGCGAAAACGGTCAGTCATCCTATGATATTACTAAGTATATTTGATGATATTATTGTGAATAAAGTAATTTATATATAACCTATTTATCTATCTACTTAACCTTGTTTTAAATTTTTAATCCTTAGCTATAAAAGTTGAACATTTTATACATTTTTAACTGAAAATAATTATTAAATTTTAAATTTAATACATTTTGTCAAAGTTCAAACTTTCAATGCTTATAAAAAAAATTGTGCCTATGTATTTTCATGGTTTTTCAACTGCTATTGTAACAATACATCAGGAGCCTTGCATTAAATTTTCGCGATTTTTTTACCCAATAAATAAAATTGTATTGATATTTATAGAAAAAAAAACTAAAAAAATTGAAAACTGACAATGTCTGTAAACAGCTCAAAAAGAGACAAAATATTTTCAAAATTTTATAGTGTATAGAAAATGAAAATATAAACATTCAGTATAATTTTAATTTATTTACAGTTATTCATTTTTGAATAACAACAAAATCGCTTTATGAGAAATGGAGTGAATATCCAATGTTGAAAAAATTTGAATTTCAAACCCTCATAAAAGTTTAATTTGACTTTCTTATAGACATTTTTTTTTGATATAGGTAGATAATCTTATAGCAGTCTTGTTTTACACTTTCAAATCTTAGATTTAAAAAGAAAAATTTTATGAATTTCTAACTCAAAATAATTTGCAAATTGTCGTCATTATACGTATTTGTTAATATTTGAACTTTAAATGATTATTAATAAAAATTTTGACTGGATTTTTAATTTTTTTCATCTGCCTTTGAAACAATATACTAGGATCTTTCTATTAAATTTTCAACCTAACCAACAAATAAAATTTTATTGATATTTATAGAAAAAAAAACTAAAAAATATTTGGAAAATGCTAATATAAACATTCAGTCAAAATGTCATGTACCTACGGTCATTTGTTTAATAGTTGCACCAAAAGTCAAAATCGATTTATTCGAAAACAGATTTTGCATACAAATTCCCGTTTTTCTCACGAAAATTATGGATTTTGATTTCAACTATAATATTATCATGAGTTAGCAATCTATTTTATTATTTCATATTTGTAGGGTACCTGTGGTGATTATTAAAATCGAATTAATATTTGATTTCGTCTCAATTCCCAATATTTTATTATAAGAAACTAATATAAAAAAAATTAATTAAAATATTTAATTTCTGAAACTAAGATACTATGAAATATCTTAGTTCATGATTCTAATTTATAGGTAATCAAAACATTTACAACTAAAGCAATTTGGTTATGATACCTCTGCAGGGAATGCCATGGCATACCCAGCATCCCCCCTGAGCACGCCTATGGGTGGCAAGTTTGGAGTGGAATTTTTTGTAGTGTTTGGATACAAATGTGGTTACGATTTTAGTTGAGCTTCCCAAATAATTTTAAATTTGCATAATTTATTAGAAATAAAAATAATTTTTGAGACACATAAAGAAGAATGATTTATACTAATTTCTAGATAATTAAAAACAGTTTTATAAATTTATACCTACACAATATTTTAATAGTACGAATTTATGTAATTAGGTTTCTTGGTTACTACCTATATAGAACTACCGTCATGTACATCTGTTAGGCACAGATGCAGGGGGAGCTAAGAGGCTTTAGCCAACCTTATAAATAGTCTCATAATCCATAAATTTAAAATATAAATAGAATTGTTAATATTGTTAACAAATCATATCGATAATGAAATTGATTTTTTCCTCAAACAAATGCAGCCCTCCCCCCCTTCAATTTCAGATCCATGTTGACCACTCCTCATAAATAATATTACAGTTTATTTTATTGGTATTATGTAAATAATATTTTTTACCCAACAAATAAAATTTTATTGACGTTCATAGAAAAAAAAAAACTAAAAAAATTGGAAACTGAAAATGTCCGTAAACAGTTAAAAAAATCAAAATATTTTGAAAATTGTATCGTGTATAAAAAATGCTAATATAAACAACCAGAGAAAATTGCATGTATCTACGGTAAATTGTGAGTTACCCCAAAAATTAAAATCGACTTTTTTCAAAAACCGATTTTGCCAAAAAATTCCTGTTTTTCCTTATTTTTTTTTACCAGGTGCTTTTAAAAACATCTGGGACTGACATCATATTATAACACTAAGATGTTATAACATGTTATGATACTTTTGTTATTCAAGTAATTTATTTTACTCTTTTACCTTAGTAGGTTCATTAATTAATTGTCTCAAAAAATTTATTTTAAAAGGTCATTATGTGTATACTGTACTAATGTATATAATATAATAATATAATTTTAGATTTTCAAGTACCCATGAGTAATATTTTTAAATACAACAAAATAATTAAAATCAAATAATTGTTTACACTTTTGAACTTAAAATATCTATCAGAAAAAGTGTACCTATATTTTTTTAGATTATTTGGTCACAATATAAACTATAGGTACCTACTTAAGAAAAACCTTGTTTTAAATTTTCAAACCCTTTAGCTAAAAAAATTTATTTTTTTTACATTTTAAGCTACCAAATAGCTTGCACATTTTCAACATTTTGATGAATTTTGTCGAAATTTAAATTTTAAATTTTTAGGAAAAAAATGTTCCTATGCATCTTCAATATTTTTCAACTGCAATCATTACAATTAAATATTTATAACGAATCTTGTCTTAAATTTTCAATTTGTGTGATGGTTTGAAGTAACAAAAAACGTATCGATATTTATATAAAAAAAAATTGAAAATTGAAAATGTTTATAAAGAGCTCGAAACGAGTCAAAACATTAAAAAAAAAAAAAAAAAATGTTAAAATATTTAGTTATATAAAATTAACATTTGGTGAAAATTTAAAATATACGTCATTCGTTTTTTTAATTTCAACAAAATATGAAATCCGTTTAATAAGAATAATTTGTCTAACTTCAAACTCTCAAAAAATATATTTGACTTTCCGGTAAACTTTCCTTTTGTGTTTAAGGTCGGAAAATGTAAGGGGAATTTGTATTGAATTTTCAAATCTTAGATTTCTTGAATTTCTAACTCAAAATAGTTAATTAATTCTTACTTCAGACGCTCATAAAAAAAATGTTTAGGTTTAAAGTTCAACTTTTTTTTTAATTTCCACTAGCAACTTATGACGAGGAACCTTGTATTAAATTTTCAAGTTATTTGACTGAGCAAAAAAAATTTTATTGACAGTAATTTAAAAAAAAACTAATCAAAATGTTTTAATGCCCATAAATAGCTCAAATGCTCAATAAGAGTCAAAATATTTTTATAATTGTACCACGGTGTGTAAATAATACAAATATAAACATTCTGGGAAAATGTAATCTATCAGTAATTTTTTTCTGGGTTACACCTAAATTTAAAAATCAAATAGGTATGTCCAAAACTGAAAATAGCGTAAAAATCTCGGTGTCTCCTTAGTTTTGGTTTTTCCTGGCTCTTTAAAAACTATTAGGAATTTTTGACTTTTGATCCCTAAAGTACTAATTAGAACAACTTTCATACCAGAAAAAAATGATGAAATAGAAAATTGAAACATTTTTACTGCCCCAGAAGGCGATGACAGACTAAAAAAAAGTACACACACAAAATTAATACATTCATCGCTCCGCTCAGAATCTAAAATAATAAAATATATTATAATACAACAAAATTACACCATTAGGTATATAGAAATAGTATGGAATATTATTAATATAACCATTTAAAAAATCTTTCATACAATTTGTGAAATAAGTTTGCCGGAAATTATGAAAATGTTAAAAAATGTATAGTTCAAATAATAAATTGAATTTACAGGTATTGGATTCAAACTTTGTGTCATTTATGTATTTTATGTATTTTTAATATTTTAAATTGATATAAGATCAATTTATGAGGGGTATTGTATTGTATTAAATTATGCATATTTTTAACAGAATAACAATCCGAACATTTCGAATAACTAAAAAGATAACTTAAAATTAGTTTAATTATTTTGAAATAATTGTCATCAATTATATTATAAAATTTTAAGTGTAAGTATAAGTGGAATATTTCTAGTTCCTACAGATTAATATTTTTCTAAATTACAACATAATAACTAAAATCTTTTAAATAAAAATCATTATTTTTTTATAAATATCAAATTACATGGAAATTAGAATTTTAACGCTTATAAAATAGTAAAGTAGGTCCAATTTATACTTTTTAAGCTTTTAATTTATAATGTAACTTGTTTCAATTCTTAAGCCTTTGGTAATAACATTATTATGTTTTATAAGACAGTTAATGTCAAGTATTGAAATTAAAATGCTTAGGTATTTGCTTAAGCCTATAACATTTACTATGGATACTTATTATCTGCTTTAAGAACAACTTAATAATGAACCTCGTATTCATTTTTCAAACTTTTTTTTGCATTAAATATTTTTGTGATTATAAAAAAAAAGGAAAACATTTAAAATGTCTGTAAAAACTACAAATACAGCCAAACTCTTTTTATAATTATAACATGTCTAGAGAATCCTAATGTCTGATGTTAAGTGAACATTTCAAGACTCTATGTCCTATGCGGTAATTCATTTCTGAATTAGATACATTAAATGGAAATTAATTAATGATATTCACCTTTGTATTTTAGTATTCATTTCTTAGTATATCAAGTATAACTTACTTGCGTATAATTTATCATATAAATCAATTTACTTATTTGAATGTTAATTTAATTTAGTTAATATTTGATAAAAAATATTTATTTATATTCAAATCAATTTATATTAATATGAGAAATAAATATTTTGGTTATATTTAAATATTGGGTATTTTAGACGATTGTTTACGTATTGTTTGTATATTAAACAGAATTTAAAATTAATTTTGAATTAAAATAGACAACCCAACGTTATAAAATATTTAAGTTAACGTAGTGATAAATTAAAACCAAATAAAGACATTATGTTTAATATTATGAAATAAGAAATGTGCTAATGTAATGTGTATTGTATAACAGTTCATAAATGTATAAGAACACAGAAAATGTTGTTTTGAAATTGGAAAATAACTCTTAGTAAATATATAATAAAATTCATAAAGTATGAACATTATTACTATGTAATTGTTGATATGAAATTGATTTTGAGAAATCCGGAGAGAATCCTATATTTTTGGTGGCCGTTTGAAAACGATTTATAGACAGTCAATGAAAACTCGGTTTGCCCATGTAGGTACCTATTTTATAATATTATCGAGTAATTAAGTTTTATTTTTCACCGTGTTTGTGATTATCACTCGTAAATATAAAAATATAAAAACGAAAACATCATGAAAATATTGCAATAATAGAACATTGGTGCGTTCATTATAGTTTAAATGCACAATATGTTATAGGTACATACAAATATCATAGTTAATATCCATCGGTGTTTTTTTTTCTGTTATTAAACCAACCTACAAAATCGAACATTTCTCTCACCACTTGACGTTATGTGTCTAAAACCAATGGTCAGACGAAACAAAAAAAAAAAAAAACAATAATAGTAATAATGTATTAATGACGATGGAAATTAAGGTGATCCTTGATCCTCCTTAATTACGTATTCACTGGCATACTATACTCGTACGGGTACGGTGAGTGGGTAATGGGTATATAAAAGCTGGTCGTACCCAAAGCCGTGTTATGTGTTCAGCGTTCAGTGTTCCTTCAACAACCATTTACATGACAACTAGACATCATCGACAACACCGTGTGCAGTAGCTTGGAGCGGAGCTCTCCAAACTTCATTCGCATTTTAGTGCTCAGTTGATTTTTATTATTTTCTTATTGGCTTTTATTTTTCAAGAGTTCGTTGACATTGCATGATACAGGTAATAGTTTTTCATTTTTGCACATTATAGATTATAATATTTTAAGCACGTCCATTCTAGATTATAGTCAAGTATTATAATATTATGTCGTTCCTAATCTGCAGCTGTATTTTCTTTATACTTTATCGATCGTTAATATTATTTTACTGATACTGAACATGTATAATGATGTGGAAGCATGTATCACTAGACCTCATCATTATTTTGATCGACGACTTTCGATCGAAACATAGAAGAATTTTTAGTTTTTCGTGAAAAAATAATAATAAATACTTGCGATAGAAAACTGTTTTTTTTTTCAATTGTTATAGCTTAGAGTAAATCAAAGATCTTATGATGTTTTTAAATGTTTCATAATTTTTGTCGTCGATCATAAATAACGGATCAATGAATATACATGTCAGATTATACTCTTGAATGGATTGTTAAATAATATAGTAAATAATTAGGACGTAACCAAAATTTAAAAATTTTTTTTTTAATTATTTATTTTAAAAAGTATATTTACAATCTATACAACATACAAGGTATAATGAGTAAGTGTGGTGACATAACAACATGAGACATAAAATAACATTAATAGGAAGAGCAGCAGTAGGCTCCCAGCAGTGCCACCTGACCAGAAATGTATCATTTTAATCAACTAATTATTATTTGATATATGTAGTGTTAGGTATTAGGTATATGTTAGTGTTAAGTGCCTTTTCTTACAACAACTATTATTTTAATTAAAAAAAGCCCCAATTATTCGAATACCAAATGGGTATAATATAAAAACATACATTTTGTAGACTAAGTTAAGCGTGTTCGGGTTAAGTTGCATACAACACAAATAGTTAACCTACCTATACATTTTACTGATAGCGTCACACCAATTAGGTGACAACATTTAAAAATATTATATGATATTATGGTATGTAATTTAATTGAAATATTCATAGGTATAATAATTCTAATAAATGGTAGTAAGTACATTATAGTTGTAAAAACAATATTTTCACTAAACTGTTCAAATATTTCAAGGACTGTATAATTGCCGTAAGTCGTTTTTAATGAACCTATAATATAAATTGTCGTTTGCATGTATTTGTTCGATTTCTCAAATACTATAATAAACTAAAATGATTAAATAACAATTAATGATTTCATTGAAAAAAGTATTACAGTCAAACTAAATTTTTTTTATATTATTAAAATATTATTATAAAAAAATCATTACATACAGAACGGAATTATAACAAAAGCAAAATAAAATTATACTTTTGAAACATTGTGTATTAATATTAATTTGGAACAGAATTTTTAATCATTAGGTAGTTTTATTCATAATTTAATATCCATATTTTGTTATTTTGTAATAAACCAGTTTTAATTTAATACCTATTATAAAAAATTATTATGTCTATAACCATTTGCGTAGCTCACGTATGAGTAACATACAATAGTAATTTGTAAACAAAATTCATTTGGCTTTAAAAATAGCATTTTTTTGTTGGCAATGATTGTGATATGTTAAATTATAAACATGAAATAATTAATGCTTTTTTAATATTTATGTATCTCGATGATAACGAAGAAGAACATTCAATTAATGTTGGTATAATGTAATGGATTTTTGATAAAACATTAGGCTCAGGTACTTAATATAAAAATTATAATCCTAATTCAAAAACGAAAATTTAAACCAAAATTAATAAAAATGATTAGGTACCTAGGTATATGTTTAAAGTTTTTCACATGAAATTCAATATATACGTGAAAAATAATAATGCACAAATAGAGTAGCTACCTACATTATATTATCAAATAACCTATATTTAAGCTAAATTAAAACATGTAGGTATATAATACCAGTACCTACTTATAATAATCATTTTCCTCAATTGATAAATATTTTTCAAAAGACATTTAATGTGATAAAATACTGAAATATTCATTCATAAATGAAATATGACCTTAAAATCGAACGATATGTATTAAAAACTAAAAAGATTAAATTTGCAAAAATATGCACCGAAAAGTTGTATACTTAAATTCACAATACTGAACGTTATTTGAGCTTACTTAGCATTTAATACGACTAGCCAGAAAAAATTCAAAAAACTTTCAAATCCACCCCGTAGATATTCTAAGTATAATTATTATTTTAGAGGTTAACGGCGTCGAATATGATTTAGATATACGAAACTAATGACAATGTCAGATTAGGACTTATCTAGTCACATTGTACCGTGCATATATCTTACAAGTATCTGAACAAATATTTATTCTGTTTGGAAAGTAACATTATTTGTATTTAACGTTAATTTTTTCGAAAAATATAGGTAGTCGAAGAACTATTTCAAAATATGTTAATTCGAAATAGCCCTTAAATATTAATCCAACTATAGACATAACTATTCATATAGGCAAAATCACCCGAATAATTAAAAATATAAAATTATAATAGATTTTGAAAATTCATTAAAACAGTTAATTCATTATACATATTTGATAAACATTTTACCTATTAACCAATTATCATATTATTAATTAACCTAGTCCGTAGGTACGACAGGTCAAATTATAAATATTATAAGGTTATTAATATCATGTCCGTTTGCATATCAATCGGTTATTCGCATATTAATGATTCTTTGGATATTTTGTTGTTTATGTAGGTTGTAGGTACCTATTTTATATGGATAATAATATTTATGAAACAAAGGATTTAAATACTCTAATATTTGCATTGAAATTATTCTAAATACTTACCAATATATTATCATGTAACATATTATCGACATATTGTATTAACTACAATATTTTAACCTACCATAGGTATATTATTTGGTTATTATTTATAAACGCAAATCGATAGAATTTTTATGAAAGTTTAGAAACATCATCATATACCGAATTAAGATTTATTAACCAATAACCGTGTGCTTGTGCAGAATGGTGACCAACGTTCAGGGTGTCAACCCACTCTTCGCGCTGTCTGCATTCAATCTGTTTTTCTACCTACTCACGCCGGCAATCGTATTATGGTACATATACTTCCGGATGTCACGCAAGCAGCTCTACGACCTCGCCAGTAAGATCCCAGGATCTGAAGGGTTACCTCTGCTGGGAAATGCGTTGGACTTTATGCAAGACCCACACAGTGAGTTATTAATAATAATATTATAACAGTACTATTGATAATATGGCGACTCCTAAACTAAAACAATTTGAGTTTTTTTAATTTATTATTTATTATATTCTATATTCACAGCCATTTTCGACAAGATTTACGAACGGAGTTTTGAATTCGAAAGGAATTCACCCATCAAGATGTGGATCGGTCCCAGGTTGTTGGTTTTCTTGACCGATCCCAGGGACGTTGAGGTAACGTACCTACATATGTTTATACATTAAATATAATTTCTTCGCTACCTTCCGTCGGCATAAATGCGAACGTGAAACTATATAGTATTGTGTTTGAATCTGCAGGTGATCCTGAGCAGTAACGTGTATATTGACAAATCTCCCGAATACCGTCTTTTTGAACCATGGTTAGGAAATGGTCTGTTGATAAGCACCGGTAAGCATAACGTACACACTGTCATAAACTGGAAGATTATTTAGGATTTTCAAAAAGGTAGAGGGATAATGTTTTATTCAATCGCAGTGATAGATACCTACTACAAAATTAATTTAAATAATGATTTTTGAGATATAATAATGTATCAAACTATCAACCCTTAAGGTCCACAAGCCATGTATATAGATATCATTGTTAAAACTTCATTTTATTATGATTTTTTCTTTGGACAGGTGACAAATGGAGGGCCCACAGAAAATTGATTGCGCCGACGTTCCACTTGAACGTGCTCAAGTCGTTCGTGACACTCTTCAACGTCAACAGCCGTGACACAGTCAGTAAGCTCAGAAAAATGGGCAGCTCCACATTTGACATTCACGATTTCATGAGCGAGTGCACGGTGGAGATTTTGTTGGGTAAGTCCGACGTTTTAGAAGCCCCTTGCAATACATTATTGTTCTTTTATACCGTCGTTGACTATTTAAGCGTGACATATTTTACTAACCCTCTCCATTTATTTTATTGTTACAGAGACCGCCATGGGGGTGAGCAAGAAAACTCAAAAGAAAAGTGGTTTTGAATACGCTGCTGCTGTTATGAAGTAAGTGAACCAAAAAAAACGAAACATAATCCTAATACATCTCATTTAGAGTTATATCTGCTCATAACAATGCGTTTTCCGTGATAAACAAATCCGTGATAATGTCACAATATTAGGATCAATTACATTACCTACAGCAGTTGATTGGTAGTTTAGCTTTCCATAATACCTTATATATTAAATAGCTACTCTTATTTCAATTTATAAATAAAACACATGGCATAATAATTAGTGAATATCAACTGTTCGGTCTCAATCAGCTCCTTATTGCAGTTGTTGATTTTTTTGAGCCGAATATTTTGTTGAAACCTATTAGATTAATGAGAAGTACTGATGAGCATAAATATAGATACTGTTATTGTGATTGTCCTAAAATAATTAATTTGTTTTTTTGTTTTTAAAGAATGTGTGATATTTTACATATGCGTCATACCAACTTGTGGCTGAAACCAGATTTTATTTTCAATTTTACAAAGTACGCAAAGGAACAAGTTGGACTCCTTGACCTGATTCACGGTTTGACGAACAACGTCAGTATAATAATATAATACTATTTTGATTTATGATAAAAGTCTGATAAAAATATTTTTGTAAATCTTCTAGGTATTGGCTAAGAAGAAGGAAGAATTTTTGAAGAAAAAGAGTCTGATGAAAGAGGTCTCTGACATTCCAGCAGCTTCTGAGGAAATCGTTGAAACAAGTTCAACACTTGAAGTAGAAGAAGTACCGTACGGAAACTCATTTGGGCAGTCTGCTGGTCTGAAAGACGACTTGGACGTAGAAGACGATGGAATTGGTAATGCACATTATATACATAAATAATTGTTCTGGTTATAAAGAAACTTTTGTGTTTTTAATCTGTAGGCGAGAAAAAGAGAGTGGCATTTTTGGACTTGTTAATCGAATGCTCAGAAAATGGAGTTGTATTATCCGACGAAGAAGTTCGTGAACAAGTCGATACAATCATGTTTGAGGTTCGTTCCAAAAATATAATTTAAAAATAAATAACCGATGATAAAAGTTGTAAAAAAAAACTTTCCAACAGTAAAACTAGTGTACCGATTATTTATTATTCAACTAAATATTTTCATTTAAAAAAATGCGATACTTACCTAGACCCTAACATTTTCCATATACGTGTAATTATATTGATATACGATGTTAAAGATTAATAACCATTACTAATTAATTTCTTCTCCCATATCAAACATTTTTACTTTCTCAGTTCTTTAATGATTTATACATTTGCGCATAATATACAATTGCAAAAACTGAAAAGTTTATATTTTGGTTTTGTTTTTTTTTATTAGGGTCACGATACAACAGCAGCCGGCAGCAGTTTCTTCTTGTGTCTGATGGGTGCTCACCAAGACGTACAGGTAAGACTCCCTCGACATTAATAATTGTTCGATTTATGTCATATAGAAGTTTCCCATTTTGATTTATGTGCGTTTTCGTTGTAGCAAAAAGTCGTCGATGAATTGTACTCGATATTCGGTGATTCCGACAGACCGGTGACGTTCCAAGACACATTACAAATGAAATACATGGAAAGGTGCATCATGGAGACGTTGCGCATGTACCCTCCAGTTCCGATTATCTCAAGGCAAATCAATGAGAAAGTTAAACTTGGTAAGTTTATACACGTAAGCCCATGACAACGGTGTCAGTGCCATAATTTCGGCGTTTTATTTAGCCATTCTCGAATAGTTATGCTAACTTTGATCGTCACCGCTCTCCGGCCAGTTGTATATTATAATATTATAAATTATAATAATAATATTATGTTCTACGACCAAAGGCCGAACAACCGATCCTCAGTTCTAGAGCATTCCAAAGATTTATGTCTGATTTTTATAATCTAACTATCTAGCCACCCCTCCCCCAATATGGGTGATTTTTGAGACTGGTTTTTCGCGTACGTTTGTCGGGTCCAAATTCAACGCCTCGGCCGGAATCCTTATAAATTACTATTATTAGCACTGCGCGAACATATATAATACTTATGTCCAAATAACTTATTGTAATAATCGATGATTTTTTTATTTTTTCAGCTTCTAAAGACATAACCTTGCCGGTCGGTGCCACGATCATCATCGCCACATTCAAAATTCACCGCAACGAAGAAACATTCCCCAATCCCGAAGTGTTCAACCCCGACAACTTTTTGCCGGAAAAATCAGCCAGCCGCCATTATTACGCGTACGTGCCGTTCAGCGCCGGGCCCAGAAGTTGCGTCGGTATGTCACTATATTATTATACCTATTAAATTATTACGATAGAATTTGACAAATACAAAAACTCCGTTTCAATTTATCGTATACCTACGACAGTACTTCGTTTTGAATTTCAAATCTTGAAATTTCGTACCTTTTGAGTAAATTGATGTTCGTTATTATGAACTCGATACGAACCACCTTCTATATACTATGTTCAATTACAAATTAATACAATTATAAGCACAATTTTAATTAGGATCAAACTAAACATTTAAAAATTGACTTTTTTTACGTTATGAAACACAATTGTATTAAAATAAGGTTAAGGTCGGTTAATTGCTTATTCAAATTTCGACTTAAAGTCTAAAGTACAAGAGTATACATTTATTTTAATTATTAACCTATGCAGAACCTTTTGTGAATCAAATTTATAAATTAATTATCGTATTTTCAATTGTATTTTATGCAAAACTTTTTTGTTTTTATAGTGTTGAGTGACATGATCATTAATAATCTTATTAATCGTCAATAATTCATTTTTTTCAGGTCGCAAATATGCCATGTTGAAATTAAAAATTATTTTGTCGACCATCCTACGAAACTTCAAAATAAATAGTAATTTGACCGAAAAAGATTGGAAACTCCAGGCTGATATTATCTTAAAGAGGACTGATGGATTCAAATTAAGTTTGGAACCAAGAAAGTCGCTAGCTAAGACCGCTGCTTAAGTAGCAAATTATTATTATTATTATTCTATGGAGTGGATAATTTTTTTTAAATGATATATAATATATTTTAATAAGTTAATAACCATTATTATTTGGACTGTCGACTGTTTATTGACTACATGGCTACCAAGGCCGATTTAAATGTTTTTTATTTTACATAGTTAACTTTTTATTCTTTACTATTTTATTGTATAATTTGTATTTAAGGAATCTGGAATTTGTAGTTAGACAAAATAAACGCATTTTCTTTTCATTATAAGCATAGTTCAATTATTTTATTCATTTATTTTGAATACCTATTATTTTGATAATATTTTATCTGGTAAAACTGTAAAATAAACATTATAATTTTAACAGTAGCTCAATATTAATAAATTAATAAGCCCGTTGATAAATAAATATAAATATTTTAAAGGATCATACAACAAAAAAAAACACATACATTCTATATTAAAATAGAAAATTGTTATTTTCAAAAAATATTTTTGGATAGTATTCCTTGTAGTTGAAACAATGCTACAATTTATTGAAAAGTATATCGTTGAAAATCGACCTAAATCTAATAAAAAGTATCTTTTTTTAAGTCAAAGATCGATTTAATGTTATAATTTTGTAAATTAGACAGTAAACTATTATATTTACATTTATAAATAATATTAATGTAAAAATAAGTGAGTGTGTTTTTTAAATTTTCAATGATATGGTTGGATTAGTCATGTTTAAGTTTGGGTATTTGTAAATTAGAGTTACGTAGGAAGAAAGTGTGTCCAGTACGTGAGCTATAATTATTATATCAATGATTGTACGCAGTGTGACGTTTGTCCCTCAAGACAACAACTTATTTCAGAAAGTATAAACATTTTTTTTTAATATTTCTTATAGGCAGTACTACAAATGTTATAATAACGTTATGACTATAACGTTATATTTGACAAAAAACGATTGAACTTTGTAAACGTAATTATAACGGAAAGAGATAATCAAAAATAATTAAATACCTCAAAAAAAAAAAAAAAACATAACGATTAACAAAATATATTATACATCATTAAACAAAACATAGGTAACTCAAAACGTAATTTATAGGAAATCATTGAACGAAAAATAACGAAAAAAGAAATATTTTAAAATCTATTTATTTAAAAGTCTATTGGTTTCGTAGAAACAATAAAATTATTTCATGCAAGCAATCTAAGAATTGATTATATTATTATATTCCGTATCCGGGCCATTGTATACACGCATTAGTTATTATTTTTAAATTTAATATTTATTAACACTATTTTAATTACCGATAAACGCAAAATTTGGATGAAATTTTAATTCTGAATAACGGTAAACGCAATAGTTGAATAACGTTTTAATTGTAAATAACATAAAACGGAATTTTTTTTCAAATTCAAGCCCTGCTTTAAGTCACATAATTTTGAGTCATTACTAAACAACATCTTGTTACTATTTATTGTTGTTAAATTGTTAATATTTTTAAGATTTTAGATTCTGAGCGGAGCGATGAATGTATTGGTTTTACAATGATGTGTGTTTTTTTTTATATTTTTATATTTTTTTATTTTTGTGTCTGTCATCATGTTTTGGGACAGTAAAAGTGCTTCGATTTTCTTCAATAGTACCTTTTCTGATAGGAAAGTGAATCTAGTTGGTACTTTGGGGGGTCAAAAGTAAACATTTTCAGTAGTTTTCACAAGCGCCGGGAAAAACAACATAAAAATTAAGGAAAAACGGGAATTTTTACCCAAAATCGATTTTTCAAAAAATCGAATTTGGTTTTTGGTGTAACTTTAAAACAAATGACCGTAGATACATGAAATTTTCACTGGTTGTTTATAATTACATTTTCTATACACGATAACATTTTCAAAATATTTTGATTTATTTTGAACTGTTTAGGGACATTTTCATTTTCCATTTTTTTTTAGTTTTTTTTCTAAAAATATCAATAAAATGTTATTTGTTGGTTGCGAAAGCTTGAAAATTTAATAGAAGGATCCTAATATGTTGTTTCAAAGGCAGATGAAAAATATTAAAAATCCTTAGTCACAATTTTTTTTTATAAGCATTTTAAGTTCAAAAATTGACAAAATATGGAAAAATCACGAAAATTAGCAAATTATTTTGAGTTAAGAATTCGTAAAAATTTTTCTTTTTAAATCTAAGATTTGAAAATGAAACACAAGATTTCTTATAAGATTATCTACCTTTATCAATAAAAAAATCTCTACTGGACAGTCAAATTAAATTTTTATGAGCGTTTGAAATTCAAATTTTTACAACATGGGATTTTCACTCGATTACTCATGTAGCAATTTCCTTATTTTGTTGCAATTCAAAAACGAACAACTGTAGATACATGAAAATTTCACTGAATGTTTAAATTAGCATTTTCTATACACCATACAATTTTGAAAATATTTTGACTCTTTTTGAGCTGTTTATGGACATTTACAGCTTTCAATTTTTTTTAGTTTTTTTTTCTATAAAAATCAATAAAGTTTTATCTGTTTGGCCAAAAAGTGTAAAAATTTAATACAAGGCTCCTGATATATTGTTACAATAGCAGTTGAAAAATATTAAAAATACATAGGCACAGTTTTTTTTTTTATAACCATTCAAAGATCAAATTTTGACAACATTTATCAAAATCTCGAAAATTATCAATCATTGTAATTAATAAATTATAAAATGTTCAGTTTTTATAGCTAAGGATTACAAATTCAACACAAAGGTTCTCATAAACAGTTCATACTATAACCAAAAAATCTAAAAAATATATGAACACACTTATTTTTTACAGACATTTTAAATTCAAATTTGGACGAAATTACATATTAAAAAACCTAGAATAACTATTTTAGTTATTTTGTTGTGATTGAATAATATTATTCGTGGGTACTTGAAACTTCTAAAGAGTACTATTATATATCTATGATAGTATCACGGTTTTTGTTGATGTATAACGCGTTATAAGTATCTAATGGATATTGTGATATGATTAATTTGGAATTTATTATAGGTACCTATTATAGGTCAATTTTTTGTTTAATACTATAAATATGTATATAATATGTCTGATACATAGACTGACATACCGTCACCGCTCAGAATCGTTTTTCTTATACAATGATATTATATCATTGAATTCAAATTTAATACCATCCATTATACAGTGACCCACTTGTAACCTACTGTACAGCAGAGCGACACCCACTTGCCCACCTTTTTTAATCTTTTGTATTATTTTTTGGATTATGGAATTAAAAATGATAACAAGAAAAATTAAAAACAATTTTTATGTTAAAAAATATTGATTTTTAACGACTTAAAATTATGAAAAAAAATATTTTTTTAAAAACTAATAACGTTTAATTTAATTTAGTTTAACCTTACGTTAAATGAATCACCCGGTGTACAATGATTTATCGTCGATTTAACATATAACATATCCATAACTCTATTACAGTAACCTACTCAATGACGATGATAGTCAAAAACTCGAATGTCGAAACCTACCATTAATACGTAAAGCAGACGGAGTTCCCAGTTTTGTTTTTTTGTACATTTTTATCAAAACAAATGAATTTTGTTTGGTTTATTTGTTGTCACCACCGTTGGCGCAAATGGGGGGGGGGAATTAGCCTCCCTGACTAAGATTTAGCCCCCCACAAATATCCCTTATTGATTTAGATACAAGCCCCCTATGGGTTATTTTAAATAAATAGTTTCGTTAGCCCCCCCCAGAATTTTAACCCTAGTTGAGCCTATGGTCATCACCTGCATTGCAAACACATTATAATAAATAATTAATAAATACCTCGGTAGGTAAATACCGACTAGGTAATTCTAAATAGAAAATCTTGAAATTGATACTGCAGAGATAAATGCTATGCGTCTCAGTACGTACCCACGTACATAATATGCTTTTTACGTCAGGGTGTTTACTCTATATATGGGGCAATTATATATTATTTATATTCTGTTTTATGATCATGGGAAATGACAGCAAATCAGGATTAGTGAGGTTCTGACCAGAAAATTTATGAGAATAAGACGCTATGGCACATTTAACCCAAAAATCTTGGAGCCGTTGGAGCTTCTTTGCCTCCACCCCATAGCATTGCCTATTTTTTTCTAGAAACTAATATTAAAAACAAAATAGTTACTTTTAAAAAGGTATGTATTATTACACAGCAATGAAGCAAATAGTACATTATAAACTTTTAATTTTGAGTGAACACGCCCTGCAGTAATTCAAATTTAGAGTCATCCATTGGCGGAAATCGGGGAAGGGGCTTGTGGGTCTAAGCCGCCAAAAGTGCCTCAAGCCTTCTCATTTTTTAGTTGTGTGGAATCGAAGCCCCCCTCTCGCATTGATGTTAAAAATGTTAGCCCCCCTGAAATTGTAATGGATTTCCACTTATGCAGTTATCCACAACGAAGTAGATCAATAAAAAACTTTCCAATAAAATATTAATATACTTAATAAAACATTAAACAAGTAACTATATTTCAAATTGTCTTATGAAGTTACCTATTGCGATGATGTCGTCGCGGCATTGAGTACGTGAGTGTTGAGTGTTTTAACTTATTGTTATTTATTCAATTTGAATTGATATTTTACGAACTCAAAGATTAATCTATCTTGAGGGGGCTATAACTAATTTTGGGGGCTGAGCACCCCGCCTGGTCGCTCTTATGTGATTTCGTCGTACGCCCATCATCATAGAACATGTATCGGACATAATTTTTTCGTCATCCGACGCTTCCGGTCGGCTTCCGCGGGTAACTCTATAAATTATGATACAGTATTTAATATAATATAATAATACAATATAATATCATTGTCTTTGGCGTGGTAGCTCACCGTCGCGCTTGTTTGCGCAATCGTCAATTTATTTACGCCGGTCGGAGCGGAAGATTTTTTTTCGCTGCAGGGACCACATTCCGAGGGGTGGGGGAGCTCCCCCCTTTCGTTTAAATACTGGTTTTAATAATAATGTATTATTATTATTATTATTATTATTATTATTACGTGTGTAGGCCGTGTGCGTGTGTGTCAGCGGGCCTATCATCCCGTCGGCGAATCGTTTGCACATCACGGTCTCGTACGCTCGGGCGAATGCTGTTCCCGCGGTACAGCGTAGGTAATATTAAAATAATAATAATGTGGTAACAATATAAAATTAACCGATATCAATATATAACAATGTCGCGATCGTAATAATAGAATTTTATTCAATTATCGTGAGTATTGTTGTTGACTGTTGAGTATTTTTTTTTTTTTTTAATTATTTTATATTTAATATAATAAACTATTAATGTAGTACCTGTATAGGTAAGTACGAATCGACAGTCAATATTATCGTATATTTGGTTTTGTTTTGGCGGTTTTCTCCAGTCATGAAGACCGACGAAGAGAACGTTAGGTACGGTATTCTTCGTATTTCGTGCACTATTACACGCATGCTATAAAAACACTACGACATGATTTATTATGTCTTTTTGACCGTATTATAGTAATTGAATAATATTAAATTTTGTATATTATTATCCAAAGCGCATGTGTCCGACGAGTTTTCGACGAAAAATATTTCTCTAATAGTTTCGAAAATATTGTCGTCGCTGTTACGATATCATATCAACGGCTCAAAGTTATGCATATAATATTCAAATTGATATAAAATATTATACTTTTATGTTTTTTACATTATAATAAATACAATTTGTATTGTAGATATAGGTAATATAATATAGTCAGTATAGTCGCTACCTGAGTAACCTAACAGATTCGTTTGCTATTTTATTATGCTTACAAACGAGTGATTTCGAAGATTTTTTTGGAATAAAAATATAAAAGAATTACGAAATAAGAATTTTAGAGTTTTTTATATTATTAAAATTTTTCTTATAAGATTTTAACTTATAAAGATATTTTTTCTTTGTATTATACAAACTATGTAATTTAGGTACCTACCATTAATATTCTTTTTATTTAATATCATTCATTATGAAATTTACGAACACCTGTAAATATTAAATAAATTCTAACAACGATGGCTTTATAATAATGATTTACACTAGGTAGCAAATCAATAAATTCTTTGAACAATTTATGGGTATTAACTCAACGAGTGATGCATACCTCCTAATTAAGTATGTACGAGTAGCTTAAATTTATGTGGGAAAGAATGAAATTACTACCTATACCTACATAGCAATGATTATGTAATTTGACAGTACCTACAAGTTTGAAATCTACATACATATTGTATTAATTCATGATATTTGGTATCAATACTAAAATAATATATTATATAAGTATATAGGTAGATATTATTATATTTGTTTCCAATATTATTGATCATTGCCTGATTTGTTCGTATACAATTGTTATCTTCGGTATATCGGTAAGTACGTAATATTATTAGATCAGTATAATATGATTCACTCACATTATAATATGCTTGTAATAGATACGACCAATATACGTTATAACCATTAACATAATATTATGTAATGTTTATTCAAAATGTAGTAGCCAACAGGTATAATATAGTAGGTATAGTGTTATGAGTTTTGACCAAATTTGCAATCGATCGATAGTCATTTATCAGTATATATAGCCTATACGAGGTTGATAGTACGAAAATATGTAAATGTGAGAACTTCCGACATTTGCTACAATGAACTCTATTGTGTGTCGTGATCGATGTTTTTTATTCACTCCGTAAGGTGAACGAATAAGGTAATTGTTGTTAGGTGTTTTTCATGTCTTGGATAAAAATATGTATTGACAAGAAAATGGTAAAAAATAAACGATCATGGTAATAATATAAATTGTTCTAAATCACCACAACACTTATGATAGCTACCTATCTATTATAAAATATATCTGATACAAAAACTTCAGGTCATATTTAATAAAATACACAATGAAATTTCAAATGGTGTATTGTACCTATTATTTTAAAATAAAAACAATATTGTATTAAATCAAATACACAGAAATCGACATAAATATTTGTTGAACTATACCGGTTTATCATTTTTTGGAAAAAGTTCTCTGAGGATGATTTCAGTTATATAGTGGTTGGTGTTACAGTTTGTATTGTTATTATGTATCGACATGATTTCCAATAATTTCCCAAAGGAACAAACACTTTTAAAGTAGAGTAGGCGTTGTCTATAACAAATGGAATCTTGACTTTTTAAAATACTTGGTTACCTATAGTTAATATTAATATGATTCCATAAATTAAAAACTTAAATAGGTAGGTATATAAATACTAAGTGTAAATTACCATAGGTTGCGCAATACATTGTTGACATTTATTTAAGTACCTACCTAATAAATATAAAATATATTTTAACATGTACCGTATAAATGTCAATATATTGCTATTAATAATACATTTTGTAACCGTATGGTAGGTATGCGAACAACATGTGTATGGTGGAAAATTGATTTTTACAATATAATAATGTGCAATTAATAGGTACACATATTACTACGAAAAATAGGTACAATTTTTATTACGAAATAATCAATGACTGTGATAGTATGTGTTTTGTTTGACGAGTGCATTTTTGACACAAACCGTTAACGAATAATAAGTGAATAAAAACCGGTTAGTAGTTGTGCTAAATACATCCGGTGTACGTGTATTGTGTTTATTTTTTCCATGGACGTCATTAAATGCACTCGGGACATTAATATGACATTTAAATTTTAATAAGACTCTTGTACAAAGTAGGTACAAGTGTTAAACAAATTTTATTTATTTTTCACTGAAAATTATTTTTTATTATAACGATTACTTGTTATCTGGTAGTAATAATTAAGTACCTACCTAGGTTTGGAAAATGCAATATTAAACTCATTTTATATCTACTTTTTTTAATATAATTATAATAAAATATAATATATTTCTTAATTTAATTTTCAACTCCATTATCCATTATTAGCTAATTATATATTGTCGCTTCACTAACTGACTAACTCAACATTGGAGCACCAGACCATCCCAACCCTTGTATCACCCAACCATCATCTTCGAATATTTGAGGAAATTCTAAAAGAAGGCTAACAGACAGTGGTGTCAATTATCTAAATAATTATTAGCTATAGTGACGAACTTTTCTGGTCCACAGACAAGACATTTATTTTTTAAATTATTAGTTTTTGATTGCGAATTAAATGAGGTATTCATTCATTTTCATTTTCATTTTCAATTTTGATTTGATTTTCTTTGAATAAACATGTACAATAAATTGTGACGGCTCTAGAAAACTTTCTAAATATTTCTAAAGTGGCCATCAAAAAATGTTAATTGGTAATCCCTGAACTAAACATTTAATATATTAACTATAATATTTCATGACGAAGTACCTCCATCGGGAGGCATATTTACTCAATATTTTCATCTTATTATTGATTAGGTACTAAAGTTATAAATTCAGCCTATTGTTCAGCTCTGTAACAGATGGCCTATTAAAAAACTATGTTTTAAAAATAATATATTATCGTCAATATTGAATATTATAGACTAGGCATATAATATTATAATTTTTGAAAAATTATTATAAGAATAATCTCCATGAAATCTCCATTTAAAGCAAACGGAAAAGCGACCTATTATTATTATTAATTTATGTTATTTTTAAGTTATCTATTAGACACGTGTTCTATAACAATATAAATCTTGTGAAAATAACATATGTATAGTCTCTAGTTATATTTTAAATAGAACACAATATATTAGTCACTTAATAACTATATTTGTATAGTTAAGTTTTTGAGAAAATAGAAAAACTTTATAAATTCAGTGAAATTTGCTGTTTTGTTGTTTTATTAGTATTAAAATAATAAGATAAGAACATAATATACCACATTACCACTTAAAAATAAATAGATATAAGTAGACAAATTGTGAGTATACAGTAACAGTGAAATTTATAAACAATTATTCTTGAACAACTTTTAAAGTTTCAATTAAGTACCTACCTATCTACGAAAAATGTAATAATTTAAAATTATATCTTCGTATTATCATCAAACATGAATATTATATAATTATATATTTTGTAATATTAATTATTAACAATTATTATTTGATGTATGCATTGATGGACAGTTGGACCAGCGAAGGGTCTAATAAACCTACTGGTACAGACATTTCACCTTCGTTAATTAGTGCAAAGGTCACGAGTTCTACTCCCCCAAATGAATTCACACCAAACAAGGATGAAATTTTACCAAGGCCAAATTCTGTACTGTTTGAGTAAGTATATAATGTCATAATATTATGGTTTAACTGTTGAGTTCCGTTCAACCAATAGCCAAATATTAAATCTATAATTTACGAGTTAGTCACAAAGAAAATAATATGTAAAATTAGTCACATTTAGATCTGGTACAAGTCAATCCATCATTATTTAATCAATTTTTATTAAACCAGTTTTTCGTGCAAAAATATTAATTTTAAGCTTTATAAAATATGACTGTGGAATTTTGTAAAAAAGTCTTTGTATTCTGAATTGATTTAGAAAATACACAATTTTGACAATAATATAATCAGACAAAGTCAAACACAAAAGTGTTGTGTATAATATTTTATATACTATGTTATTTGATATTTTTGGTAGTCCCCAAGTATTAGGTATTCATGTAGGTATAAGTATGCAGTCAATAGTTCATCATTAACTATCATTAAATTATTGTGTTTTAATATTATAAAAACAATTAATATAAAGGTAAATAATATGTAGTTTATTCTTGTAATTACATTACTTATTATTACAGTAAGGTACCTACTACATTTTCGCATTATGTTAATATTAAATACATTCAGTATAATAACTTGTATCTTTTTGTCATACTATTCTATAAGTCCATTTTCACTTTATCTCGTTTCTCGTTTCTTAAAAGGTCAATTATAAGACTTTTCCACTAATCTACTACCCTATACCTATTTAAGGGGGTGTTGATAGGGTGTATTATATCGAATAAAAAATTACTTTACGGGAATAATTCTAAAGCTTTGTGGAATTGTTGGATTTTGATGACTATTATTTTTATCTGAAAACAGATTTATCTTCCTACAGTCTGCATTGATCTCTGGTTTTGTATTTTATTTCAAATAATTGTGTTAAAAATTTTTTTCTAAAAATGCTTTTTATCTTGTATTTTTTTAGAAATATTATAAAGTTTGAGAATAAAATATTTAAAAACAGAGATCGATGCGGGCTGTAAAATATTTCCCTCTAGCAATTAAAAAAAAAAATTATGAAATTTGGTTGATTCTACAAGGCGGTATTGTTATTTCCGCGGAGTGTATTTTTGAGGACAAAATGGCTTCGGCAAAAGGCGCCTTAAAGGAGTAGATTTAATTTATTGTATTTATTATATTATATTATGTTACAACTGTATTTTAAATAAATAAAATTATCTAATCAAAAAATAGTGTATGTATAGATACGTATGATGATCTGTTCTAGCTAGTGACTGGAACCTTTTGAATTTATCGGTATCGGTTCCGGTACTGGTTCTCCAAAAATAAAATAACTGTTTCCTGTTTGGTTAGGTTTTTTGATAAAAAAAAAATAATAATAAAGGTATCGGTTCTAAATAATTTAGGTACCGAAAAATATAATAATTTTAAATTCCTATCAGGAATGTGGGCTTAATTAATAGTATGAGAAATATTAGAAAAGTGAAAACTCATATGATCATATATAGTTTATACACAAAACAGTAATAGGGACCATTCAATTATGAGAAATAAAATAATTTTATTTTTGAAAATAAAAGAACCTATTTAATTTAAAAATTCCTGTTTGGTTCCGGTATTTTATTTATTAGACTAAAGGTTTCGCTTCCAGTTCCAGTTCTTAGTATTTTAAAGGTTCCGGTTGCAGAACAGGTTCTTTTAGAATTCTTACAGGTTCCAATGCATAAATCTTTTTTATTATATTGTTTATTATGTATGTATATTTATCTATTACTTATTACCTTATACCTACTATACCTAAACAATTAAAACACAATGTATTATTATTAATATTTAGTTGGATTCATACCTACCTACTAATTTTATTTTTCATCTAGTGAGTACTGATATATTCAACTTTACCGACTTACCTCTAGTTATAGGTAGGTAATTAGATAGGAAAATCGAATTTATTAGGCACCTGGCTACAACACTCATCATCATAAATGATACGTCCATATCCAATACATATCAATATATCATTATTATATTTTATATAAGTATATGAATGCACGATTTTCCAATTTAACGTACCAACAGTTAAGCTTTATTAAAATACATTTTCTACTCTTCCTATGCACAATATTTTAAATAAGTATTTTTTTTTTTTAATTGGCATATACAATATAGTTCATTTATTTTGAATCTGCAAACTGAATTAAAGCTAACTACTGTCTTGCTAGTATACAATAGCCGTCAATGGGACAATTATTAACACATTGTTTTATTTTGATTAGGATGCCAAAGGTAAAGCATTTGTCCGCACTGAGCACTTCCGTAAAAAAATTACCTCATCAAATGAAAAGGGAATCGACAATTGAAGAGCTACATAATACCTGGAGAAAAATGGGAGCGTGAGTATATAATTCGTTAAACTGTATTTATGCAAACAATTATGATGAAGGTAATATATTAATATGGGTGGTGAACTTTTAAAAAAAAAATCACACAATAAATAATCACACTGATCAGACGGATAATGACAAACTTTGACTTATCAACTTTTCTTAAACTTCTCTAGTGTGTAATGTTAATAGTGCAGATTTATTTTATCTTAGAATAGCCAAAATATGGTACCTGCTTATATTCTCTTAAAAATTGTAATATTCTCTAAAATAATATTAGTAAATAATGCGAAACAATTATATTTTAAGAATATATTTTTTAACATCAAAATAATAGTAGGTACTTAAAAGCAAAACAAATTTAATAGTTAACGAAATTAATAATATAATTAAAATAATAGACCATAAGCAAAATATTTTTAAAATTGTAACTGGTATTCACTGCCCCCGGGAAGAAAAAGATAGGTTCGGTATTTTGTTGTTAAAAACCAATACATGTCGTGATAATTTACGCGATAACAAAATATTATATAATATTATTCGTACTGCGATACCTAAAATTTAAAAAAATAATAATCTTCAGACTTCATTATAAAATCGGTCAGGCATTGAAGACAACCGTACCTACTCGATAAATTATAAAATTAATAGGTAATACTCATCGCAATGGTTGAAATGTCCATATTTTTTTTAATTTATAAAAAATATTTTAATTTATAGTTTAATATTTTTATTAGTGAAATATGCAAAAATATAATTGTATATGAATATATTCTCTTAAGACTTAAGATAATGTCAGCGCACTATTTGTTATCTCTCACTGGCCTACTAGCAATACAGCAAAGTTTACGTTCGCAATAATGATTATAATCATAACAAATTGGTGAAATTAACTGTTATAGAATTTAAAGGTAAGATTATTATCTATATAACTGGCTTTAAAAATTAAAATATAATAATAATTTTACCTTTAAATTTTATAAAAGGTCATTTCACTTTAAATTTAGAAATTATTATGATTATAATCACTATTGTAAATGTAAAATTTGCTATGTAACACGTGGGTCAGAGTTTTTCTCTAAATAGCTCACTGACATCCTCAACATCGAAAAATGCACGATTCGTCAACATATCTTACTCTTGTAGTTGTGCAATGGGCATACAGCAAGCATCCAATAAAAAGTTTTTTTTACATAGAAATCCTTGCACTAAGATAATGTTTATAATGTATACCTCATCTGTGTTGAGATTTGAGATTCATGAAAATTAAATACTAATAAATATTATACAGTATTGAAATCTCCAGTAACAATAATTTTGACTATTATAGTATTATGAGTGAGAATAATATTGTATTAAAAATTATTGAGACGTTTTTACTTTTGACCGACCAAAGTACAAACTACTAACTAGATCCAATATAAGCTACCAGAAACATCCCATAAAGTTGATGCCTGACCTTATTTCTACTACAAAAAGACACAGTTATAATTATAAATATCTTCTGAGATATATTATGTTAATTATGTTATAACAGTCAAGTTGATAATTCGATTTTTTTTCTTACAAATTGAAGTGTTTTTAAGTTTTGTTGGTATATAAATCGAAAAATACATAAGTATAATTTATTTATATCCACCTGGAGATTCGAGTCATGACCCGAGTGTTGAGTCCCGGCTGTATAATATAATATTGAATATAAATTTTATAATATATTAATGCTGAGTTGCATAAACAATTTATTAGATTGAATAGTTCACTAAAAATGTAATGGACCAATCGGCAATCACGGGCCACTAAATTTTGTTTAAGGAACCATTAGCTCACTATTGATTCATTAAATGTTTTGTGCAATCCAGCTTAAGATGTTTTTCTTTTTTTTTTATTAAATTTGTACATTAATTAGTTACTGCAGATATACTTTTAAATTCAGATTGACATATAAATTAATTTTCCTTTGCAAAATGTTAAAATCCCATAACGTATTATTAATAAACCATTATAATTAATTGTTAATTGCCTATTGACATGCATAATCAAATGTATTAATTGTAGAGAAATAACGACTATAAATAAATCGCATGACATTAAAAGTTATGAAGATCTTCCACAATAAAATTGTTTTAGATTCTGAGCGGTATTGATTTTACAATGATAAGTTTTTTTGTGTGTATGCGTATGCACGCTAAGACGTAGCTGAAATAATATTTGGATTTTCAACTTCAGTATCTTTTCTGAAGAGAGAGTAAATCTATTTGATACCTACTTTAAAAAGGTCAAAAAGGAAAATTCCCAAAAGTTTTCAGAAGTGTTGGGGAAATTAAGAAAAACGGGGATTTTTATCAATTTTCGACAAACTGATTTTATAAATACATAACATTTTTCACGGATGTTTGTATTAACATTTTATATACAAAGTTAAATTTTCAAAACATTTCGACACTTTTTTTTTAACTATTTTTAGGCATAAGTAAATTTAGATTTTAATTGGTTTTTTTAAAAGTATTGTCGATAAAAAAATGTTTGCTTGTTCAAACAAATTGAAAATGTAATACAACAGTCCTCATAAGTTGTCGATAGTGAAAATAAAAAAAATTTCAGTGTAAATCCGCAGTCAAATTGTATGAACGACTGAAGATTGAATGTAGATAACAATATTGGTAAAATCACGAACATTTGCAAAATTATTTTTAGTTAGAAATTTATAAAAATGTTTGTAGTTATAATTATTTGAAAATTTAATACACTATTCCTTATATTATGCATTCCTACCTTTAACAAGAATAAAAAGTTAAACTGAAACCAAAACTCATTCATTGAAGCCTACATTTTTCGACATTGGATTTTCATTTTTCAGCATGAAATCAACAAATTCTCATCGAATGATTTTCTTATTTTGTTTTAGTTCAAAAACGAATAACCATAGGTACCTGAAATGAACAACATATGATTATTTATAAAATGTTCAAAATATTTTGACACCTTTTGAACTATTAATAGACATTTTCTATTTTTTCTATAAAATGCGATGTCAATAAAAGTTTTTTAATAAGGACGGTCAAACATTTTTAGAATATAATACAATATAGTTCCTCATTAGTGTTATTATAATAAAAATATTATACTATTAAAATATTAAAGTTATAATATAGGCATGATTTTTTAAGCATTTAAAGTTTAAAATTTAACAAAATTCGTCAATATCTCGAAAATTTGCAAATTATCTTGGAGCTACAAATTTATAAATTTTTCAGTTTTATAGCTAAACATTGAAAATGTAAAACAAGGTATATATATATATCTATGTATATACAAGTATTTCAAGAATAACATTAATTTTTCTGCTAAAATGTAAACAGCATTACAAAGTGTATTCGGTTTATATTTATAGCTTCAATGTATTTTTACTTTTGAGTAATATATTTTTTATTCAAACGTATTATAGACAAGCTCTTGCTACGACTCTGTCTGCTCTTTATGGTAAACTGTTGGTCGTCATGGGCATAGCTTTTCCGATGTCTGAAGTGATATCTACACACATTCCTCATTCGTTTTACGAGGTAACATTTAAGATTGACTTATCTTTTATTATCATTTCTTTTATACTCCACGTATCTTTACTATTTTATTTTTTCTTCAGGGTTATTACTTGTACCTTTATTTCGGAAGTATGGCGTTTCTTTTTTACATGTACGCAATGCTGCTCAAGGGCAAGCCCACGATGACACCAGTCAACAATAATTTCAGTAAGTATCGTGAATATTTCGAAGTAAAATAAAATACAGCCAAACATAATATTTTATGCGTTGTTAATCGTGTTAAAATATATACAGTGAAACCTCTAAGTACCGGACACTCTTGGTCACTGAAATATTTTATATTCAGAGGGTTCAGACTGTAGGAAGTTTGTAGTTGACTCCCAAGAATACGTCCGGAGGTGTTAGTGGAGGTTTTAATGTATATAACTATTTTAGTTGGTTGATTTAATTACTATTATCGTGACACTCGTGTCGTGTATATATATAGATAATTCGGTTAGCGATTCATTGTCCGGAGATGGCTCGGAAAACAGCGATGGTGACTCAGAATATTACGAAGACAACGACGACTTCACGAACACCGGTGGCGTTGAAATGGACTATTGGACATCATACAACCCGAGAACTCGGAGACAATCGGCTCACATTGTGTTGCCTTCTACTTTCCAGCATTACGGGAGTTTCTATCTGAGAATGGGCGCTGTGGGTTGGTTGAACATGTTGATATAAATATATAATATATTATAATATTATTGTACAATTATGCCCACTACAACTATTATATATTGGTCACAATGGCAAGTAAGCCCTTAGTTCCTCATTTCGTCGAATCGACTAAGACATTTAGCTTACGAAAAACGATTGTTGAAAACAATATAGGTTATTCAAGTTTAATTACAAGTTTTTTGTTACAATATTTATTTATACAATCTGTAAATGTGTTTTTTTTACAATAAGTACAAGCGCTGTGGGAGTTGATAGGTTGGAGGCTTGAAGGAAGAATCCATCCACTGATGGAACTTCTTGACAGATTTAATCGTTAAACGGTAAATAACGGTAAACGGTTACATCGAATTTCACTATCCGCATAATATTGAATTAGGGCAGTAGTTAGGGTTCTAAAATACCATTAAATTAATTTTTTTGAAAAATTTATCTTTATGAAAACAAATATATATATATAATTTTAAAATTTTAAATTATTGAAGTAACTACAGCAGATACTACACTCCAGTGAAAATTCAAAATAGTGACGCAAAATATGTTTTATATACAAATACACAATACCTGCATTATACAACTTACAATAATATATACATATACATATTGGATAAATGTTTCGTAAGTTAATGTTTAATTTCTCGTCAAGTAGCACTACTGGGAGCCTTCCTACTCTACAATTAATGTCCCTATGTCAAATGTTATTTTATGTCACCATACTTATTATAATATCTTGTCGTATAGATTGTAAATATATATTTTTTAAATTAAAAAAAAAGTTAATGTTTAGATATAGCCATATAGGTTAGTACTAACCTACTATTAGTTACATAATAATAATATATTCATTCTACAATTAAAAAATACTATCAAGAAATCTGAAAGATACTATTTTTTTAAAATCGATCCTGTAGCTAAATACAAAATTCTTCTTCAATAATTAGACAATGTACAATTATACACAAATATTACCTACCCACAGTTTTTACGAAAACTGATTATCCATTCACAAAAAAACTATTTTGTTAATCAACTTATAATTATTATGCAACTTTTTTTATATATAGTCGACTTAGCTACCTATTGGCTACTGGCTATCTATTAAATGTTGAAAACATACAAAATATTTATTATTGTTTTCAGTTTTGTTTCGGACTTTTAGAAACCGCTAAGATATTTTGGTTTTGATACTATATTTTAAATGTCGAAGTCAATGCCATACTAATGTGGGTTTTATAAACGTTATGCATTTATGCATAATGATAATAATAATAATAATAATAGTACTAATAGTAGATATGAGTTTAATAACAGTTTGATTTTTGATTTTTTTTGTTTCCAGCTTTCGGCATAGGTAGTATGATTTATTCTGGACTTGAATTCGGTCAGTACTTCGAACTTGAACCAGCTACAAAATGCCACAACGTGCTTCTGGTGCTCACTCCAGCAACAAGAATGGCATTCATATTTATACAGATGTACTTTATATTTTTAAATGATGAGGTAAGATTCATGTTTGTAAACGATAGATGGAATTATACTTTTATGAATTTAATAATTTAAAAAAAAATTCACATATTATGTACTTCAACACTAAAATTTATCAAATACGTTTTAATTATTCTTAATAATAGGTTAGTTACAGTATTTAGTATATATTGCATAAATTACATACTCAATGCTAATATTAATAGGTACTCATGCAATCACGCCACATATTTTATATTAACAACTGATTAAAATGTAGGTATGCGCTTGCAAGGGTAGGTACCTATTACATATTACCTATTTCTTTACAGAGTTATGTAAGTTGAATTAATATTTATTAATAATTACAATTAATTGTAATCGTCGGGTTTAAATGCGTATATCAGTATATAAATTATAAGTAAGTGTCTTAAAACAAATCTAAAAATAATTATGTTGTAAAATAATTTTAACAAATTTTTATAATTTAAAAAATAATAACAGTATTGTAGAACACAGATTTAGCTAGAGTTTGCAACGTAGAAGAAAAATTTTTTTTATTCTAAATCAATGTATAAATAAACAATAAAAATATAACAATAAAATAAATATAGGATCCTCAGTGATTGGCCTTGGTCACCAACGTGTTCTGAGATCAATCATTGGCCGGTTTCGCTAGTTTCCGGATGGGTGACCACTCGAGTTCTTAATGACGAATCCTCACAACATATACACATTCTTGACCAACCGTCACCCCTCTACAAACTGATAAAGGCAATAGTTATTTCGATGCTTAAGATCAATCAAAAAATAAATAAATAAATAAATATGGACCCCAGGACCTGAGCGGAGACGGTTTGTCAGTCTAGCGTATTTTATATTATATTTATATTGTTATTACTAATACGTCGTAAGTTGAATTAGGTAATATTATAAAATTATACGAAATAACGTAAATTTTTATTTTTGGTTATTTAATATGTAATTTCATTCAAATTATATCTTAAAATATCTATAAAAAATCTGCAGTGTTTATGTATATTTTTTAAATTTTTTGGTTGCAGAATTAACTACTTACGTGCAAACTTGTTTTCAATTTTCAATCCTTAGCAATAAAAGTTGAATATATTTTATAAATTGTTATCAACAATATAATTTGTAAATTTTCACTTTGATAAATTATGTCAACATTTGAACGTAAAAAGCTTATAAAAAATAAACGTGCCTATGAATTTTTAATATTTTTTCAAATGTTATATGAAAAAACACTTAATAGTTATGAATTTTGAAAGTTATATTAAGTATAGGAATTGATAAAATAAATGGTGTAAATTTAAATTATCTACAGTTATTCATTTTTGAATTACAACAATATAAGAAAAAATAATCAGTACATGAGAAATCAAGTGAATATGTATCTAGTAAAAATTTGAACTTCAAACCCTCATAAAAATGTAACTACTTTCCGGTCGAGATTTCTTTTTTGGGTAAGGTACACAAACTTATGAGGAATCTTGTATTAATTTTTCAAATCTTAGAATTAACAATAAACATTTTTAGAAATGTCTAACTCAAAATAATTTGCACATTTTCGTGATTTTTACATATTTTGTCAAAATTTAAATTTTAAACGCTTATATAAAAAAAATGTGATTATGTATTTTCAATATTTTTCAACCACTAATCACTTTTGTAGCAATATATTAAGAGCTTTGTACTTAATGCTCAAAACAAGTCAAAATATTTTTAAAACTGTAAGGTGTATTTCAAATGCTAATATAAACA
Source organism: Macrosiphum euphorbiae (assembly GCA_949089665.1). Taxonomy (NCBI): domain Eukaryota; kingdom Metazoa; phylum Arthropoda; class Insecta; order Hemiptera; family Aphididae; genus Macrosiphum; species Macrosiphum euphorbiae. Next base: position 40,568,946 of record CARXXK010000002.1, on the reverse strand, counting down.
TTCAGTGAATATTTCATGACGAATATCTACAGTAATTTTTTTTTAAAGTTACACCAAAAACCAAAATCGATTTTGTGTAATAATTTTTTATTGTTTTTCCCGACGTTTTTGAAAACTAGTGGGAAATTTTTTACTTTTGACCCCACCCCTTCCCCCTCTACCTCCTCAAAAGACCAACTAGATTAATAAAATTTTCCTATCAGAAAAGATGCTGTTGAAGAAAATCTAAGCATTTTTATTGTCCTAAAAGGCAGGGCTTGAAACCAATATTGGATACCGAATACTGATTAAAACTATTAAAAACCGAAATCGATATTGAAACTGAAAACAAAATCGAAAAAAATCAATACCAGTTATCAAAACCAAAATGTAAAACTATAACTACAAATGTATAAATAATTAAAATATTTAAACATAATAATATTACAAACTAAAAGACACTGTTTTCCTTTAAATCTATTTTATAATATGAAACCCATTTATACCAATTTATAAGGTTAAGTATGTTTGGGAATGAAATTATAATCAAATGTAAATGGAAAATTCTATTTCTAAGAATGATTTTTCACGAGTCAGATAGTATAATTGATAATATTATGTATTCAATGTTTTCGTTGGTTTCCTCATTGCAGCAACAAATGAGAGTGACACGTCACCGGGTCTTGGCAAAGTTTGGACTCATGCACATGATCGGCACTAATCTGTCAGTATGGCTCAATGTACTCGTACAGGAAACCAAACATGAAATACTAACATTTTACAATCCGGCAGATAATTCTATCGGTGTCGACAAACAACCAAATCATTTTTCACGTAAGTCTATACAAACTGATACAGAACAGTAGGGGTGTCAAGTACTACCTATAGTGCGATCCTTACTCGGAATTAGTATCTAAGCATAGTAGGTATTATTAGATGTACTAAATAGGTATTTAAATAATAAATTGTATTAAAATTGCCTATATAAGACCCCTTAATAACCATGCGTTTGGTGTCCTGTTAGTATTTTGGATTAAGTAATCGTATAGGATGTTGTGAGGAAAACCACCCTTCGTTAATTTTCTGTTATATAGTACATTTATTTTTTTTCCCAATTTGTGTTTATACATACCTACATTCAAGGCTGGGCATTAACTAGTTACTTTTGGCTTTTCATTAACTTAACTGTTAACTTACTAAATTTATTTTTTAATTATCGTAAAATTAACGAATTCATTTTTCATTTTAAGAAGTAAGTTAAGTTAATTTATTTTGTTTTTAATTGTATTATATTTAACTAATTCAGTCTATTTCGTTTTTATGTCAAAAAATATTAAGTACCGTGAATTGTTTAAAGTTAAAAATGTAAATCATTCGAATCTAACTTATATGGAAATACTGTATAAAAAATAAACACAATATTATATAATTTAGTTTTGGGTTGGAAAAAAATTAAATACGCTAGCATTGTATAAACAAACTAACTTTTTTTAACTTAATAAAAAGTTAACAAAAAGTGTGTATTAACTTTGAACTTAACTGAGTTAAAAAAAAATCATTAACTTGCCCAGCCTTGCCTACATTATTTGGCCCGTCAGACTATATTGGTGAAAAAGGGCGGCGTGCTTATACTTCTCAAAACGATGCCAAGTATCCTCTTAAAATTAAGTCCTCATCAAATAAGTACTATAGGTATAACATAATATGTGCCTATAATATGTGTCTCAAGTATTGGAACTTTATATAGTTACCAGTTAATACCTATACTGGTTATATTATTATTTTATCTATTTAAGTTTTAGTGCAGGTTTAGAGAAATGTTCAGACAAAACCGTATAACGTCCCAGAACCCCTGAAGGCTAAAAGTCTTATACTCCGTAACAATTTCGAACCTCACAAGTAGTATACATATTATTGAACATTGTGACTATTTTACGTTCTAACAACAAATTAAAAGTTTCATAGCGCAAATCAAATTGTGCCTTAGTTGGTTTTTGTTAAACTCACCAGTTACCTTTATCATTTAATTCTGTTTTAGTTTAAGCTATAAATATATTTTATAATTTTGTTATCACATCGTTTGTTGTTGTTAACCCATGTAATCTTGTTAGATGTTGTTATGCATAAATTAAATATGTACATATAAATATAATTTTGTGACCCAACTGTGTAGTATCTTATCACATATTATGTGTGTTTGTAAACTAATGAGATATACCTAGCAGATTATTGAATGAGAATTATGTAATTTATATAAAATATAATAATTAGTATTTGTACATCGACCCCGGGTGCCCATGTTAATGAAATATATTTAGGTCTTGTCACCTCAAAAATGTGGGCTATTTTCGCCTGTGTGAAACCACCCTGTATACAGCTGCTGCTGACGTCACACTAACGGTGGTGAGGACCTAACCAAAGGGGTTTATATATAAATTATGATATAATAATACATTATTATTATGCTTATAATATTTATAAACCATCCTTGGGCTTAACTCTGTGTTGTGTGTGCAGTGTTCAAAAAGTGGACGACCACCACGACTCAGTCACCGGCGTCGGCCATGTCGTCGGTGGCTGACCGGCTGCGGCGCAGCATCAACACGGACCGCACCACATCTACGAGTGCCGTCGGACGAACATCATCGGGTCGCTGGTGCAGAACGCCAGCCCATTCCTGTTCCCGTGCACGATCGAGTACAGCCTGATCTGCGCGGCCATACTGTACGTAATGTGGAAGAACATCAGTCGGGTGCACGCGGACGTGTACCGTCAACGGAAGGCGGAACGGTGTGAAAACTTGGCGCAGATCACCCACTACCGGAAGTCGCCGCACTATTACTCGGTGGATTGCGCGCAGGCGCACAAGGGCCTGTTCGTCGGCATACTGTTCTTGGTGCTCACCATCATCTCGCTCATACTGTTCTTCGTGCTCATTTCCCGCCCGGAGCTCATCACGTTTGCCGTCATGGAGGTGAATGTCTGCGAGCTGTCGCTGTACGGCATGACCACGCTGGCCACCATTGTCGGCATGATGCAGGTCCGTATGACAATATTATTACCTATGAGGAAAAATATTTAAATATTTTATTTGTAGTGAAAAAACCTTTACTACGCAATAATAGACTCATAAACATAAAAAATTATGTTAATATTTTTTTAAATTTATAAACAAAACTTAATCTCATCCTAATGTAGGAGTCTCCCCTTAAAATCAAGTCCTCATCAAATAAGTACTAGGTATAGCATTTTTATTTTTTTATTTTCTACCTACTGGTTACTGTCTATAATGGGAAAGTGAGGAAATTATAGAGTTATAAGACTTGTGAGTTATTTCACTTATAAGTAGTATGATTATTTGGAAATAGGTTATTGAAAAAATAATAAGTACTAAGTAGTAAGACTATGATTTCGAGTACATACCATATTGGGTTTATACCAGGAAGATAAATGATGTTCTGTATTGAGCAAGTTGTGGAGGGAGAAGAATAGACATTCGTGTATGGCAAGGCCGTTTCTGGGGGGTCCAATTTTTTCAATATCTTATTTTTAAACAAATATCAAAACCTAAATTCAATAAAATTACAATATACATGTTTTGGACACCCTCCCTCCCTTCCGAAAAAAAAATTCTGGATACGGCCTTGGTGTATTATGTATACTGTATACTGATTTGGAAATGGCAGGACTGCAGGAGATAGTGTTCTAAAAAAAGTATTATGGTGGACGTTACAAGGAAAGGAGTGAAGGGTGTATGTGGAGAAACGATAGAGCTTATATAGCTGAACGCCTGAACAATTTTCTATTGAACGTTTTTTTTTTCATTTAAATTTTCATAACAAAAAATGTTCAAGAAATGTACGTCACTAAGTATGAGTGGTATGACCCAATGTTCAGCTTTGCACTTTGCTCTTCTTAGTAATGGATGAAAATATGAAAATCAATAATAATTATGGAATGAACAACTGTGGATGATTTTTGGATCTTTTAGAAACAGTTCCTTTAGTTAACTTGAAGTTACCCGTGCTTTTTAAAAAAAAATCGTATTTAATAAACCAAGTTCCAACAAATTATAGGACTAAATCAAACAATGTCTAACAATATACCAATACATACAATTGTACTGAACAATTTCGGATTATCTTTAGAGTTAGGATAACAATTTGGCTGGTGGTGTGTGTTTTCGGATTTTTAGGAAAATTACTCATAACATTTTTATTATAATAAAATGTAATAATTTCAGCCATATTCATATACCTACCTACACCTACTTTTATTATTACCTATACGTCTAAATATCAAATATATTAGTAATATATATCATAATATATACTAATCATCTGGTTGTTCACTTCGAGCTAATAGTATAAGTAGGTACTTATACCTAGCTATATTATATTATTATAGGTACGTAATAATAAGTTAATTAATATGAAAATTTGCACCCATTTGCATACAACTATTAATCTCAACTATTTTAACTGGCTAACACTTAAATAATGCTGCTATTTCAGTGCACACATAAAGCAGCCATACATTAGAATAACATTGAATACCTAGTGTCCCAAATATTATAATTAGATAAAATACCTAATGGTTGGATACAACGTTTTGAGCCGAGGTACCCACAATGTTAAAAACATTCCAAGACTAACACAATGATTTTTTAATAAAATCACACCAAACATTAAAATAAGTACTTATTACAATGCCAATAACTAATAACAATTTTTATTTTACAATACCAATACCTATATTGGTTCCCTATTAAATTAGATCGAGGATCCAAATTCCTTAGGTGTATAGTTTTTACTTTGAGCCCTGCAGAGTTCCCTAATAAATGTGGACCCTCAATTCCCTCGCCCTACGATTATGATTTTTATGACATTCGTGTACCTACGCATAACGTGCCCTATTATACGCCACCACAGGTCAGGCAGCTCAAGTTCGACGGACTGCGGAACCTCGAGCTGGACAACATACTGCTGGTGGGCGCGCAGACGGGCACGTTCATATACAGTACGTTCACGATAATCAGCGGCCACTTCACCGAGGAGAACAACACGATCCTGGTGCTGATCACCGCGTCCGCGTCGCTGGTGCAGACGTTCTGCCAGACGGTGTTCATACTGGACGCGTCCCGGCGGTCGTGCGTCACGCCCGACCAGATACGCAAGAAGCCCGGCCGGGAGATCGTCACGTTCCTGTTGGTCAGCAACCTGGCCATGTGGGCCATCAACACGCTGGAGAAGTCGCGGGCCGACTCGCATCCCATACAGCTGCACTTCTACGGCCTGTGGGCGTGGACCATAATCACGCACGTGTCCATGCCACTGGCGATATTCTACAGGTTCCACTCGACCGTGTGCCTCTGTGAGATCTGGAAACGGTCGTACAAGATCAAACCGTCGTACATGTGAAAGCGCCACGTCCTGCGCCACACAAAATCCTTTAATATTTAAGCGTATAATATCAATAATATTGTTATTACATATTCGGTGGGGTCGCCTCGGAGACCGGGTCGGGTTCGTTCCCGGTTTGGTTCCCCTGCAGCTCTTCAAAATTTCAGTCACTATTAGTCATAATAAGCATTTACCAGTTTCGATATAATATATGGGTAGGTATACACGGATGTGTGTAAATTCTGCCCAATATTAGTAGGTACCTAGTAAGTTCCACCTCAAAATGTTTGTAGTAGTTAAGTAAATGCGAATTCGGGAGTTGACTAATGACTACCTACCTAATTGTTTCCCATTTGACTGTTTTGATTCCAGTTTGGAATATTCCAATCTAACTATTAGGCATGGTAAGCTAGGTTGGCTCTCGTTTAAATTTTAGACGTACGTTGCTTTCCAAAAAATTGTTTGAGAAATTGAACGATATCTAAATCTTTTTTTTTAGTTCTACAAGGACACCTAGGTATCTGTTGGAATTGTCTACACCGCACGACTGACATGAATGAGACCTACAAACTCTAGTCCAACCATTCGCTACTGAGTGTTGCACTGTTGCTATGGCTTTATGTAAAGCTCTTGAGCAATTAATAAACACTTAGTCAACTGTTAGGTACACATTTAACGACTTAACTAAAAACAATAGTGTAACTGTCAGAATAGTCTTGGCTATATATTTAGACTTTAGCCATGAGTATAGTTTTGTTCTGGAGTAGTACGACAGAAACATTGGTACGAATTTCCTGTCTAGATAAAAAAAATAGAAAATACCTAATTGGTAGAACTGTTTTCAAATGTAAAAATGTATTAATTAATACTTAAATTAAAGTCGTTAAATATATAATCACGCAGATAAATAACAATGATTATAATAACAAAATTTATATATTGTGCATAATATTGGTTAGGAGTTTAAGACCTAGGTAACGGGAACCAATTCGGTTCACCGTGTGATGAAAGGTAGGTAGATAATATGGCAATTATTTAGTGAGTTACCTAGGTAGAGTCTCGCCGTCATAAGCAGTCGTAAATCATTCCACACAATCTATAAATTCAATTTAGCAAAATTAAACTTATAATAAAATGTTATGAAGCTTACACTTTGAGGACTAATTAGTGCGCAGTGTGGCATCGGCGCACCAAAGGTCATGGATAATTTCGTTTTATTATTTAGAAATGTAGGTACCTACCTCTACCCAGTATAGCGTACGCAGGATTTTAGTTCGGTTAGGGTTTTAACTGAGTAAATACTTTACATTATTTTTTTCCAAACAGTTTTTATACAACAAATTATGACTTGTTTCAAATGTAGTCTACATGTACAGTGTTTAAGCGATCAGAGCCTCTTCGGGGCCGTCACACAGTGGTCGAAACGAATCAAAGCTTGCCTAAACTAATATCTCCGAAGAAAATCAATATTTTTTAATGCGGTTTTTTCACAATTATCTGTATACAGAGGTCAATTTGAAAATAAATTAAACATTTTTTGGGAATTAATTTTTTAAAATTTTGAATAATTTGCCCCTTTTATATTTTTTTGTCTTTTTTCATTTCTTTTTTGGTGGGGTTTAAATGACCCGGACAATCCCGGTCATGAGATGTCCTCACAACCATTTTTTTGTATTACCAATCTATCATCGCCAAACCCTTTTATTAGCTTTTTTTTCTTGTGAAAAAGATTGTCTTTTTTCAATTACGGAAATTGTATTATTTTCAGCGGTCTAATACTAAAAAAACACATTTTAAAATTCAATAATTACTACATTTATGCCCTTACAGCAGGAAAAGGTTTAACTCATAAAGAAAGTTGGTTCACATTAGTGATGTAATGTCGTTTTTTCCCCAATTCAAATAGATCGCGAAATTTCAAATTCATTAGACCACTCTCTCCAATACTAGTCCCTAGAAAAGAATACATTTTAAGCACAGACTCAAAAATAGACTCAAATTTTTTTTTTGATATGTGTAGTCCTTTAGTTGAGCTATGATTTGTATGTATTGTCAAATTGTAAAAATGAATTAATTTTTAAAACTACCCTTTAAATTACAAAAAAAATATTGAAAAATCAGAAATTTTCAAATTTGAAAAAAAATATATATTATATACATTTAAAACTTCTAAAAATGTACTTACCTTGTTCAATAGTATCCATAATATACCTATATCGAAAGAAAAAAAAATTAAATCTAAGACGTGTGTACTTAGTAGGTACCAGGTGACAAGATAAAGTGAACTCAATAATAACATTATACCCTCAATTTCATATATTGTAAACGCTTATCTGGGAATTCAGCAAGGTTATAAATATCTAAATTTATCATAATCATAATTTTATCCCTAATTAATATACAGTCGATAATGATTTGTGTCATAATTAGTATATAAAATAATCTTAAATTTTAATTTAGGCAAGCTAAATTACGTTTCCGACCACTGTGCGTCATAAACGTGGTAGGTTGGTACTTAATAATCGATGGACGATGAACGTTTAGCTATATTATAGATCAGCCAACAAAAAACTGAAACTATGATCATCGACGTTTTTATCATATTCAACAATTTATTTTATAATATCTATTAAAAATGACCAACAATTGATTTGTGGGTATAATACTGGTGAGTGGTGGTAAATTAGACTTTTTTTGTAGAAAAAAGTTATTTCAGGGGGGAAGGGGGGCAGAACCCTACCACTGCGTACGCCACTGCCTCTACCTATATTATAAGTCTATATCATAAACCTACTCATAGTATGTTATGATTACCTACTAAAGTCGTAGAAGATATGGAATTTTACTGAATTTTATATAATATTATTAATTATTATTATTGATCAAGTTGTCAGTAAAAATGATAATATTTAGTTTGATACAATGTCTTTTAGTCTTCGATGTTCCACATCAGTAGGTGTATACAAAAAAATTATGACCAAACTTTGTAAATGCGAACGCGGGAAAAAAGTAAACTAATATAAATTATCTATTATTGGAGGGAATAAATTGGAAATTGTTAAATAAAATAGTTATACATTCAAAATTATTCCCAGCAATACCTTTTTATACCTGCTCATTTTGGGTAGAATTTGCAACCACCTATTTATACGAAACTGGCAAAATGGTTTTACAACTTGTCAAAACTACCATAGCTATCATTCATTATTTCATTAAAAATTGGCAAATTTTGAAAATATTAACATACTTGGAAAAAAATAACAGTTCCGGTTTCTAAAATTTTTTAAATAAGATTTACTGCCATGTTTCAATTCCAAAACCAATTTTATTTGGTACGGTTCCAACTCTTTCCTGTGTCTTTCTTGTGTCCTTACGCTACAACCACCATATAGATATTATTGTAGGTATTATTATTATATTATATTTGTTGTATTAAAATAATTGAATGACTAATATATTAATATATATATATATATATATATATATATTATGTTAATATCGACGCCCCAGTTCAAAACCGCAACAACTCGAGATAATATTTTAACAAATCCGAGTTTTGTACTAGTTAAGTTATTGACCACAAGAGAGCATTTTCAATATTATAATTTACATTACTTTACATAGGTAGTGAAACAATATAGAAAACACATTATACCCAATAAACTAATATTTTGAGTTATTGCAGTTATGAACTGGGGCTTGGATATATTATATTGTGGTGGACGGTTCTAATAATATTTTAAATGAATCGCCCAAGTATGTACTTTTACTTATTATAATATGAAAAATATATTTCATAATGTTAAACCAATTTTAGTACCTACTTACCTAATCAGTAATTTGTGTTTACTTAGGTACCTAATTAAAATATAAATATACCTAGGTACCTACAATATACTTACCATGATAAGATATAAAAAAAAAATCATAAATAATCATTATGTTTATTGTAATATATTGTTGATGTGGTGGTTATGGACCAATTTGAAATATTTTCGATGATTGGTGTGTTGCATATTATTGCAAAATTTAAATTCTACAAGAGTTTTTTTTAACATTAGTGTAATCGGCTACTTCAATTATACATCTATAGGACAACTATAGTTAATATACTGTATAGTCCAGAATACAGTATTTTTTGTCATATAAAATGTAATATAAATATTGACTCTTGGGATCTGACATAACCGAATTCTCCCCTCCTCACTTAAACTTTTAACTGGTTTCAAAATGGTGTTTTCAAGTTTCACGGCAGTGTTGAGGTGTAACCAATCTGCAATCAATGTGGTTTAACATTGACTTAAACCTCCGAAGCGATACATTGTTCAACACGAAAATTGAGTATGATTAATTATAAATTCTTAACTTAAATTTTTCAGTACCAACTATTTTGTCCCTGTATAATTTTCATAGCTTATATTTACTTAAAATAAATGGTCTTTAAATGTAAATTAACCATATAGACTAGATTCTAGACACCGTTATCTACATTCCATGAAGCAAACTTTTAAATAGTTACAGGTAAGAACAATATTAAAAATAAAATATAATATATAAACCAATGAAATGATAAATTAAGTCATTGAATATTAATGTTTTAATATTTTTGTTTAAAGATAGCTTTGTTATAATTATAACAAATAATAGATATATTAATATTATATATATTATATATCTTATTACATTTCTAAAAATAAAAATAATAACATAAAACTAATTTTATAAATTAGAAAAACTAAATGTGATTTTACTATATTGTAACTATATTGTGATGGTTAAAATAAGAAATACAATTAAAAATTACCTAACCATTTATTGGTTGTAGTTTACCACAAAGGATTCTTTCATACAATTTATGACAGCAATAATTATTATATATGTATATTATTAACAATAATCATTTAAATTAAGTAAAATATTCCAAAAATAAATTTTATAAATCACATTGGTATAAATACAAATAATATTATATTATAGGTATACTTCAATAAATAAAAATACTAATGACATGTCACAGAACACATTGATTTTATGTTTAATATAATATAGGTATTAGAATATTTATATAAAGAAATATTAAAAATGGAAAAAAAAATTGCTTTTTAAAAATTAATTTACAGCTCAATATCGGTTTCTCAAACACACTGAGCACCTGCTGATACGTGTTTGCAATGTATTTTGTTTGAGTGTCTGGGGCCGGGGCTTCCTGAACATATCTCGGTCTTCGATTGTAGACAACCAGTATGAATAAGCGGTGGTGTAGAAGTTACAGCGCCCTATTCCGTGACACTCAATAAATGGTCTTGGTCTAAACTCTTCCAAGCACGAACCCGGACTAACCAACGACTGACCGCCACCATCAGCACCGGAATCGGTATGCTAAAAAACAAAAACGAATAGTTACTTTCTATTTGCATGTTTGTATTGCATGTAAAATAATGGCATGTTGCTATGTTGGTGGTGTGCTTATATTTTTTAAATGGTTGGCCCTCTAGGTTGTATAACATAGATAACATTGGGCATGAAACTGAAAGAAACTGAAGGAATAAACTGTGGTTGGCGACCACATAGTAGAACATATTATGTGATATATTTTATTATATTATATAAATTACATTTAGAAGGACAATCTAGATAATTATTATAACCATAATATCATTTTATAAACTCAAATTTTTCTATGAAAAAACTCTAGCTATATGAGTATGCTACCTACAAGTTATTTAAGTAATCTATTTAATAAAACTCCACTATGAACAATGCAAATAAAAAATTAAAATAACACTATGTCAATACTTTTTTAAAATATTATAGGTACTCAAACCAGTTTATTGTTAATTAATCTTCAACATTTTTCTAACAGTTTCATTAAAAAGTTTTATTATATATTAATATTATTATATTATAATTGAAAAATCGACTTTTATCAATCATTTATAATCATGATGATTATAATTAGAGTAATGTACATTATCGAATACTATCAATACCAACACCTACAATTATTGGTACCTATCAGTTTCAATATTAATTTCACTATATAATTTTTTGATGAAAATAATGGTATTATTTTTATGTTACTGACCATGATAAAGCTGTATCCAATCCACAACTCACTCCAACCATTTGGACATTCAGGTATGGCCATTGATTGACTATGCACTGCAATTACTTTAGTTGGAGCTTCACACACAGAACATCTTTAACAATAAAATTAAAAAAAAATTGTATCCTTTAAATGTATATTAAATAACATGTGGAAAAATAAAACAATTTTAACTGCTCTACACCGACCTTGATATGAATTTTGAAATATCTAAACCTAAAATTGGTGTCATCATTAAAGGCATTGGCTCTGGAGTACTTAGCCAATAACTGTAATCATTTCTATTCCCATAATTACATACTTCGTTTACATCACAGAATAAGAATGGCATTGTATTGAATTTTCTCAAACAACTACCCGGTGCACCTAAGATGGCGATATAGATACATAAAAAAATTAAATGAAATTAAATTAAACAAAATCATTTATAACTTGACGCTTTTTCGTTTACCTAAATCTTGTCCATGTGCTTTATCATTGCCCATAAAATGTAAAAGCGAATAACCGGACCAGAGTTGAACAGTGTTCTTTGGACATGCTGGAATAATATCCGTCTGGGAATGATATGTAAAGAAATTACCTTGGTGTGGAGGTGGTTTCGTTGGAAGAGCATCACCACCAGGCGATCCAGGTCGACCTAAATGTTACAAAAATCATACCTAATAAATTAGCAATGAGTGATGAACTAAATAAAATTATATAACATATATAATTGACTTATATTATATAAATATAGGTATAAGGCATAATATTGTTTTGCTGTAAGAATAATAACTTAAAATAAAATAATTAATAAAATATTATAAATTTATGGCATGTATTACCAGTATATCCTCTGGGACCATATTTTCCCTGGTTTCCTTGTCTTCCCATTTGTCCTTTGAAACCTTTTAGACCTGCAATAACCAATTCAAATAGAAATTATAATAATGTATGTAAATTAATGTTTTTTCAATCAAATATTTGATTGATAATTTTATTTAAGGTAAATGTGGATTTTTAATACCATAACGATGAAAATATTATACCTTTTTTTCCAGGTAAGCCAGGGAAACCATCATCACCATTTTCTCCTTTTAAGCCATTACGTCCATTGTATTTGTTCTCACCAGGTTGTCCACGCAACCCTGTTTCATAAATATTTGATTTGAAAGCAATAGTAGGTATATTATAATATACAGTTTTTAAATATATATAATATATAATATATAAATTATTAAATGTTATGCTTTAAAAAAATCTAATATCAGTGTATTATTCATTTGAACTTGCCTGTCAGTCCTGGATATCCATCTTCACCAGGCATTCCTCTAAGCTGAGTTTCATTATAAAACAGTGATTCTCCGATATCTCCTTTTTTGCCCTGTGGATAAGGCGAAACAATGTTTAGACAAAATATTATGTAATTATATGAGTATTGTGTACATATTTTATTATATTTTAAAATAGCTCTGCAATATCAGCTGTATCTATTATATCTATTGTAAATAACCATAAGCCTTACGTACCAACCTACCGATGTAAACTCTTATATGAATACACTTACTTTCATTCCAGGGATTCCCATAAATCCTGAATTTCCAGGTTGTCCTGGTATACCTTGTATTCCTTTTAAACCGGGAGCACCTAAAATACATATATAATTCATCAATATATTTTAATTTTAAAATGTTTGCAATATCTTCTACAGTAGGATTGTCTTTTGACATACTATTTTATTAATTTAATTAGCCCTTAATCAATAATTATATTTTTACAATTATTATAGAGTATTATGGACTAGTTTATTATTATTTTTAAGTGTCACACTATATTTATAAAGGTACTTGTTATTCCACTTAAATTTTTTTTTAAATTTAAATACAATTTTTTGACTAAATCACTGAATAGCAGTACCTAATTAATAGTAACTTTTTAGTTGTTACTCGAACATTTTACGAAATCACAATACTGCACACAATAACTGTTTTTTTTTTGCTCTGGCAATACACTAAGTCATTCATCGTTTTTATTATTACCCTTTCAATTTAAGCGATTTTGATTTACGTAAAAATTATCTAATGTGTATGGTGTAAGGAAGGACAATTAAGAGAAATACAAAAAAAGAATTTTTAATAACCAATATGTCTAATATAACTATAAATAAACTTACATAACTAACAAAACATTAATAATAAATACCTGTCATCCCTTCAAACCCAGCTTCTCCAATTTCACCTTTTTCGCCTTGTAACCCAAATAATCCAGACGAACCAAACTCACCCTGTTCTCCCTTTTGGCTATATAGAGAGGTAAAACATTATGTTGAATCAAAATAATTTGGCTTTATTAATTTTAAGTACCTACCTATATTTTGCAATACCGGGTTCACCTTTCAACCCTTTTAACCCTTGTCTGCCGGGTTCTCCATTTTTTCCTGGAACACCATTAGCTCCAGGTTCACCTTGGACAGATTCACCTGTGTATGATATATATACAATTTTTTTTACAAATTTCATAGATATAAATGAAAAAAAACAGAATCATTGTAAATTTGTGTCATACAATAATATTTATAGTCAAAACAAGATTACAAACATAAGATTTTGTTGAAAAAATGTTAACAATCATAAACAGACTATAATAATATAGGGATTATATTATATTATTCTACATACTATTATATTATTTAAAAAAATGTTCAAACCTCTAGGACCAGATTTTCCTTTTTCTCCTTTTGGACTTATTCCACGTGGTCCAGCATATCCTGCAATCTGATTAAAAAAACAATGAAAAACACAAACAATTATTAATAAAGTAATTCAAAAATGAATTTCCAATGAATATAAAATCCCTACAAATGAAAAAAACTAACGATTTTAGTATAAAACTGAACTTGTACCTATCTAATCATATTCACAAGTAGAAAAAAAAATAATATTCGTAACTAGTAAATTTCTAAAAATTATATGTTTTAATATTCTATGATTATAACTAATAATATTTTAATCTTTAGATAGATATTTATAATTGCAATATTTTGGTTATATAATGATCAAAACCAACCCCGTCATTTCCATATTCTCCAGGTGCTCCTTTTTGACCATCAATTCCAGGACTAAAATAAAATATATATTAAATTCAATTTCACAACAACGTCAATTATGTTATAATTTGTTTAACTTGCCTTCCAGGAACTCCATCTATGCCACTTCTTCCTTTTTCACCATGTTCTGGGAAGGAGCCAGGGATACCTATGTAGAAATAAAATATTAAACTTAAATTATTATTGAATATTTCTTTTACCCTTAGTCGTTATTTTTCTAATGTACATAACATAATTTAATTATGATTTACAAATAATATTACTGTGTTATCATCTGTTAATATTTTTTTTATTATTCTAATAACATTTTCAACTGTTTTAGATCACTTTAACATTTTAAATTTTAATTCAATGATAACTCATTGTGAACTTCAAAACCGTTTTGATTGAAGAACGCGAGTAGATTTATTTTTGAGAATAGCTTGTTGTAATATTACATAATATTAACATAAGTGCCTATTTATATTATTATTTGTTATTAAGTCTGTAGGTTGAACTAATATTAGCCAAAAACTTTGTATACAAGATGTTATACATCTGTACCTTAAAGTGGTCTCAAGTTCGATGTACAAATAGCTTTAAATTAGTCTAAAATCTAAATAGTTTGAATACTGCATACCATATAGATGATGATGGTATAAATATTTGGAAAAATGACCAGCATCGTTTGAATTAATTTTTGAATTAAAAATAAAATTGATTTTGTTAAAAAGTGGTGTTGAATATTTCCAGATTCCTGCTGTCCTTATTTTTCCAATTATTTATAAAAGTACCATCAACTTACTTTTTTTTGCTACATCAAACTATTAACCCGATGAAGTTATCTAACAAAAACCACTCTAAATGTTGAATATTTAATCAAGAGATTGTCTGCTCAGAAACAAAAAAAAATAATTAAGAAGTAAGATATTATACTTCATGATCTATGTTAACATCACAATTATTACATTATTATAGAACGAAGTATACCTATAATTCTTGCTTAATTTAGAATATAAAATAATAATAAATTCAGCTAATAACCCTAGCAGTTACAGCTCAAAAAAAAAAAAATATTAATAATAAGTTAATAATCTAAGTTTCGAATAGTTAAAATAAATAGGTATGTTAAATATGTATGTTTACGGTTTACCTATATTTTTTATGAGTCATGACAATTTTTTAGTCTAATTTGATGATATTTTATATTTTTATACATTACATACCTGGTAGACCTTCAGGACCAGTGTCACCTTGCTCTCCTTTAATTCCATATATTCCTGTAAATCCAATGAGTCCAATTGCTCCTTCATCCCCACTTACACCCTAAACAAGTAAGTATATTAGATGACACTTAAAAATATAACAGTATCTACATAACTTACATATTATAAGTTTATGATAATATGAAAATTACTATAAGAATAACAGTACTAGATAATATTATGTACAGTATACTTTTGTAATTTAATCTAACAGAAAATAACAGAATAATACTCCTGACTATCTTAAAACCAAAACAATAAGTATTGGACGGATATAGTAACACATAAATATGTTTTAACTGTGTGTATGTAAATAAAAAACATTCTAATCCGCGTACACACTTGTAACATTTGAGCGTAACATCTTTTGATGCAGCCAAATTTACCGATAATTGGTGTTACGGCGTAACAAAAAATGTTACGAGTGTGTACGCGGCTGAAAGTTTAATTTTGGATTCTGGTAATTTTTTCTCATCGTTAAAACGGTAACTTTATGTACGCTTATCATACATTAGAATTCACCTTTATTTCTCAATTTATCCCCTAATTCATTTACTTTATAATTTAAGTGTAAGTATAACTAATACATTGACTTCACATTTTAATTCAGGAATTTCTCAAATTTATTTACTACTTAACTCTTGTGAAATATAATTTCCTTAATCTACATGTGTGAACAGGGTTGGGCAGTATCTTCGATACAAGTATCTAAGATACGTATCTTAGATACATTTGTATCTTGTATCTTGTATCTCGATACAATTATGTGAAGTATCGAGTATCTTGTATCACGATACATTTTTAGTCAATGTATCGAGTATTTCATGAATTAATTTAATCGAAAGATACTCGATACATTAACGCGATACTTTGAAAAATTAATTGTTTACGATTATTTTTACTAGTCAGAAACCACTTTTGAAAAGTGACTAATATATTATTATTACTGAAAGTGTCAATGTTTTTTATTTTATTTTTCATTCTAATTACTTATGAAGACGTCTCACCCGGATGTGTTGTCTCAGTCTTACACACGTACGACATGGCAAATTTTCGTTTGCTAGTTTCAATAGGGTATTGTCAGTTTTGATATTAGAGTGAATCAACCTACTATCAAACTTTTAGGTAACAACATTATCTGTGTTCTCTCGTTGGTTTTTTACGATATTTTAATTTTTAAGTGAGTTATGAACATTTTAGAATATGAATACTTTACATACCCATAATTCACTTAAAAATTAAAATATCGTAAAAAACCAACGAGAGAACACAGATAATGTTGTGACCTAAAAGTTTGATAATAGGTCAATTCACTCTTATATAAAAACTGACAATATCACAGTGTGAATGATAAAACTGTTGAACATTGTAAGAGTATCTCATTAAAATTATATGTGAAAAACAAATGATTTGGAAATAAAAAATAGTTAATTGCCGTTAGTAGTCAAATAATGGAGTATGTAATTCAAATATAGGTTTTTAATGAAGTGTTTTGACATGTAATTTATATTATTAGAATTACATTAATTTATGTCTAGATTTTTGAAAACTTGGTATTTAAAATTTAATAATAATGTATTTAATTACAATAATTGTTTTAGTTAAAATTCATTAAAACTTACTTTTAATTATATGTAATATTGAACTATACAGTATACATGCATTTATTAAACATAGGTAATTTATTAGCATAATAATTATTGTGATTTATAATTAATACATCTGTAAATAGTTGTTTATGAGTCAAACAGTTAATGATTTTCTTATTTGTATAGTTACTCTAATAGTTAATACTTATATGAATTATTATATTTTTACTTTAGCTCCTTTAATTCCTTGTAATCCTGGTAAGCCTGGTGGACCTGTGGAACCTCTTAAATGCACATGACCTGAAGAAATACATAAATATAGAATGCATGTAGTCTATAATGTTGTAATAGATTATTAACACGTTCAACGCCGCCTGTGATTTCAGAAACGGCTGACAAAACAAAAATTAAAACCACCCATACTTTTAAATTTAGAGTTCATTGTTAATGGCCTATCTAAGTTTCAGAGTTTATTAAAAAAAATACAATTTAAATATAGCGTATATGAATGTATTGCAACGTGTCACCGGCCTGTTGAAATAAACTATATTGACGCGGATACGCGCCAGCGGCGTTGAAAGTGTTAATATCAGGTATACTACCTCGGTCTCCAGATTCTCCTTTTGTCCCAATAATAAATCCTTCATAGCCTGGATCTCCAGAAGGTCCTATAAAATGTAAAGAATTATAATAATATACGTTTCAAGTTTCATATTGCAAAATAAATGTATATAATATATTTTATACTATGTGGTTACATAATATAAATTATATATTTAAAGTAATATGTATGTACCATATGTTATAATATACTATAATATATATAATAATCACAATAAATTAGTTAATGAGGTTGGAAATAAAAGTAGGTAAATAATTTATCGAAATTGTATAATATATCTATATGTGCAAAATATTTTATCTATAGTTGAATAAATAATCAATAGTTAATGTTTTCAAGATTTTAAATACAACCAAATTGACAAAAATATCTATAATTGTACAAATTAATTTAAAAAAAATACCTTTGAATCCTTTTAAACCTTCAAAACCAACTGCACCTCTGTATCCTGGGTCCCCAGGTAATCCTATTACAACAAATTTTAATATCTTAGGAATTATTGACATTTATTATAGTAATATAATATTGCTTATAGTATATTTTATAATTCTATCATATATCACTATGATTTTCAACATATTAGTACCTGGTTTAGCGATTTCACCAGGTATGCCATCTAATCCACGTTGACCTTTATTACCTGGAATACCGGGCATACCAGGTGATCCGGGAGGTCCCTTTATTCCTAGATAATTACAAAAACAATTAAATAAATAATATTTCATCAAGTGAAATAAAACACAGCATAGTATTAAATTATGATTAAGGAATAGAAAATTGATTATAAAAATATGATTTAAAATCAGACATAATATTACACATAGGTATTTTACAAAATATTACTTAGGTATGTATTCAAGCATGGGTGAGATCTACTGTTTAGTTTTTAAGTTTAAAGTGGTTGAAGATAGCTCATTTATTAAATGATTTAGAACTAAAGTCCCACAAAATTACACCTACTTACTTAAAATTATCGAACTCCCAAAGATTTGTGTTTATCAGCCTCTTTTATATGTTATAGTAATTTTTTTAATCTATTGATGTTAAAAAATTGTGTTAAAATGATGTTGACACTTACATTTTGTCAGGTCTAAATTCATTTTTTGTAAGACCAATATAATATATTATTTTGCTGAATATGCAGCGAGTACAAATTGCCTATCAAATACTTCTTAAAAATTAGCGTGTTTAATATATTAATATTTACCAATTATTACTGTTCAATCTTGATTTAGTAAAGAGTAATTGTTTTATTCATACAGAATACATAAATATTATTTATTTACTAAAGAAATTATTTAAAACAAAGTCAAGATTAATAATATAAATATAATGGTATGTCACATAAAATTAATATTCTTAAAACATAATGAAGTTTGAAAAAAATGATAATACATAAAAAAAAAAAAGAATAATAGATTAACTATTTTTTTTTTAAGAATTTCTAACATAACATTATAAATTAATTTGTATTTAATAAAGGCATTTTAATTAATTTTTTTTATATCTATTTCATTTGACTTTACCTGATATGCCAGATCGTCCTTTTAATCCTGGGTAACCTTTTGGACCTTCGTCTCCATTAATACCTAAAAAATGTATTAAATAATTTAAATTTTCCTACTATGAACAATGTTGGTATACTTAAAATTATAATCTATGTATCTTAACACTTGGTACCACATACAAAAATAATAATATCAATTGATGTCTAACCACCAATCAGACAATATTTTTTGTAAATATTTCAAAACGGACAAAAAACAAACAAAATCAGTAATTTAATGATATATTATAAAAAAATTCTTACCTTTATCTCCCACCATACCTAGGTCTCCCATTAAACCCTAAAAAAAACCACACACAGTTATTATTACATTACATAAAAATGTTATTATTGATTTTAATACTTCAAGCTGTGAAAAAAAAATATTGCAAAAACAAAATTTGTACACAATTTCCGACACAATGATGTCATAGGTACATTCGTTTTTCAGCAGTAACTTAATAAATTATTTGTTTTTTCAAATTCTGTTTTCACAATATTTTTTTTTCACAGCGGGACGTATCAAAATCAATAATACAATTTTTTGTTATTTTTACTGAGTTGTATATGCCTTTAACTATTAGGTAAACATAAAACATCATAACATTTGTATTAAATTCAG
This sequence comes from Macrosiphum euphorbiae, assembly GCA_949089665.1. NCBI lineage: Eukaryota > Metazoa > Arthropoda > Insecta > Hemiptera > Aphididae > Macrosiphum > Macrosiphum euphorbiae. The sequence goes on along the minus strand of CARXXK010000002.1, from coordinate 40,548,751 downwards.
TTAACTTGTTATTTTAATGAGTACCTAATAATTATTGACTAGGTACCTCTTATTAGGTAATATTAATGTTGTAACATTTTTCATACAATTTAATAGGAACACTATTTCACTATTTAATAAGACTAAAACAAATTTTTTAGGCAGTTAATTTTTTTAATTACTTTTCGTCCTGATTGACCAGGTTTGCCATCAATTCCAGGTTCTCCTTTAGAACCTACAAGTATAAAAAATTTAATTATAAATATATAAACAAATGTATTACTGTAATAGTAATTTTTAATATTAAATTTTATTGCTATTAAAATTATTTTATCATAAATATACCTTTTTCGCCGGCTAATCCAATTTCTGTTGTTCCGTTGTCACCTCGCATACCCTTTTGGCCGTCCAATCCACGATAACCGGTAGGACCGATGTCACCAACTCTTCCTATAAGTCATAAAAAAATCAAATAAACACAAGAGTATCATAGTAAAATATATTAAATCAATATTTATTTTTACCTGTGGCACCGGTTTCTCCTTGCGGACCACTAAACGAATAATCTCCCCTTATACCAGGAAGTCCAGGAAGTCCTTGGTTTCCTGTGAGTCCCTATTAAACAGATAACACAATATTTTAATACAGGTGATAATATTATCTAAAATGTACTATCTAATAACTAGGGATCGGCAATATAATCAATAAAAAAAAGCATTTAAAATGTCAAAAAGGTAAAAAAAATTTACTAAAACATTAAATAGTTTGTATATTCTATATTAAACTAGTGTGTATTAAAAAAAGAAAATCACTACTATCTACTTAGATAAACTGTCTTCAGTAAAACATTGACAGTTTGCACTTAAAATAATTTTGTACATAGAAAATTATCTTTCTACGTCCACAGAAGTTATTGAGGCTGACTGATGAACAATTTTGAATCTATGGAATCTAAACATTATAAATATATTTTAATCTATAGATAGGTAATATGAATACTTTTAAAACGTTAAATTAACTGGAAATACCAAATACAGAATAAGATACAAGATAATAAAACCCGTTAAAAATAATTAACAGACAACAATGCATAGTCTTCGGATAATCTTATCGATTTGTACCGTTAATACGTATGTCGTTTAAATTAAATTATAATTATAAATATTATTAGTTGTAATATTAATAAGAACAAAAGTTATTATATACCTAGCTAGTTAATTTGTCAATTATTTTTGCATGCCCTGGAAGTATAACTTAGAATTGTGTAAGTATGTAATTAATATAGTATGGAATACCTATTATAAATTATGTAGTCTGTACAGTGTATTTTATGATGTTTACCTACATTAATAATTACATTTTTAACAGATATTTTCAAATATAAGAATCACACATTTTAATAAGCAAAACATTATATTAGAATATTAATGCTACAAATATTTAGTTTGATTGTGTAGTGTGTTAAGTACTAGCTTAAATCAAAATACTGTTTTTAGTAAAGTGACATTTGATGCCCAAATTTTTTTAAAAAAAATTTAAAGATTTAATTATTTGTTTAAAATAAGTATTCATTCATCAACTATACTCTATTCAGCGAGAGTTGACCCACTTGCGTGCATGCATACTGAGCAGCCAGAACATTCAGACCCCTCGAGTAGGCAACTGGCGGTTTGTGATTGGTAGCAGTGTACGGCGATTGGCAGTGCTCGCCGTAGTAGGACGACATAGACGGACCGGCCTGCGCGGCCGAGTCCAGTTTTCATCGAGCTAGTGGGTCAACTCTCGCTGAATAAAGTATATATTCTATCAGCTATTACTTAAGTATAATTGTTGTAAATAATTTGTTTTGAGTAATCTCGTAATTCTAAATCTGTCTATCTATTATCTAATGTAAATCAATAATTTAACTTTCAAATTATTAGAAAATTCAGGATTACTAATTTGTTGTTATAGTTTAAACAGTAACAATACCTTTTCACCTAGTTGTCCTCTTAACCCAGGTGCACCTTCCATACCAAAATCTCCACGGCCTATACATTTTTTAAATCACATTATACGATTTAAGTATTTTTAATATCAAAATATTTATGTATAACGTGCTTATTTTCCAATTGTGGATCTATACATACTTCCTTTTTCACCAATTTGACCGAAAATACCCTGTCTTCCATCATAACCCTTAAGTCCTAAAATTTAAAAATAAACAATTATAGTGTTTGTTTTTAATTAAAATAAAATATAAATACAATTTGATATTTAGATAAAAATATTAAATTTGTAACAATGTCTTAAAAACCAACAAATACATTTTAAATTATATTTTTATTTATTATGTACCTGGAACTCCATTTTCCCCAGTATCACCAGTTGGACCAGAATCACCTTAAAAAAGTTAAAATGAACATTAAAATATTTTATGAATTTTCTTGTGTTATTCGTTCTTACATCATAGTATACAGATATTAGTATTTTAATTATTATAATTATATTGTGTTAAATTTATAAAAAAAATTTAGAAGATTGGTATAATTTATATAATACACTAGACACTAGTAAATCATTTTCATTCATCATTATTGTAAGACAATTATAGAACTATAGATTTATAGATGGACACTGATTTTAATACATGTTATTGATTTTGAGTTTATAATATTTCAGAAATTGGGTAATATTGTATTCATTTATAGCACTTTGAATTATCAATGGTATAAAGTTTATAATAATTAGGTAGGTACCTATTTTAATCTAGTTATGAATTTAAAAATCGTTTGAAATATTTTATATACCTAGACAAGTATACACAGTAAATTACACCGCATTTTAAATAACAAATCCATAAGGTATATTTATTATGATTATTGAATCTTTACCACCAAGAATAATATTGGGCATTCGTTTAGCGTGTGGCCTAATGCGACCACTAAAATCTACTGTAATTTTAAAAAATAAACCAAGATAAAAATATATTAATCCCAACTATCCAAAGATAAGTTTTTCCGGAGACTACAGACTTACTACTACCTATTACAGTATTTGATGAATGGAAACCACACCACAGGCAGGCTATATTAATTTAACTGTCAATCGTTCAGAACATTTTTTTTAGAAAATATAAAAATGTTTATTTATAATTAAAAAAATAAATATATTTATAATTTTTTTTTGTTCAGTATCATATACTTATTATACATTTGAATTATTTTTTTTTAAGGTGCCTGTCACTTTGTTTTGTCGGATCCAATTGAGACGAACGTTTCACCTAACTGCATCATGTATCCCAATAGGTCAAATGCTAAACGTTGAATTTAAACCGATTACTTGTATGGAACTTCTATTATAGTACATTGCAATTTTTTTGTGTTCATATTTTAAAAGTGCAAGGTTTTTTAATGCCTTAAGAATCAAATAATAACTGATAAATTATTGAAACATTTAAAACATAATTATATTATCATTTGTAATTTTGTATCTACTCATTATATTTTACACATTTTTCATAATTATATTCTTGGTTCATAAAAATTATAGATTACTTTATAAGTACAAACTAAAACTTGTTTTATATTAATTAAGCCTAGTATAGGTACCTAGTTTTCCCATTTGGCCATTTCTTCCTTGTTTACCTTCTGGACCTCTGTCACCATCAATTCCTCTGAGTCCTATAAATGCAAAAAGAATAAATAGTTTAAAATAATACATTTACCATAAAATACCTTTAATTTATTATCAAGATATATTTTAATACTACTCGAATTAGTTACATTTCATTTAATATGTCAATTTTAATAAATATTATCAAAATAGAGAAAGTTTCGATGAAGTTTCAGTTACTGATGATTACTTTCTAATATTTATGATATTAAAAATGTTAAAATGTGTGCTAAAATAAATTCATAAAATTTTACAACATATAGTAAATTACTCGACTATACGATTAAGGGCTTGTATTACAATAGTTAAACTAAGGCTAAACCGAGAAATTCGGTTGGTAAAATCAGTGGGTTAAGCATAATCGAAGTTTAAACTATGATTGTAAAATGGGCCCTAAGTATGGCTAAATTAATGTTAGCTGCTAACAGTTAGCAGTTAGATTATCAATTAATATTTAGGTTGATCTCTGGCTTTTGGGTTATTTTTTTTAGTTTTCTTCTCCAGTCACAAAAGCCAGAGATCAACCAATATTTAATATAATTTTTTGTTTATAAAACAAAATTAAATGTTATCCCTAGATTAGTAATTTAGGGTTAACATTAAAGGCGAGTAAGGTTAAAGGAGGATAAAGTTAAAGGCGGGAACCTTATTTATCCGCCTTTATTTCTAACCATTTTTCAATATGACGAATACAATAAATATAATGAACCATTTTTAATTGGTTCAATTCAATAACTCCAAAATAAAATTAATAAAACACAATAATTTAACTTTTGGATAACTTTATTGTAAATAGATAATATAAGTAAAAAAAAATTTTATACGTCATTGGGATAGATATAGAACATAATATATGAAAGATACAAGGAGGTTTTAATGATATTAGATAAAATTCCTAAAAATAGCAACAATAAAATTATCAGTGATTGTAAAATCGGCGTATGGTTAGCTATCTAGGGTTAATTATGTTGAAATAATTTCATTGTTTACTTACCTACTAATCCCCATTCTCCTTTTAAACCTTTAGTTCCATTGAAACCAGGTTCACCGTCAATTCCTAAATATAACAATCTATTTATATTAATATTCAAGAATTGAAATAATATGTTAACTATATTTGTATACCTTTTGGGCCAACTGAACCAAAACCAATTGATAAACCAGCTAATCCTGGTGCTCCAGGTAATCCAGTAGGTCCTCTAATTGATATTCCTCGTTCACCTTTTGTACCCTAGATATATTACAGGATTAATTAATTTTCATCGTACATTATTAGAACATTTACAACCGCATTCATATTTAAAAAAACTTATCACTTTAAATATACAAATGGATACTAAAAGAAACGTGTAGATTTAATTTACATTAGATAAGTAATGTTTAAAAGTTTAAAGCTATTAAATTAATATTTTATTGAATAATTTGTTTTCAAATGTACTATTTATGAACATTTTCGTGTTAGTTTAATATTAAACTTTTATTATGAATCCTATAATATTATGGACATCTGAATTACCGGTCTTCCAGCTAGGCCTATAATACCAGGACTGCCTTTTTGACCCTTCGGACCAAATTCTGCATCTAAACCAGGATAACCTCTATTGCCACCAATTCTGTAAATAATTTAAAAAGTATAAGTAGTCATTAACTTAAAAAAAAAATAAGATTAACAATTTTATAATTTATAGTGTCAAAGTATTTGTACAAATTAAAATTTTTTTTTTAAACAAAATAAAATAGATGTAGGTAGATTATAATATTGGATTTTTAAAATTATGATTTAGAATGTGATACACATTAATTGAATTATAATTTTAATATTTTCATTAAATTGTACACCAAGAACATATTTTTGGGGGTGTCAAAAGATATTTTACTGAGTTTACCAATTTTTCTAAAAATTTACATATATTTGTAATATTTATATTTCATACCCTTCTTCTCCAGGTTCACCTTTTTCTCCTTTAATACCATTATCTCCAATTTCCCCAACCAATATGCTCTGACCTGGCTCTCCGCGATCTCCTTTTTGAGTTGGTGGACCCTATAAGTTTATCAATAGGTAACAACTATATTTATGATTTTTTTCTAATCCAACCAATCAATTAGATTTAATCGATTAAATATTGAAAGCAGTATAAATATGTATATTAATCATACTGGTAATCCAACAGGACCGGTTTTTCCTGGAAGTCCTTTTTCTCCTTTTAATCCTTGATCGCCCATAGCACCAGGATATCCTACAAATTGCAAAGTTTTTAGATAAAATATTTGAATTTTTATGAAAAGTCCTTAACAAATTTTAAAATATTTAGAATATGTCATTGTGCATGGTGAGAATATGGAATTTTAGAGGATAACTAGGGTTGGCATAGAATTCTTAGTGAAACAATAAAAAAAACACACTCATTAAAGTACATAGTTATTATTCTCAATGATTTTTGATCAACTAGGAATAAGCGAAGCAATATTATGGTACTTATAAAAAATTTAGAATTATGCCGATTTCAAAACTGTAAACAATAGAAAAATAGTTCTGTGAAATTATGGTGTAATGCAATTTTAAGGTAAAGAAGGCAAAATAGTTTCTTTAAAAAATGGTAAGTGTAATATAAGCACACCAAAATATTATATAAATCTATGTAAACTACCAATTACAATACAGCCATAATATGGTTAAGGTTAAAATTCAAATAGCAAATGAACTAGACAAAATTGATGATCGAAATATAGGAGTATTTAAACATTAAACAATTATTTTCTTATCAATTATTTGTTTGTTTTTTTTTGTCATACCTATTTGTTAAGGCTTAAATTTCTTTGACATAAATTTATTATATTTATGAGTGTTATAATTTATGTTTGACATATTTATTTATAATCTTAGTAAGTTGATAATCTTATTATATTTTAATTTGTTACCAGTACCTAGTAGACGTGGAGTAGCTAATCTTTCTGGGGCCATTGAATTTTAATAGAGTTATTTAAGTATGAAATACTATGTACTAATACAGTTTTGTTGTAAGCTATTAGAGTATTTGAGAATTAAGTAAAACAATAATTATACAAAAATAAAACTACAGCTCGCTTGGAGTAAAACTGGTACAGCTGTTTAAAATTCATTTTAATACCTTTTAACCCTGGAGGACCATCAGTAACTATACCAGGAGGACCAGCCGCGCCAGAAAATCCAACAAAACCTTGAAAAATAAAAATATTAATATTAAATAATTTATTTTATAGTGTTATATGATTTTAATACCTTGGTCTCCTTCTACTCCCTTTTGTCCTTTAAATCCATGTTGACCTTAAAATAGAAATTTGAATTGTAGTTATAAAATGTTACATCATATTGTAATATATCACACCTTTTTCACCCGGTATGCCTTTAATGCCTCTTTCTCCTATATTAGTAGCGGTATATTGACTGCTATCACCAGGTTCACCAACTGCACCTGCGTTACCTTGTTCACCTTTAGTACCAGTAATACCAGGATACCTGTGACATATTAATCATTGTAGATTTTTGAGTAAAATTAAAAATTTATGATATCATAATGCTTAATATACGATATATTTTTAATTATTATTTATTTGTAATAATGATTTTTTTTTTTATGTATAACATACCCTTCGTTTCCTTTTAAGTATTCAGGATTTAATTCATCAGCGGGGTCTCCTTTAAATCCAGCCCTACCATGTTCCCCAGGACGTCCATCGGTACCTGGTAATCCTAAATCTCCATAATGTCCCTATTTATGCGTAATCAATATTGAAGTATATGAATAATTTTCATATCAGTATATTAGTTTTTATTATTTTTTTTTTTTCATGAAGTATGCAAAATGTTGACTTACCTTCATTCCTCTTCTACCCATACGGCCAGGTAATCCAGGTAATCCAGGTTGTCTGTAAAATATTAATAATTAATTAAATGATATTAAAATATTAGGGTATTATAAATAAACCTGATTCAAATCTATATAGCAGTGTTTCATAAACTGTGTTAAACGGAACCTTGGGGTTCAACGGAGATTACTTTAGGGTTCCGCAAAACTCTCATTTAAATTAAAACTTAGAAATATAATTTGTCTGTTATTAAAAATATGTTTTGAATTAAATACACATTATTATTACATAAAATCACTATAATTTTTATTGCAAATAATCCTTACATAAAACTATAGTAAAAATGACTAAAGTAGGGGTTCTAAAGTAGGGGAACTGCAATAACTTATTGTTAAAATCTAACTATAAAAATCTAAAAAGCTAAAAAAAAAGTAGGGGTTCCACGATTAAAGTGGACATAAAAAAGGGTTCCACAGATAAAAAAGTTTAAGAAACGCTGCTATATTGATATACATTTCATATTATTATTAATGTTATTTTATGGCATAGTTAATTTAATAAAAATGCATATAAGTACCCTATTGAACCCATATCGCCTTCTCTTCCAGGGAACCCCTTTGGACCTTTTTCACCAGATATTAATATTTGTTTAAAATCATCAAAAATAAGTGTTCCTCTCTCTCCTGGCATTCCAGGGTATCCAGCCAGTCCTAACAAAAAACTTTAATTTAATAAAATTCTCTAAAATAAAAAATTTATTTTGCGTATTGATTATGATCTGTGATACAATACAAACCTCTTGAGCCAGGTCTTCCAGATGATCCTTTATAACCTATACATATAAATAATCCAAAATCAAATAAATATAATATTATTGTGACCTAAAGATATCTAAAATATAATAGGTAACAAAGAATTTTTTTTTTTTTTTGCGTATGTGTTATGTCCGGGAGTAGGCCTAGTTTGGACGCCTATATTGCAGAATTTCTAATTGGGCACCCATAGGTTTCTGCAATGCCTGCCCACTTAGGAGATGGCGGTCTCGCTGTCTAAACAGTTGCCTGCAAAGAGAGCGATGCCGCCTGTGGCCAGTATTAGAACCGACGCCATAATCCACTCGGCCAGTCCGTCCCCGACAAAGTATTAGATACAAATTATTTAGAACTAGGTATGGTTGAAATTCATTTTACCTGGTAATCCAGGTGCACCCATCTTTCCTTTAGTTCCTCGTATTCCATTTAAACCAGCAAATCCTGTAATATTTTGTATGAATTAAACAGTAGTAATCAGTTGTATAACAATAAATGAAAAAATGATAAACAGTTTAATCTCAAAGTGACTCGTTACACACACAGAATAGATCTGAGTTATTGCTAAACAACATAGGGAGGTAATTCATATTTTTTTAAATTTTATGTCATAGTGATATGAGAAAATATATTTATAAATATTTTTACCAGGAGCTCCTGGTGCACCATTTTGTCCATCAACTCCAATATCACCTTTTGGTCCATCAATGCCTAGAAATAAAAATATTGAAGAGTTATAATAATATAAATATAATAATTTTTTGACATAACGTCGCCTGGCGTGAAAAACCTCCTATGTAAAAAAACCAAGTTTTTCAGGAGAAACGTTTTAGTAGTTTAAAAAATAAGTATTGAATATAAAAATTTCAAAAAATAGTTATATTGTGTAAAATATGTTTAGAAATGAAATCGGACTCTTATTATTATTTTATTGTTTTATCCAAAAGGGATATTAAGCATATAGTTAAGATTTTTGCACATAGGAGGTTTTGATGATAATTCTTTATTCTGAAACTCCACATAGGAGGTTTGTTGTTGACACATAGGAGGTTAATATTTTTGTATATTTTTTTTCTTTACACATGAGAGATTTCATGTCTATATTATTTCAACTATACAAATTACAAAGTATAAACTAGGTACTGCTAAAAATGTAAAATAATAATGAACCTTTTAATTAATCTAATTACATAGATCTATAATATAATATTATCAGTTAGGTTAACTAATAGTTTAAAATTGTGCTTTATAATATCTAAAAAGAAACATACCTACCTCAATATGCATCAATAACTAATAGCATTCTATAAATTATAGAAATATTAGACCAAATTTGACCCTTGCTAAATGTTCTGTAATATCTAATAAAGATACAGGAAACTAACAATATAGTTATGAATAAAAATTTAATACATGGTTATTTAATAGATTTTATAATTAATTACAATTTTTAATTATAAATAGTAATAATAAGAATAAAAATAACAAACTTTTTCTGTTTCTTGAAAAACCACATTATAAAATAAAATAAAAAATAACAGTTAATAACACTACATACTTTTTGGTTAAAAACTTAAAACTTATAATAATAATGCACAAAGGTTGTTATTAATATAAACGTTAACAATTTTATACTAAAAAATTAATAATAAGAATATTAAGAAGGTATAACAAACTTTTTTCTGTGTTTCTGTTTCTTGAAAATCACATAACAAAATTAAAATAAAAAGTTAAAACTTAAAAGGAACATACATTTCAAATCACTTGTGTTATATATTATTAGTCTTTTAAAGTAAGTATAGTATATTATTTGGTTTTTCTGCCAAATTCTGAATATTTCAAATTGTCATAGAATGAGTGATGATCTTTCTCTATGACCTTAAACATACATTTTTAATGGTTAATGTGCATCAATAAAACTTATAAACTAAAAGTGTTTTCTAGTTAAATTGTAGGTACTAAAATGAGCATTAATAATAAATTATGTAGATAAATATTGTATTGTAATACCTGTTTAAGAGATTGCAAATCATCATATTTTGCCTTTGTTATTGGCAATTGAGCTGTATACAAATAAGGTACATCTGACAATTGTTTTATTTGAACATTTTCTTGAATTGTAGTGGCAGCTGTTTTTGATCTAGTACTTTTTGTATTGGCAGTTACTTGATTTTTAGTTGTTATTGGTAGATTTTCCCAGTCATCATTTATGTTGGTTTTATATTGAATATTTTGAGATGATGGACTGTATTTTAATTGACACAAATCTGTAACTACCTTATCTCCAGTTTTTTTACCTGGACGTAATGAAGTTATGTCACACATTGCATCATAATTTTTAAAAAAGCTGTAGTCTAACACTTTAACATTATATGGTTGATTGGGTCTAGCCATTCGCATTCTGGTGATGTAATCCGATGGAGAGTAGAGCGGAGGCTTAAAATAATGTTCCAAAGTTGAATGCGCTATCTACCTCCATCATCGTGTGACCTTTACACAAAAATAATTGCTCAATATCAACATTTTTTTCTTTTGACAACAATCTTAAAGCACTGGCTAAGCTTTTATTTCGGTTTTGATAGTTACACCCATCAGATATAAGGGTAACTCGTTCTGCATTTTGATTTAAATTCATTATAAAATCCACAATACATGATATGAATTCATTTGCAGTTACTCCTCCATTGGCTTCATGCCACACATATAATGTAACTGACTTATCACCCAGGTTGTATATTGTAAAATTATGGACCTGAAGCTTTTGCTTGTAAAACATTGATGATGCTAGTGTATTGGGGCACAATAAAACGCTTTCCAAGTCCATAGTTACAACAATGTTTTTATCAGATGCCTCAACCTTTTTTTTATTTTTCTCTGTTCTGGCGTTATCTTTTCTTTGTATATGATTTTGGTAAGTAATTTCATCAACTGCATCAATTTTTGTTTTATGTCCGGTACAAATATCACACTGGTCCTTTCTTGGTTTGTGTATGTATATATTTTCATTTTTTAATACTCTGCGAAAAAGTGTATCTCGAGGTACTTCTTTTGACAACTCTTCTTTGACCCATCTAGAAAATTCCTTAAACATTTCAGATACAGATAAAAATGTGGACTCAACATAAATTCTGTTTGAAGATTTTCTACAATAGTGACTCGGTACCTTAGGTAACATATTTAACCATGTTACAACTAATTCTGTATCTTGAATTTTTTTATTTTTTCTGGGAGATATTTTCTGAGTAGAAGTAGATTCACACATCAAAATACTATTATTATTGTCCATTATAGTTTCAGAACTCTTAGAGGTTGTCTCAATATCATGTTTGGTCCATCTTTTAAATGTATCTTCACCAATGCACAGTGTGTTCAAGAAAAATGTACGACATACCTTGTATTTCTGACCATCACTTAAAGATAAATAAATATCTCGTGCATAATTTTTCTTTGCTGTGGTATCTTTGTTAATTTTAGTTGATTTCCTTCTACGAACTACAGTTCTAGTTACAACTAAACCATTTATGTACGCTTTTTTTTCTTTCCAAGATCCAAGCTTCCAAAATTTTCTAAAAATTATTTTTCGATCTACTTCGGTGAACATTCCACAAAAAAAACCTTTGGATCCTAATTTATTTTTTTTGTGATTATGAGCACAACAATCTTTCAAAAATCTTCCAGGCTTTGGACAAGACTGTGTGCATTTACCATTATTAACTTTTGAACCCATATATGGGTCTCCTGCAACTCTTTTTATAGAAGCTTTTTCCTTATTTGTTCTACCAATTTTTATAGAATTTTCAGACATACATTCACTAAGAACATCACAGTCCACATTACTAATAATTTCATTTATTGGATCATCTACATTACCATTTTGTTCAGTGTCATCATCAATATTGTCATAAGTATTAATATTATCAGTAATAATAAAATCATAATTATCAAAATTGTTAAAATTATTTATGGTGGTTATTGGCATAGGATTATCATAATATACATTTAGGTCAACTTCCTTTCCATTTTCATCAACAGCCCAGTGCTCATGCTCATTAATGCTATTAACTGATTCTAAAAGCTTTAAATCTTCCTCACATATTTCCTTTAAGGTTGTAACTTTATCAAAGTCAGGGACAACCATTTCAACCAGTTTTCTTGCACGATTCATTTTCTAAAATGAAGATGTATAGGAAAATTAGAAATTTAAATTTATATAGAATGCAATTAAAAAATAAATAGAATATTATGATAAGACCAAATTAGCCAATAGGTTTAAATATTTTTAGTATTATAAAATTGTATTATAACAATAAGCTTAATTTCGAGGGGTAAACACCTTGGGGGTAATCAGTGTACAAGGTGATGGTAACCATAGGTAATCTTTGAAGTAAATCATGGGTAATCATAGGTATAATCATTGAAATTAGTAATCTGGTGTACAAAACTTCTGTCAGGTATTTACCCCTCGCTTAATTTTAAATTTAATTACACTTACGTTATTGTTGAAGATTCCGATTTCCTGGCTCCATCAAAAATTCAAAATGAAAAATAATAATATGAAAAGACAAAAGTGATAATAAAGATTATTTTCCGTTTCCCTCCTATTCAACACCAGCTGATATAGCTCCGATGTGCGAAATTCATACAAACCAACAGTGTGACAAACCTCCGATGTATGCACATGGGAGGTATATCAGATAACAATTTCAATACAGCTAACATAGGAGGTTCATTGTTTTGAAGAATAAAAATGTTTTGATAACACCAATAAGTTTGAAATATTTATCACTAGATAGCGTATTTTTTTCTGAATTCAGAAATGTAAAAATGTCATTTTGCGATTTTTTGCACATAGGAGGTTTTTCACGCCAGGCGACGATAACATGTTATGTAACAATTGTAATTTATTTATTTGAAATTTGAATTTTTTTTAGAGTAAAAGCTATATCTAATAATAATTACAATACCTTAAGACTCCAGTAAACAATTATAAATCAAGACATTGAAATTATACAATACGAGATGTTTAATAATAATTAAACAGATAATAGTAGTATTTAACCTGGATTGCAGTAGCCACAATCATCTCCCCGAAGTCCTTTTGATCCATTTCTACCAGGAAGTCCTGTAAACAAATGTTTTGGTATGGTGTTTTTATATTAATTATTGATATATAATTAGAAAATAGTAAAACTAACATAATATAATAAGTTTTAATGAATTCTTACCAGGAAATCCAGGCACTCCAGGTATACCAGAAAATCCTGGGATACCAGGAGCTCCACGTGGACCAACAATTCGTTCTCCCGGTCGTGTTGCAGGGAAACCTTTTGGTCCTGAAAATAGAATGAGTAATCTTAAAACACAATTATATTTTCATACTCTCTCTCTCTCTCTACTAACTAAAATTAAAATATTTTACTCAAACAATACTAGCCTAATTAAGCCTAACTAGCCTGTTAATTTGTCTTATAAAGAATTTAAAAATAACTAATTAAATAAAAAATTATTACACAAAAATAGTTAACTGTATTAGGTATATCATACAAAATGTTGAATTACTATAAGTCGAGTATATATATTGTTCAATAAGTGTATACATTAAGGGTCCAGGTGCCAGTTTTTCAAATTTTCCACAATTCTATAAAATTTTCTATTTTAGTTGCACCTCAATTATAAGACTTTTCCACTAATCTACTACCCGATAAATATTTAGGGGGGGGGGGGAGAGGTGATAGGGTGTATAATATCGAAAAAAAAAACTTTACAGGAATAACTCTCAATCTTTGTAGAATTGTTGGATTTTGATGACTATTTTATTATCTGAAAGCAGATTTATCTACAGCCCACATCGATCTCTGATTTTGTATTTTATTTCAAATAATTGTGTAAAAAATTTTTTAAAAAAAATGCTTTTTATCTTGTATTTGTTTAGACATATTATAAAGTTTGAGAATAAAATATTGAAAAACAGAGATCGATGCGGGCTGTAGAATATTTCCTTTAGCAATTAAAAAAAAAATTATGAAATTTGGTTAATTCTACAAGGCGGTATCGTTATTCCCGCAGAGTACATTTTTGAGGACAAAATGACATCGGCACTGGGCGCCTTAAATTAATTAGATGCTGTTTGAGTTTTAAGTTTACTTAAACAAAACATATATGCAATGCACAATTTTTCAAACCTTTATATCCTTGATCACCCTGGTCTCCTTTAGGACCTTCAGAACCATCACGACCTAAAAAAAAATGTAGTATATTAATTAATATCATACAAAATAAGTAGGTACAGTTTGTTATAAATTTGTTCTTCATTAAAACTACTGATATTTCAATAATATAACAATATTTTCGTATGTACTCATAATAAATTATAATATTCACCTAAGCGACCATCTTCACCAGGCGGTCCAAACACAGTTATGCCCTGAATTCCTTTTTCGCCAATTGGGCCAATAGGTCCAGGAACTCCTAGAGGTCCTTGTTCTCCTCTTGGTCCAGCCAACCCTTTATTAACAAATTAAAATTGTATCAACATAAATATATACCCATTGGTATATAGTATTATTTAACCTACTTTTTACTTATAAAATGTGGATTTCAAAAATTCGTTTTTTTAAAGATTTCATTTTGGGACATTTTGAGAAATATTTAAAATTCTAAAAATAATATTTAGTTAAATATTGGTAATTATTTACTAGCTAGTATTTATTTTTTGTAAACAAATTAAAAAATTAATATTGTTGGGAAACGAAACAAAGTAACAGGTTACTGTCATGAAATTACTTTGTAACGTGTTATGTAATTTTGTTAAAATTATTTCGATGAAATGAAATGATAAGTAATTCCTATAATATAATCCATTCCCTACCATTTCAATTTTTTTTTTGAGTCTAAAGGATATATAAATATGTAAAAATATTTAATTTTAAATTATCAAAATTCAGTTTTCAATGGTTTGAATCACATATCTACTTGCGCTGTAGATTAGAATAAAATTGAATTCAATGAATTATATTTTATTGATCTACACAGAAAGTTTTATATGAATAGAATATAGGAAGTAGTTACTAATGTTTTTATACATATTAAATAAATATATTTTAATATTAATTAGTTAACATGTTATTGTTATTATATATTGTAAATTGGACTTAGTTCGTATAAATATTATAAATAAATAAACATTTGTCGCCCGTGACTGAGATAGCTCACTTCCCGCCCTTGTCATACAATATACTATTCAACATAGAAATCAATTATTATATAGGTAATGATAGTTGTAATAGATTTCTGTTTTTAAGAATTCAAATATTTATTTAAATAAAGTTTGATCGTTGATAAGAATTGGTAAATCTTAAAACTACTTGGTTATCTCAATGTATGCATATGTGATGTATAGATAAATCTTCTTTTATTTTGTACTATAATTATTTAATAATTAATGCATAAGTATGACTATAGTTGGATAAAATATAATATTTATTTGTAATGGTAAAAAATGTGATGTTAAGAACAAAAAAAAAATGTTACTGATTTCATACTTGTCTAATATTCTATCATGTACACATTGACTTTTTATTTAGCTCTTAAAGCTTTATTCCTATTTTTACTAGACCTAATTAGCTAAAGGGATCTCATAAGCCAAATTTAATCAATAACTATATATCTTTATATACAATATTTTATACTTATCATACCTTCAATTCCTTGTTCTCCTTTCATAGATAATCCTTTTGGCCCCCTTGCTCCAGGAATACCTATACATTATAATAGATAATTCATAACTAGTTTGTCAGTATATTTAATGTTACGAATTATTTTCTAGATAATTACCTGGGGGCCCCGGTTCACCAGGTGGTCCCAAAATTCCTGGTTGACCAATCTGAAATTGTTTAATACTATAAATTATAAATTATCAAAAATATTTAGTTATTAAAATTATAACTAACCCTTCCAGGTAATCCATCTTCTCCTCTAGGACCCTCAGGACCTAAACAGTTACATTGGATTATTAAAGTATTGTAAGATTTTTAAATAAATATAATATAATCAAACCAAATTTAAAATTAAGTAATTTTATTTATGGAAGGATTATATTATGTAACATCATAATTTATCACTTACTATGTAATATAATATTCATATGTTCTACAAAATAAAATAATTATCTACTGACCTATAATACATTCTAATTATTCATTATGTACCTATCTATACAGTCCACATATTCTATTCAGAAATCAGAACTTAAAATTATAAACTATATAAAAGAGGAAAAATAACCAAACACAAAATATTGTATTATTTACCTATTATAATTATGTAAAATAAGTAGTATAACTTACCAATAGGTCCTTGAGGTCCTTCAGAACCATTCCTAATTTCATCCAAATTTGGATCATATATGCCTGGTTCACCTTCACTACCCTGTACTCCTGGAATCCCTAAACGTCCAGGTTCACCATTTCCACCCTTTATTACAAATAAATTAATGAGTGGATTTGGGTATTGATTTTATTTAATTATACATCAATAACAAATGTATGATAATAATGTATTTTTGTAGTATAATCAAAAATGTGATAAATAATAATTTCATAAAATATTGTAACTGCACTTACCTTATCTCCATCTTCCCCTGCTAGTCCTGAGTATCCTGGAGCTCCTTTATCGCCTACACATAATTGCCACGATATACTTCGTTAACTTGTTAAGATAGATTGGTTTTTTTATATTACCTTTTATGCCACTTTCACCAAATATACCAACATTTCCATCTTTTCCTCTTTGACCTACATTACCTTGTGCACCTAAAATATACACAGAATTTTATTATTTTAGAATACGATAGTTTTTTATTGTATTGCTTTAATTTTAACATAACTCTATTTAATATGTTTAAAATGTTCATTATAATTAATAAGCATTCAGCAATTGTTGCATATTTATAATATATATATAAATAATATATACTCGTATTTACCAGTAGGTAAATATTACGTATATTTAGATATTTATAATCCGCCTCTCCCGTTAATGTAGGCTGGATCCGTGATAATTGAACTGTTTTAACATGTAAATATGGTTCAGTTTTTCAATATTACAATATTGTTGTTACATCAAATTAATAGTGTTGTCTAAACAATCACAGAACAACAATTCTATTATCACACCATAACTTATATTTCTTTTAAAATTTTCTTAAAATGGAAACTATTATTGAGTGTTATGTAAGTATTTATTAAAGTATTTATTATTTTTTTTAGAAATTTTTTATACATTGGTATACCTATACTGTAGGTTATAACACAGTATTGAGTTAAGAGGCTGAAGATTGCCTTCTTGTTGAACACTTCCCAATTACATGTGCCTACTTTCACTTGCTACCGCATATCTTACATAAATACCTAACTAATGTTATATTATGTTTTCCATTATCAGATATATACAACCATTAATTCATCCAATACGTTTTAAGATATAAATAAAATATTATCATATTATTATAATAATGAACCATTGATATAATGTATATTGCATATACACATATAAATATTATACAAATTACCTTTTACTCCTTTAAATCCATCATATCCAGGACGACCCTTTAATTAAAAATATAATATGTTAGATTGTTGTTTTATTAAGTTGTATTACGTACACAAATATAATATAATATGTAAAGTTAATTTATACATTATTGCCTACTATTATGTAGTTTTAACTTTTAAACCATGTATTTAAATATAATAAATAATTATATTTTTAATTCTACATAAATGATGTTATCAATAAAAAATTATTAGGTTCAGCGGTTTACTAACCATAAGACCTTTAGTGCCAGTTTCACCTTTATACCCAGGTCTTCCGTTATCTCCTCTAGGACCACGATCTCCTGGAAGTCCTTTGTACACAATAATATCCTCACTATCATCCCTATTTTCAGGGTCAGTTACATTACTTGGGAGACCTTCTTCTCCGCGATCTCCATCTTCTCCAATAATACCTGAAAACAAAAATAAACCTATAGTTTATGATACAAAAAATTTTTGAAATAAACTGTACAATTTTCCTAGTGCCCCATATGGATTTTTCATTTTATTTAAAAGTTATTAATATCAACAACTAACAAGTAAAGTAAACATAGGATACCCCCCTGATTGGTTTAAAAAAACGTTACTGAGTCTCTAAGTCTCATAATGGCAATAATATAACTGTTATTTTCTCTACTAGATACAATGTGTTCAAAATTCACATTGCTAAAACAGTAAAAAATATTACCTATGGAATAAATACAGTGAAATGTAGAAAATGAGGAAGAAAAGTTACCAAATTAATTTTATGTCAATGAAACAATATTGTGAATAATAGACAAAAATAGAAGGTGCCTATAGCACATGGGTTATATAGAAAGCAATGACATTAGATACCTAATATTTAAAATTCACCAATGACAAGTATATTGTATAAATTTAACCAGCATATAACCATTAACCGTTTATAGTTAAGTTACCGAGTTAGGGTATATTATACTATTTTATACAATTTTATTATACATAATATTACTTACGAATTAATTATTAACATTAGAATAGGTAATTATAATTTATAAACTAAAAGATAAATAATATTGTAACATTTACTTCACGTTATCAAAAACCGATTTTTATCATTATTTCGAACTGTTATCATTGGAAACGGATGAAAACACTGCAATCCGTTGGAGGTCATAATTTAAAATCTTACCTCCAAAATATATTAACCGACAAAATTATACATTAGGTATCCGTGATTTCAATTTAGGTCACGGATTGGATATCCATATAGTACCAATCAGATAGCGAACTCCGTTCGTGAATATCATAGGAGCAATTGTATGGTATTTTATATGGTCAATAAGATTAATTATGATTTATTTTATTTTTATTTTTTATTGTAGGTATTTTATTATTTCTAAACCTGTAGTTTAAAAAAAAAATAAAAATATTTTATATAAATCATTTTACATTTACTAGGTAATTTACTATTTTATTTTACCATTAAAAACGATATTATTCCTAATACATTTTGTATAATAAATTAAATGTCTTGCAAACCGACAAAATGGCTGCCGTCCACAGCTGAGCTTCACTTGTAACAATGCAAATTGTATAACTTCTTTCTCTAGTGTAGTATTATAGAAGTCTGTGGTTGTCTCCGTCTTACAAATGTACAACATAGCAAAAACTGTTTTGCGCGGGACAACTTTACTCCCTCTGTATTTATAGTACAATTACCAAAATTCCACAAAGCATAGGGAAGAACTTTATCTGTTTCATAGCTAGGGTTTTAATTTTATTTGATACCTAGCACTAATCTAGCATAATTTTCAATAATTAAATGAAGAAAACAAACAAAAATCTAATGTTCTCAAACTGATAACTTTAAATTTATTTATGTTATCCAAATAATAAAAACACTACGACAAAGATAAAGTTCTTCCCTATGCGTTGTGAAGTTTTGGTGCCTAATTCTACTATAAATACAGAGGGATTAAAATTGTCTCATTGCACATATTTTGTAACACGGAGACAAGTGACAACTTGTGACACTGTCACTGTGGTCTGTGACGTCCTCTTAATATTAACACTGATAAAAATTTTAGTTATATACGTTGACGACAGACACACACGGCTAAACAATATTTACCATTCTACCCATAAGATGGCTATAAATTATAAATTATAATCAATAACAAATGTTATGACTTATTATATACTTATAAGAAATAAGAAATTTTCTAAAAATTAAACCTAAGGTAGTAAGGTGTATTATTCATGTGCATTTTTTTTAACTGGCTGCTTATGGGGCTTATTATTATTATTCCATCATGACAAATAATTCGAAGAAGAACATAAAATACAACAATCAGTGTGAAAAACCACATATTTCCTAGCGATATTGATACGATTGCGATTTATTACGAAAAATCAACACATTAACTTATTGAATCTTTCTTTTAATACTATTTAAAATAATAATAAAAAAAGCCTCGGAGGATCAACTTCATGGATGTCAATACACCACTGGTCTTTAGTACAAAAATTAAAAACTTGTAGCTCAGGAGAAATCCTTACACTTAGTGAAATATTTAGATAATTTTTTTAACATATTAGGTACCTATATTATATGTTTTAAACCTGGATATAACCTTTTTTTTTAACCATTACAGTGTCCATGGCCAGTGGCCACCAAACAATAACTACAATAGTCAATAATTATAATATTAATCATTATTTTATTGGTTAAATCGATAGGTTATTTTCTTATCGATTTCACGATTTCACATCACAGATCCAAATAATTGATGTGTAGCACAGTAATTAGGTTAGGTTAGTGTGAGAACCCTTTAGTAAGTTGTTTTAAATTAATTTAAATAAAATCCCTTAAACCTTTAAAAAGCTGAAGTGTAGTTTCACTGAACGCTTTTTTTTTAAAGAAGTTACGTACCTGCTAATTTTAAAATATTTTCAAAATATATTGCCAACGTTATAATAATTATTACGTTATGATTATAGGTAATGTTATAACTTATATTTGATAAAAAAACGATTCAAATTTGTAAACATTATCGTAACAGAAAGCGATAACCAAAAACAATTAAATATAGGTAGGTACTTTAAAACAAAAAATAACGATTAACAAAATAATATATTATATATCATTAAACAAAACATAACGCAAAACACAATTTATAGAACATCATTAAATAAAAAATAATGCAAAACGAAATAATTTAAAATCCATTTATTTAAAAATTATATTGGTTTGGTAGAAATATTAATTATTTAATGCATACGGACATTAGAATTGATTATTATTATTATTATTATTATTATTTATATGGCCTGTATCCGGGCCGTTACCCCTAATAGCATTAATTAATATTAATTCATTTAATAGGTATTAACACTATTCTAAATAACCAAAGAACAATCCATTGTACTTATCAAAACTATACTTTTAGTCATAAAAGAGTTATAAAGTAACTACTGACTACTCGTTTTAAATTCGATTTTTATATATCAAAATACTTCTCAAAATATATTCTCTTTTGGAATATGAAATTAAAACTGTATTTTGTCAATTGTTATTCAAAAAAGTAAAAACTTTAAAAATGTTGAGGATAAAAAATATTATATATTAGGTAGGTAGGTAGGTATTATTATTATATATACCTACCTAATTTAAAAATGTTCTTTTTAACAACTAGAAACCATGTAAATTTTTTTAAATAGGTAAGGATTGTTCAATGATAAAAGAATAACCCGTTATACCTAGTGACTATAATATAAGTCTTAATTATTATATATTAGGTATAATTATATGATATTCAATTATAATATTACCTATGTTATGTTTTATAACAGGTATAGGTAGTTGTATAAATTAAATATTTAATGTCAGCTCACCTTTAGATCCTGGCTGGGAGTCACCTTTATCACCCTTCAGTCCATTATATCCAGGATCACCAGTAGGTCCCTGTAAAAATGTGAGTAGTTTCATTTTAAACCTCATTAAAACATTTAAAACTATAATATTTATTTTAAAATATAATTTTATGGTATGTTTCAGTTAAAAGAAATAAAATAAGAACAACAACATATAACAATAATTTAAGAAGCTACTTTAAAACCTTCTTAATTATTAATTAATTTTTAAATATCATAATAATACAATACAATTGTAATATTAGCATTCAGGTTATTTATGGTTGAACTAAAAAATATTCCTTTACAACCTTTAAAGTTAATATCTACATTTTAAATATAACCTGTCCGTAACCTAACCTGACCAATATGATTAATGTAAATAAAATCTTACATAATGAAATAAATTTATTTTTTTAAACTTTTTTAAAAATTTGCTTTGATTAACGGTAACATTTAACTATGTATCAAAAAGATTAAACAATATAATATTTATTTTATTTATAATCTGAATTTTGAATACTTAACAATAACCAAATGAATCTTTCAGTATAAGTTAACATAAAAATGTAAAATGTAAAATGTTCAAAATTAATATTGGTACCTACCTACCTAGTCATTTTTCAAAAACTCACATAAGTCGCAAGTTCAATTGTATAAATAATTAACTCGTAATTTAAAGTTAAATTTTTTTTTTTCATTATTGACTAGAATGGTACATATGACTTTTGAATGACCCATGGGTGAAAAATATAAGTCCCAAATCCACATCAGGCATTCACATCAAAAGGTATAAGTTTTATCTAGCTTTAAGTGTACCTATCACCTAAACTTAATTAGAATGCAATACAAGATCAAATCCTAAATAATTATAAAATAAACTGTTTATATTGGGCCATTGGCATAAGTTACTTAAGAACAAAAACTTTCTCCATTATGACTCCTTGGTTTTAAAAAGCTAAAATGAACCTTACTTCCCCTAATTAACTTATTAATAGTTTATACCAATCATAATATAACAAAAACTTATGTAAAATGAAAAACTGAAATAGACGTTTAATACCCAACACAATATATTTTACTAACTTGTACTCCGGGCACACCAATATCACCTTGCACACCTTCGATTCCAGGATATCCTGGTTCACCCTAAAAATAGAGAAATGTATCAAAATATAAATTCGATAAAATACACGTTTCAAAATAATCAACAACAATTATTGTATTTTATTTTATTTTTATTAAAAACTAAATACAATTACTGAAATAATGAAAGTTTATTTAGTGTTCATAATGCACATATTTTTAACTTCTTGAAGTCGATCAATATTACAGTATACAGGATGTAACATCAAGACCTGACAAATATATTTTAAGACAAAATATTTTTATTTTATTTTCTTTATACTGAAATTAAAATTGTTTTAATCTAATAGGTAGCTAGGTCATAGCATAGGTATACATTTTTTTTTGAAAAATTCAAAATAGCCAATTTGTAAATCCGAATTTAAAAAAAAAAAATTTTTTAGTTATCTATGTAGTTTATCTAAAATTTTTTTTTGAAATCTCATTAATTTTGTTAACTGAAAATGATTCAGTCGTAAAAAAACATTTTAACTTTTTAAGTTAATGTATTAACTTTTTTTAATATTTTATGAGAATTTTTAAATAGGTAAGTACGTGTTAAAATCTAGATTTTTTTTGAAATGTTATAATTTTCAAATGAATGAGTCTTCAAAAAAATGTTATACTTTGGAAAATTATAAAAAATCAAGTATCTTAGCTTAGATGAATGTTTCTAGAGTCAAAAGTTTTCTAGAAAAATCGGATTTACCTACAAATGTATCAGATTAAAATTATTTTCAATATTAAAAAAAAAAAATGTTAGGTACCTATATTATACGTGTATGCGTGTAGAGCATGAGCTAAATAATTTATAAATATAAACAAATGTTAAATGATTGTTAGAACAAAAGTTATGTCATTTGTCAGGTCTTCATGTTACAATCTGTATTGTGGATTCAGTAGCCACGCATAGAATTTTTATTCATGGTTCAGTAACATAATTTTACAGCCAACCAATCTCTGTATTACCGATACTGAAATGTAGTTAAACCCAAAAAGTTATTCAGTAACGATTGACAACTGCCGACGGTCCTGCATACGGTAGTACAGTACCCACCAAACCACCCACCCATCAAATTTTTCGTCAGGGATTTTATATATTATATCTAATATTGTTCACGGATACCTCCTAATGAATAATTTCTCATAAATCATAAATCTATAACTATATTGATTAATATATATTATTATCGTTGACTTGACTACGAATAATTAATACATCTCTGCACATTTCCCATATTAATTATTTAGGTATAGCTATGCTATAATACAAATTTTAATCGACTTACTTTTGCTCCTGGTGAACTTGATTCACCTCTTTCGCCCTTCAGGCCTTTACTATTTGCCCCTCCATCGCCTGGATCTCCTCGTAGTCCCTAGAAAATAATGAATGAAACAAACACGAATACAATCAGTGTCCGTCACTATAATATATAATATATTATATAAACACGATTCTATGATAGTACATAGGTTTTTGAGCCTGAGCCCAGCTATTAAACAGTATAATGTAATGTAGGTACCTAATAAAATAAATTAATATTTCATAATGACAATTTTTTAAATACCTAACATTAATTTAAATTCATACTTATTTGTACCTACTATAATCGGTAAAAATTATAAATTTATTTTAGAAATTAATCATTAAATAATATTTAAACGGAATTTGGCTGTAAAAATATTATTATAATTCATCGATTTTAATAGTAATACAAATAACTAACTCATCTACTACAGTAACTCACTCAATGATGAGATACACTTGACACGATATATTATACAGCAGAGTGAGTTCCCCAGTTTTTAAATGATTAAGTAGCTTTTATAGATTTTTTTTTTATAAGATTTTAACTATTAGGAATTAGCTAATAATAATATGCACCTGTAGACCATCAAGTCCTATGAGACCTCGCTCACCGGGATATCCGTCTTCGCCCATAAGTCCGTCATTACCATCTGTTCCATTGCATCCCTCTAGACCTTTCAGTCCTGGTGGCCCGGCTACACCCGCATATCCCTAGAACAGTTAAGTTTAAGTATATATGAGCATTATGATATAAGTATAATACTATCGTCGTAAAAAATGAAAATTCAAGATACTAAATTGTTCCTTACTTTATCACCGTCAATTCCATGGTAACCAGTTAAACCATTTTCACCCTGAAAAATTGTTAGAATATATTTTAACTTTTAAAATTAATACCAACATTATTATATTATATTTAACAATATTTTAACAACATTTAACTAGCTCATTATAATTTTTATGATTTGAAAATAAAAAAAAATTATATATTTTGAAATACATTTACATAAATTAAACTTTCTATGTTAATTTTTAAGAAAAAATAAAAATATTCAATAGTTTAAGACTAATTTATTATGTGATTCAAGATTTATTTGATATTATTTTTATAATAATATGTATATATACTCGATATCCTTTTAAACCGAGATCTCCCCATTCTCCAATAGATCCTTTTTCTCCTTTTGTTCCAGGTGGACCATCCGGACCTAAAATTGAAACATAAATTGATTATAAGCCACTGTATATATATTCGATTACATTTATGGTAGTTAAATTTTAAATATTAATTATATATTTTTCTTTATTAAGAGCACGCTACACCCGAATGTATTGTCTCCGTCTTAAAAGTGCATAACATAGGTATATACCAAATTTACGATCAGCAGATCACGATTAGCTCTGTTAGACTAAAAATTAGACCTATTATGAAACTTCATGGTAAAAACATTATCTATGCTCGCATGTTGGTTCTATACGATAGTTCAACTTTTTAGCAAGTTCTATGTATATAATATAGAGTAAATTAAAAATGCTCATAACTCACTTAAAAACTGAATAATCGTAATTTTCATCACAAGATACTCCTTAAAGAGATTAAAAAAAATAAGTATTTAAGTACCTATACAGTATACTTGAAAATTTCCATAATCATATTTTGATTAACCTATATACAATTGTGTAGTACTACCTGGTAACATAAATATATAATATTTTTTCTTCGTGCTGGAAATTGGAATGTATCCTATCGTATTATATGTATTCATTTTTTACATGATTTTCCTATTATAATATTGACTTGGTTATGTATTTTTGAATACAAGATACAAATATTATTACGTAAATACCAAACACTAAGTTATAGATATAACTATTATTTTAATATCAAACCTGTTTCTCCTGGAGGTCCTTCTGAACCTTGTTGTCCAAAAATACCCTTGTCACCAGGTTCTCCGACAATTCCTTTACAGTCACATTTAAATGGATTGGTGCATCCTCTACAAGCCTAAGTAAAATAATCAAACATTTCAAATTAATATTTGTTGAATATAACTTGTAATAAGCAGAGTTAAACGATTAAAATATGGACTTATATAATATGCTCATAAACACATAAAATAATACATTTTTAGACATTTACATTCATAAAACATAATAATAAATAATAATAATAATCACAAAAATACTACCTATCAAAACAAATTAATTCATAAAACTGCTATTAATATAATAAATAAATATTATAACTTATCACAAAAAAATCATGACGATAACCAT